>CM059972.1:117457691-117772149 GCA_030490835.1 Annona cherimola | reverse complement strand
CACATCTCAATGTCCGGGTTAGCAGATCCGAACCGTTAATTCAACTAGGCCCCACAGCAGTCATTCGGGAAAATTCACATAAAGAAACTCCTGCGCCCGCAATTGAAATCAACTTCTCAAGCAAATTGCTTCTTTCACCGGATCAATGGAGGTCGGCACTTGGTTTCTCTTCAAAAAAGGTGGGGGCAATTTCATCAAAAACAAAAAAGGTGGGGGCAAATGCAATCAAACTTTGCGGCCCAACTATCTCTGAAAAGTAATTGGTGCGGGTACACAATGGGTGTAGCGAAAAATTCATATTGTACTCAGCGTTATTGCCTGATTAATTTGGACATTAGAAAAATGCAAAATATTGTTAAAAAATTTTGAAAAATGAAATTGATACGGAATGTAGTGGCGAATATTTATCACACATTTTGGGTATATAAAATGTGCAATACCAACCAGCTGATATGTATCACTCAACGACACAATTATTGAAGTGGGAAAGGGCGAATGGGTCGTGAGAAATGCATGCCCGTCCCTTATTTTTCAACGAGGAATGATTAGCTAATCCGTGACGTTTTCTCACGTTAGCAAAAACTCATATTCATGGGAATGCGGAAGCAGGAGAGCCCTCCAAAATGGCACGCCAATAGCAATATTGGCAATGGCCGATGTACATGCTTCTTCCCATGTGCGTCTTGTTGCATGATCTAGATAGGGCAAGCAAGCAAGCATATATGATCCATGATATGATAATTGGAGAAGATGGGCCGATTTCCATGAATGCGACAATGTCGGAAATGTCATCTTTTTTCCTGATCTGTATGGGGAGCTGCGGATTCGAAGTAAACTATCAACGAATGGTCCTCTGTATGTAGCTGCCCACATGAAGATTCCGTTTTCTGGAGAAATATGTTGCTAGTGGATCCACCAATCATGAGTGGGTTGTGATTGATCAGATGGGATTGACAGGCATGCATGGCTGAGGTCCCCCACCCCCACCCCATTGTGCTCTGGTGGTTCATGCTTTACACAATTCATCTCAGCCGTACTATATTCTGCCACTACAATTGTAGATGTTCTTATATATGATGTTACTTCGCTCACAATCATTGGCCTTTGAACCTAGAAACTGGATGTGAATGGCCAATCTTTCACTTTTCTTAATTGCTATATAGCACCAAATCATCTAGAGTAGTACCATCAGCCGTCAGGAGTCACATTAGCTACATGAAATGGATGGACCGAAGAGACACTAGTGATCTTTTTTGTTTCCTTAACATAAAAGAAAATGAAAAAGAGAACATTATAAAATACAAGAAAAGATGGCATCATACCAATAAAACAGACGTTAATCATAAAATAAATACAGATAAAGTAGACATATATTTTGGGTATAAAAAAAGAAAGAACAAAATTATAATATAGATAATAACGACATTCCATTAAAGAAAATGAAGCTTTTACGTGGTGTACTCAAACACATTGCTTAAGAATTCTTCAAGAACGAGAAACGAAAAAGCAAAAAGTAGAATACGAAAAATGAGGAAAACACAAATAATAGAAATATCATGTTTGGTGGGCTAACCAAGATAGATAATTTTGACATCCATTAAAAGAAGGCACAAAAATCAGGAGGGGAGATTTTCTTATTACTAAGCAGTTGTTATGGTAATTTTTATGTTACTATCTAGTGCAATATTAGCTCCTCTGATATAACCTGGAGACTCGCATCAGGCCTCCTGCTCTTTAAGCCATCTGTTATGTGTTCTGCTTGACCTTTATCACGCTGGAGCACGCAAAAACAGGTGGTGCTTTTGGTTAAACAAGCACACAAAAAAGTCTGTTGTGTTTTTGGTGAGTAAATAACTTGATCAAGCTCATAGACAATTACTATTGGCTAGCTATGAGTTCGTAGCTAGTTCGTTTTTCTATTGTTAGTTGTCACTAATGTTATTTCTTGTCCCTCCTTTCTGTATTGGGCAGCAGCTTTAATTAATGCGAGACATCAAATCAGGGTATTAGCTGTGATCTTAAAGCACGGAAATCTCAGATTCTAACGAATCTATTGAGTAATCAGTATCGAGGAGGAGGAGCCTTGGTTGTAGTTGTCAACCACATGGGGGCACTATACATATACATTAAAAGGGACACACCAAACTATGTATGGAAACAGATGGAAAAGGTGCCATCCACCATCTTTTCAATGAAAATCACATTCTTTGCATCTATGCCTCGGCCTTTCATCGTATCTACAGCAATAATTGGTGCACCCTAAAATAAATAAATATATGTATTAATTCAACCAATAATAACAATAATTGCTTTCCAACGTTGACACTGTTCTCACTGCAAGAGGAATCATATTAGTGACTCTAGATCACTGCACATGCAACGGTGGCACATAACTAAATGCCACTTTGACATGACTATAGGTTATGTATATATACTGCCCAGTTTATATTACTGTATGCAGGGAATTTTATTCTCCTACATTAAAATTGTTGCATAAAGTGATTCTTTTTCCTTACTGTCTACGGTGACTGGTGGCATAAAGGCACGCTACCATGACTTGGGCAATGCACCATTTTTTCTCCTGGAGCAGCTCAACTTGCGTGTAGTCCAGTTGCCGCTAATCCATGCTTATCCATATATTCCAGGAGAGATGTTCACATGCAAACACTGCTAGCAAAGTTGTACCCAAAACATTTCCCCCCAGCGAATATAGTGAAAAGTACTGTAGCTTTAGTTAATTAACCATCAGCATGGCCCATGTATTCCCTAGGCTGGGTGGCTACACTTTCGATATCAGTAAGCATCCAATGGTTGGACGCATCCTAATGTAGATTCTTAGATATTTTTTATTTCTATCTTTATTTTTAAAAAATTTTCTCTAGGTGGGCTTCATGATGTATATGTACGGCCATACACAAATCTTCAAGGTTTGATATTCTACGGAAATGATATAGATGGTGAAAATGAGCATGTTTAATGTTAGTTCATAAAGATCCCATTTGATGTTACATGTGAGCGTTAGTCCTAAGTCATTATCTACTTCAGCGTATATGTAGCTTTAATTAATTGAAGCATGATGTGTATAGAAAAATAATGCAAGTTCATGGCCGTATCCCATCCTCGTGCCTCCTCCTCCCCCACATAATCATAATATAAATAATCGAATTAAAATAATAAATAATCGAACTAAAATAATAAAAATCGAGTTAAAATAATGGACAGTTTAATATTGTTGTATGAAAATCCAGCTAGCAAATGGTTCTTGTCCTTGAGATCCCCACCCCATTTGCAAAGACACTCCCTAATATTAGAATATTCATTTGGCACCATCATGGGGCACAAGCTGTATGCGACTGATTATGTTTCCCTAATCCATTCATGTGAATCTACAGTTTACAAAACGTGGCAAATAGCTGCACGTGCAGGGCGCCTAATCTCTCCTTCTACTTGGGGTAGTTGTGCTTGGATTTTCTCCTGCTAAAAAAACCCATGATATATTTCCAACTTCTCGGTTAATTTCGAGTAAAACATGAATTAAATTTGGACATTTAAAGACTACATATCCATCAAATAATCTCTATATATCAAGAGATTTGAACCGGATATATAGCCAGCAACAACGTGGCCCACATGATGGAAGGCTAAGATCAACCACCAATGTTCGATGGTCATAATCAAGAATCAGGTACACATGAAGCAGTGGCGTCTCACCCATGCACCCATTGGTAAATGGCGCGTGCATTATTGTAGACAAAAGAAAAAGTTCTTGAGTTTTGACTAGTAGATTTTCAACAGCCAAAGCAAGGCACGCATGTTCCTAAACCTAGAAACATTCACAAGCTCATTGGCTACATGATGATCTGGGGAACCCCACAAGAAGATCTGTATCAAATTGAGATGTATATAATAACCCACGCAGGTGGGGGATCAGACAAGGGAGGAAAAAAAAATGGCACTCAACTGCTCGCAAACAGAGAAACAGGCAAATGTAATTGGAGCCATTGGATTTGAAAGGAGGAAAAGCGTGGCCCACGTCAAAGAGTCTCTGGAATGTCAACATGTTGTAGGAGTTTTGTGTGCGCGTGTGTGTTATGTCCTCGAAATATCCTTTTTGGTTAGGTTTTGAAAGAGAAACCCCACTAGGTGTTGGGAATCTATATATGGTTGAGGAGGAGTTGGATTCCACTGAGGGGAAGGAAATGGGGTGGAGGACTTTGATGTGATGAACAGACGTGCACCTGAAGGGGGGTCACTAACATGACTCTAAAGGCCTTTTTGAGGAACCTCGGCTCCTTTCAGACGTGGAAAGATGTCATCCACTAGATTCAAATCCCATCATTGGCCCATCAACTCACACAAACTACGCTTGTACACAACCCAATAATTGGTGGGGAGATACCTTTTTCCCTTCCTTTGCCAAAATACCAACTCATCATCCTCATTGAACCCACAACCAACTCTAGCTAATTCAATCATTCATGACATTAGTAGACAAAAAATACACCAAAAGGAACAAGTACAATGGGGTGCATGCAGTGCATACATTGACTGGCTTGCTAGCACATGATCGAGTTAGTGTGCCACCCCCCACCCCACAAGTTATTTTTCATCAGTTGCCCCACAACTCCATAAGGTTTAGTATCGGTTTACACTGATATACAAACCAACCATGCATTTCCTCAACTCGGCTAAAGACAAGCACCCTTTTTTCCCACCAGCCAACCATTTGCGTTTAATTGACCCTGTAGCCCATCAGGGGAGAGTGCAGCCACCTGATTTTTCTTCCCGCTAAAAGATCTACACAGTGGGGCCCAACTTTGGGAAAGGGCAGATCTCTTTTGGGGTTCATGTCCTTGCAATGCCAACCACACATAAAGGGTACTTGACAGGCGCCTCTCTTCGTCCTCGGTGGCACCCTAATTAGGGTAACTTGGCTTCAAATTGGGCCGCTTTACTGTAAAATTAAATTTTAGTCCATTTATTGCATTTGAGCTCATTTAGTTAAGTAAAACAAAAATTTTATTAAAATCAAATATGTGCAGAGGTGTTATCCAAAAAGTAAAAATAAAATAAAATCAATATAATAAAATTTCAAATCCGATTATTCAACATCTAAACCATATAAAAACATTAATTCAATATGTATAAGTAAGTATATAAAGTGTAATAACATATGTATATAAATGAAACTAACTTTTTCTTATGGTTTACATATGAAATCAATATTTTTAAGTACCGCACACCTAATACTTGGATTGAAATCATTTTTCGTGTCATCATAAAACAAATAATTTTAAATTATATGATGGTGAGATTGTGATTTAACCATGGATGTGAGGCTTGCATCCTAGATTATCTATACATGTGAGCTTTACTGCTTAGAATCCGGTGCACAACTACAAAATATCAACTTGACTGAAATTTTTTATAATTTATAATATTTTGTGGATTATATATAAATATAACTTATTTGATTTTAAATTATACAAATATTTGTTAAGGAGAATATCAAGCATGCTTAAATCTTTCAAAAAAAATTTAAAAAAATGAGAAACCTAACAGATAAAAATGTCCAATCTTCATCTAGCTTCGTACCAACAAAGCATTGTATATATACGTGTGTACGAAATAAAATTAGTGCACTTGAGTATATTTAACTGTAGTGCACTTCGTGTGTTACATAATTTATTTTTATTTTAAATTTTTTTTTATATCTTTATATGGGCCCAAATAAGAGTGTCCCATATATATAGTTTCTGTATATTTTAATTTTTAATATTTTATTGTAATTTTTAACAATGAAAAATAAGGTGTTTTCGACGTGCTATGAAAAATATTAAAACTATATGTATGAGATAGTTATGCTTGAGCCAACATATGAATTCCACAAAATAAAAAAATAAAAAAGAATAGTGAACCCAAGTACACGAAAGCTATGCACACCTACATGTACTAGATCGGAGTCTCTGTATATCATTATAAAGATTTCATTCCACTAAAATGGACACGATAGATTATGCCCACTAGCCCACTTTACTGAAGATATGAATACGCTTCCTTATTGCATTTAAATTTATTTGTTAAAATATGAAACCAAATTTCATCTAAATAAAAAAATGTGTCCAGGTTCCATTTAATAAAAGTGTAAAATCAATGTAATGAAAATATTTAATTTTTGCATTCATTTCAAAGTTTCTATTTCAACATCTGTATTATTCAAAACACTTTTATTGGATAGATGATTCTATGAATTATTATAATTAATATTCTATTATATTTATGAATGGATCTAATTATCTTTCATAAGTTATAGGTAATTATATATCTTTTTAAGCAAACATGGCCGAAATGATTTTTAGTTGTGTAATAAAATGAATAAGATTAAATAATGTAACTGGTTGAATTACGTTTTTATCATAAAGATAAAGGACCGTCCGTGAGGCTCCCACGGAAAATTTTAGTGGGAACCTGGTTTCACCAACCTGGACCCATTATTATAATACAGAGAATTTTAGATACAGTCTTGAGTTGGATTGCTTGCCCATGCTCCCACTCAACCAGACCAGGAAGAAACATAAAGAAATGGATTAGTTTATTTGCTATCATGGCCTTCATTATTTAATTTTATATGTCCTACCCATCGGTTCTCGGGTGGAAAAAAACAATTCAGACTTTCTTCACCGTAAACGCGGTACACCCATTTTTTTTTTTATGAATCACAGCTTGGACGGCCTTAATTCCCTTGACATATGGTTATGATCTTGTTCGTCTAAAAAGTGTATTCTTTTTAATTTTTCCTTGAAAATTGATTTTGATCACATTTATTCTATATACTAAATTTTATAATTTTTATGTGTATATATTGTTCATTTTCGAAAATCAACACTTGAGCAAATGTTCGTGTTTGAAAATAATAAATTTTAAAAATTATAAAATTTAATGTATGAATTAAATACAATGAAAAATATTTTCATGAAAAATAAAACATAAAAATTGGCCAAGTAATTTTAACCCAAACTAACAAAATCACAATCTTATAAAGTACAAAATTATGTATAAGATACTGAGGAGCGCTCCGGTTAGCCCGGACTAAACAAATGACTCACTTAGCTCATCTCGAAAAACTCATTTATAACAAATTTTTGAGTTTTTTCTTCGTACACTTGTTTATCTAAATATACTTAACATATAATCTAAGTTTTACCATTTTTAGATATGTTTATGTATTTTTGAGATTTTTAAACATTTATATATATACGTATTTAAAATATTATTATCTTTAAAAATCTAAAAAATATATATACATATATCCAAAAATAGTAAACTTTGATTTATATATTAAATACACTTAGATAAATAAGCATATAAAAAATAAAAATTTATTGTAACTAAGTTTTTTAAGATAGGCTAAGCGGAGCATTTCCTTAACCTAAGCTAACAGAGTCATCCCTCTAAGATACATAAGTTAATTAAATTTATTCACTCATGGATGTGAATGCTATGAAATTTTTTTTAAGAGAATGATCAATTCATCCGGAAATATGATAGAAATATAAATATTTATCTAAAATTTTCGAAAGTATCTAACAAGTTGATATTGATTCTGGCATAAGTTTAATTTTATCAGTTGTCTAAACTCTTGCTTCAGGTGATTTCTTAGATATTGGCTGCCTGTTGAGCAATCTACGAGTGGCGTAAAAAATATTTATTTTATGTTTTGATTTGTATACATATATTAGCCCCGGATAGACTTCTCTCCGGGTTGAATTTGATAATTCTAGAATTTTTTTAAAAATTGATAAAATGGGCATGATCCGTATAAAGAAAAGATCGAAGTGGTGTCCGTGAATGACTTTAAAAAAAAAAAAAAAAAACGGCATAAATCAATCGGTTTTACGAATGGCGCTCTTTTTATAATTTTAAAAGTCGGACCAATTAGAAAGATTCCATGAAATCGCTTTGGTGACTTGGACTCAAATTAAAAAGCTTATATAACTTGGTATTATCGTCCGTATGGATTTCGGTTTAGTGTTGATGATGATGAGTTGCCACCGTTTAAAGAACGACGACATTCTTGTCCTTGGGCGCAGGGGGTGTAAGTAAGGCAAAATAATACCAAACTAAATAAATACGTGAAGTGGGCCTCACGGTTGTGGCCTGGCGCTCAGGACGCAGAGTTCGATCCTGGAGTTATAACAGGAAGCAGTATTATAATACTCCGATTTTAGCGGCCAGCGTTTTGGCACTTCGTGCGTCCGGCGCCTTCTTCTTCTTCTTTTTCCCCCCCCTCCCACGTAGATGGTCCACGTGCACACGTGTCGACGCATCATATTTTGGGAATCCCCCCCCCCCCCCCCCCCCCCCGTTGGAGGGTCTGAGCGCTGCAGACGCTGTTGATGCCTGGGGGATTTTGTCCGCCCGCCCTGCCCATCTCCTCCAATTACAAACATTTATATACTCCGCTTCTTCCCGCACTTCCACCTCGGTTCACATGCATTCCCATGTGAACGATGTGGCTTCTATTTTTATCTTTGTATTTTAATTATTTTATCATATAATTATCATATTTATTCTCATTTTATCCATATAAGATTACATCTTTTTAGCACTTTGTAAAAACCTAACTTCTTATCTCTCCAATTATCCTATCCTTTCCATTTTTATCTTTGTATTTTAATTATTTTATCATATAATTATCATATTTATTCTCATTTTATCCATATAAGATTTCATATTTTTAGAACTTTGTAAAAACCTAACTTCTTATCTTTCCAATTATCCTATCCTTTCCATTTTTATCTCTGTATTTTAATTATTTTATCATATAATTGTCATATTTATTCTCACTTTATCCATATAAGATTACATCTTTTTAGCACTTTGTAAAACCTAACGTTTTATCTCCCCAATTATCCTATCCTTTCCATTTTTATCTTTGTATTTTAATTATTTTATCATATAATTATCGTATTTATTCTCACTTTATCCATATAAGATTACATCTTTTTAGAACTTTGTACAAACGTAACTTCTTATCTCCTCACCTACAACGTTACCAACTGATCCCTAAATGAGTACACTAGTAAGTAATAACCATATATCTTTCCCTTCTTTGCGTGCCCTCCCTTCGCTGATTTTCGTCAGCCGAACTAGAATTTAAAGTGTGTTTGAAAAGTAATAAAAAATTTTAGTATATAAGCTTTTGAAATGCGAAAAAATATATGATATGTTATGAATAATAATAAAGAGTAAATAGAATAATTAAATATATGAGTAGTTGTGTACAAATGACAGAAAAGTAAGATAATTGTATGTGAAAAAGTGAAAAATAATTTTAAAATATGGTACTTATAGAGAGTAAAAAATTTTCTATTAAAAATTTAGTATAAAAAGTTTTAAATATGAACAAACAGTCCGCAAGTCATTTTCATTCATTCTTCTAATTTTTATGTAGGTTTTGTTTTTAATAGGCAACTCTGCATAGCAATGACACTCCAATCGTTATGAAATTACTAAAATTACATTTCACAAATGGTAAAATTATGATAACTACAATATTGTTAGCTATGTGCGTTTCACTTTTTCTGTAAATGGTAAAATTTTCCTTTTTATATAAAAGTATGGGTTATTGTATTTAATTCATATAACGATTTTTATAGTTTCTAGATATATTATAACTTTATCAAATTTCCACATCAGGGTATTGCTCTTGTGGTACGAGAAATGGGCACGCAATGTGCCAAGTTGGGTTCATTTGGTAGGTTATTTGTATTGTCCCTTCATTGCAAGGGTTTTACAGATTCCCCGTGGGGTGGAGATATTTACTAAAATTTCCTCCATGAGGGTTGTGAAGGTATTTAATTGTATTATTAGTTATCAAAATATAAATACCAATAAAAAAACTTATTATATTTCAAAAATCAACTATTTGATTATTTATTTAAATTTAAGAAATATACACATATCTAAAAATTATAAAATTTAATAGTTGATTAAATATATTGGCTCACATTTTCACAGAGAACTAAAAAATATATAAATATTTTTGGGCTAATATGAATTCTTGTCGACAAGATCATTATTCGATAGGATTTATTCTTCCAACTCACACACGGTTTTTCCATTATTGTTATTGCAATAAAACTATTGAATTACCTTATTAAAATTCACTATAAATAAATAAAAATAATTAAATTTTGTAAAAGAATTATTCGTAAAAAATATCTTAAATATGAATTATATATATTTTATATAAACATGTCGAACTTTTAATCAGAATCACTAAACGATAATAATATACTAATATCTTTTAAAATAACAACGGCAGTAATTGCAATAACAATCGAATATTCTTTTGTATCACATATGCTTTAATTCATCCCGTGTAGTTAATCGTGTATCTAGCAGTATATGGTAAAAAAATAAAATAAAAAATTTCTGGTTTTGCAGATATATGAGCCTCACCTGGAATGCACTTCCCATGAAATTTGGTAATTTTTAAAAATTTATTTTATATTTTTATTTTTCAAAATCAACAAAATGTGAATTGATACATAGGTTGGTATTTTTCGAAAATAAATTAATTTTTAAAATTAAAAGTATTAAAAATTTGTTAAATTCATGTTAGACGTTTAAGTGGAGCCTACACATTTATAAAACTTTTTTTTTTTTGTCCATATATGGGGGCCAACCGCATGGGCTAGGACCGCATATATTATAAACAGAAATATTTATGACATTTTCTTCTCCTTCTAGTTTTTATGAAATCTGAACCTTACGGAAATGGGTTTTGGTGAAGTCATTAAAAATACAAATGGCACTTTCCTGGTTGTTAAAAAGTTGAATGATTCCACGTGTGTATACCCCTAGTGGATGGACTTTTATGTTCTCCTCTTGGGGCTGAAGTGGCTCATGACTTGGATATGAAATGCTGAAGTTGAAAGTGACTATGTGATGCTCATTAGCTGGTTGACAGGTAATGATAACACTATTTATAACATCCGCCGTTTGGTTACTCAGATCGAGGATTGTAATGGTTGGTTTGAGTTTCTTTCTTTCTCCTATATCTTTAGATCTGCCAGCTAAGCGGTACAAAATTCGGCAAAATTTGCCCTATCTATCCAATTTGAAAGGCAGAAGAAGTTCTTCCGACTTGTACTGTGGGTTCTCTTTATAAGGACTTTCTCATTTAATCTGATTTCTCTTTTTCTCCATACCCCAGTCTATCTATCTTCAAGCTGAGGATAGTTTGGTAAGGGTACGGGTGAAAATTTTTTCAAAAAAAAAAAAGGCCAATAAAATCAAGCTTAGATCATATTTGTCAAAAGTAAATAATATTGGAAGAAGATATTAATTACAATCTCGTTTAATTACATATATTATTAAATGTAGTCAGACTTATTTATATACACCAAAATTAACAATATAAATAAAGTCTAAAAAGAGTTGCATTTATTCATGTGCAATGCTCTTAATTAACCAAGTGGGTGTTTTATTGCAACGCACAAGTATTTGAAGGTAAATGATAAAAAAAACAATGGTTACATTTAAGGACATTTATCATATCCAAAAGATAGTTTATTGTTATTATTTTTTTTTCTGGGGGAAGAGGGGAGAGGGCAGATACAATAAACAATAATTATTTAAAAAACATCGGGAGAATCAAATGTAGAGGCACAGGGGAAAAAAGTTTTTTACATTTTTTATTTTCAAAATTAGATACTTACGTGTGTGTTTGACATTTTATCAAACTTGTCAAGCTAAAATTTATTAACTTAAAACTTTTTATTTTACTTAATAACTATCTTTTCTAATCATTTTTTTCATATTTTTTCTATACAATAACTTTACTTTTTTACGACTACTCATCCAATTATTTTTCTATTTTAATTTTATTATTTTTACTCATCATTATTAGCCTTATTATATCATATCATTCTTTCTATTTAAAAAATTTGTATATCAAAAACTTTTTATTGAAAATTTTTATCAAATACCCAATATGCTCTAAAAACATACATTACGTGGATGACAAGCTGAGGGCTTCTCATCTGTACGAAGTAATGGTCTTGAACACAAAGGCCTAGAGGCCTGGCCGCCTGGGCCTCATGGGGACGCAAACGAGTTGGGCAGGATGTGCGGCCTTGGCAACAGAAGTCCGGTTTTAAAAGTAGGAACCGCCGCATGAGCGCTTGATCCTGTCTAGGGCACTGGAGCAGGGTCGCTTCGGGGCCTGAAAACAATAGGCCCACAGGTCCATCCGACTCTCACCGTCTTTTACACTAGCACTCTAGCAGGCACTGCAAAACCCCCTTGGATAGGGTTTTGTCTTCCTTCTTCCTGTAAATTCTCCCGCCAAAAATCTGTGAATCTTTCTCAAACCCTAACTCTGGAGAAGGATGCCGAAGGTGTACGGAACAGGGGTCTACGATTTCAAGCGCCACAGGGCGGCGGAGTACCCCGTCCTCACTGAAACTGCCGGCGAAGAAAACACCGGCAAAGCTGGGGAGCAGCGAGTCGGCGGCAACCTCTCCAGCTCCATCACCCTCGTCGAAATACAGCGCGACCGCCTCACGAAGATCGCTGCCGCCAACTGGGTCAAGACGGGGGCCAATCTCAGACCTTTCGATCCTAATGTCGTGAAGGAGATCTATGAAACTGAGCTTCTCGTCATGGGTGGGCGGAAGCCCGTTCCTTTGCAGCGGGTGATGATCCTGGAGGTGAGCCAGTATCTGGAGAACTACCTCTGGCCGAATTTTGACCCTGAGACGGCTACGTTCGAGCACGTTATGTCCATGATCCTCATGATCAATGAGAAGGTATGCTTGTGGCTCATTCAATTCCGTCATTGATGCTTTCCTTTCTAAAATTCGATTTGATTGTAGTTCCGGGAGAATGTTGCACCTTGGATTTGCTTCCATGATAGAAAAGACGCTTTCAGGGGGTTTTTGGGCAGGATTCTTCGGCTGAAGGAGGTATTCTCTTTTCATTGTTTTGAATAAGAAATTTTGACAATTTTCAATTGTTTATGGTTACATTTTTTTCCCCCTTTATTGCATTTATTGCACGTGGGAAAGAGTAATTGAACATAGACTAAGATGAGAAACTAATGTATCTGAAAATCAATTTGGTTTTATGCTAGGAAGATCAACCATTGAAGCTATTTTCTTACTTAGACAACTATTTGAAAAGTATAGGAAGATGAAAAAAAACTTATACATGATTTTTATTGATTTAGAAAAAGTATATGATCGAGTACCAAGAAAGTTAATATAACAAGTGATGAAAAAGAAAAGAATTAATAACAGATACATTGATATTATTAAAGATATGTACGAGGGGGATGTTACGAATGTGATGACCATTAGTGGAGATACTAATATCTTCCCAGTTAAAATAGGTTTACATCAAGGCTCAGCTTTGAGTCCTTACCTTTTTACCTCAGTAATAGATGAAATTACTAGACATCTCCAAGAAGAAGTACCTTGGTGTATATTATTTGCAGATGACATTGTTCTAATAGATGAAATTAAAGAAAGACTAAATTTAAAATTGAATAGGTAGGTAAATGCTTTAGAATCTAATAGTTTTAGAATTAGTCGCACAAAAACTGAATATACGAAATGCAATTTTAATAATAGTGAGCACCCGGATGAGGAACCAATTAAGATTTTAAATCTAGTGGTAACAAAAACTAATCACTTCCGGTACCTAAGATCAATAGTTCAAGAGAACGAGAAAATTGAGAAAAATATAATACATAAAATTCAAACAGGATGGAAGAAATGGAGAAGTGCGTCAGGAATTTTATGTGGCCGTCGAGTTCCAATCAAACTAAAAGGAAAATTTTATAAGATTGCGATTAGATCTGCTATGCTTTATGGGACAGAATGTTGGGCAGTTAAAGAACAACACATACAAAAAATGAGCGTAACGGAAATGAGAATATTAACGTGGATGAGTGGTAAAACAAGAAAAGATAAAATTAGGAATGAAATAATCCGAGAAAACTTAAAAGTGAGACCAATTTGTGATAAAATGAGAGAAAATAGATTACAATGGTTTTGTCATGTTAAAAGGAGGCCTGAAATAGCACCGGTTAGGAGAACAGAGTCTATTCAAGTAGAAGATGGTAGGAAAATGAGAGGAAGACAAAAAAAAAAGGATAGAAGTAATTAAATAAGATTTAAAAATATTACAAATTACAGAAAATTTAGTCTTAAATCGCCAAGAATGCGCAATAGAATCCATGCAGCCGACCCCACCTAAGTGAGAAATGACTTATGATGATTGCATGTTGTTTATGCTGTATATTTTGCCCATACGTGGTAGCAGGGGAGAAGCTTAACCTTGGCTGAGAAGACCAATTACTTGCTGTTCATGATTAATGCTTTCCAGGTATGTGGTTTTTGCTGCACAATTATTCCGTGGTCCTTGTTGCATGTTGTTTTGTTTCTGCAACATTTGGGGCATCCTTCATCCTCAATAATTTTCTATCTTTGTACATTCTTTATACTTTGCATGGCAGAGTTTGGAAGATGAAATTGTCAGTCAGACAGTGTTGAAGTTGGTCAGCTTGCAGATGTGGCACAGTCTTTCATATGGTAGATTTCAGGTATAGTTCAAATTCTTTGTTAACAAGACACCTCTTCCATCAATGTAGCGTCTCTCATTTTTTGGCTATCTATAGATGGAAATATCTTCTAACCCACACCTAATCAAGAAGTGGAAGAGGATGAATGCGAAAGAAGCAAAGGAAGCTATGAAAGCAGGGTTGCCTTATGACCCCTGCAACAGGCTTGAAGTGAATTTCTTAAGAAGTCTAATTGAAGAGTTTCTAGAGGTACTCTCTATACTTTGCTTAACTAGCATCATTCTATTTCAATTGCAGGTACTTATGAGTTTAGCATATCTCAACAAAGATTGTTGCTTACATTGATTTGATTTGATTTTCCAGATACTTACTTCCAAAGTTGTATTACAAAAGCAAAGCAATGGTGAAGAGATAGATGAAAATGACTACAGTGATAATGAAAAAGTAGATGATGCTTGCATTTTGTACTGTGAGAGGTTTATGGAATTCCTAATAGATCTATTAAGCCAACTGCCAACGAGGAGGTACTTTCAGATCATATCCTTATATCAAAGTAGAATTACAATGTTCTCCAGTTTGGGGCTTGTGGCCTGTCTGGTACCTTCGAAATGGTATAGTAATTGATTTTTGGAACAAAAGAGAGTGAATGATTGGTTCCGTGCCTTTTGATGTTGGTTCTGTGCCTTTTGATGAAAACTGCCTTTTGATGAAATAGAGTAGATCCTTTAAGGTCTTCGGCCTGTAACTGGCTTTGTTGATCTTGTCATATATTCTCCTTCCCAAGGACTTTGAAAGACCCATCTACCGATATGCATTGTGTTGGCATACCGGATTTTTGTCAACCCTTGTATGGTTGTTGCATGCACCAACCATTACCTTATTCATATTTCATTGATTCTATCCCATTATTGGTCCTCTACTGGTTTGCTACGAGTAATGCTTGAAAGCAGCACATTAGGTTGGCAGATAATGTTCTTGTGGTAACTACTTTTGCTTCTTTTTTCTTATTCTTTTCATCCCTTATGTTTTGCAGGTATCTGAAGCCTCTTGTAGCTGATGTTGCAGTTGTTGCTAAATGTCATTTAAGTGCTTTCTATACACATGAAAAGGGGAGGCTTTTTGCACAATTGGTAGATCTGCTACAGTTTTATGAAGGTTTTGAGATCGATGATTTTGATGGGACACAGATGAGCGACGACAGTGTTCTCCTTGCCCATTATTCTCGCCTGCAAGCTTTCCAGTTTCTAGTATTTAAAAAAGTTCCCAAGGTCTTTTTTAAAATTTTCCCATTTATTTATTTATTTTTTAGCTGATCCAATTGCTTGGTTATCGTTCTTTGCATATTTGTGATAGATTATTCTTATCCTCTGCAGCTGGGAGATCTGGCATTGGCCAACATTGGTTCAATTCATAGACGGGCTGATCTTGCAAAGAAATTGTCTGTCTTGAGTAATGAGGAGCTGCAAAATTTGATTTGCAAGAAGGTAAATGAGGAGCTTCCTTTCTTTTTGTACACGCTCGATGCTGTTTTGACAAACTCTACAGATTCTAAATTTCTGGTTTTCTAAACTGTCATTAATATTGGAGCAAGATATATTTTGTCTTTCACTCAGAATGGCTGGAGTGCTTGCATATATGCACGTCTGTGTCAATATATGACATGTAAATGCATGTATATTTATGTGATTTATTGCATGTATTTAGCTCTTTTTTGGTTTTCTAGGTTTAATTGTTATATAGTCTAATGTGGTATTCGTCTGCTCTATTTAAGGTAAAACATGATTCAACATTCTCCTCTATCTGGTCCACTGTTCTCGGTAGGCTTGCATGTTAACAGTCCATTAATATCACGCGTGGTAATGAATGTGCCCCTTCTACTCTCTCTCTCTCTCTCTCTCTCTCTCTCTCTGAGAGAGGTGTCCCTTCTACTCTTAAGTTTCATATCAAGTGGACTGATAATGAACGTGTCCATGGTAATTTAAGCTTTATATCAAATTGCTTCACATCAACTTAGAATGTAAAGCAGAAGTTAATAGTTGTAAAAATGAGGGTACTATCTGCTCATAATGAGAATATGTGAATTGCTAGAAGGCTTTTTGATGAGGACTGGGGGCACAGTGGGCTGTGAAGGTAATTAATCTGAAAGGAAGGTTGGTATTCAGAATGGACCTTATGCTGGCTGTCTCTAATATTCTGTGCTAATCAATCAGCCTGGTGAGCAATGTATCTTTTAGAAGCAGTCCAGAAGTAAAATAAGGGCCATTTGGTAATATGTAAAAAAAAAAAAAAAAAAAATCCACTCTTTCATACACATCTTTTGATACGATTTGACATTTTCACTTCTTAATTACCCTATTTTTTTATTAGTACCTCTACATTTCGATAATTTTTTCTCATATTTTCATACAACTATTTTATCTTTATTCTATTTACTTCCAATCATTACCCATATCATATCATATTACTCTTTTTTCAAATTCTCATTCTTGCTTTTTTAATGCGTGTTTGGGAAGTTATAGAACTTTTGGATGAAATTTTTTTGATGTAAAAGTTTTTGAATTTGAAGAAAATGATGTGATAGGATAGCAGTAATGATGAGGAGTAAAGAGAATAAAGTTAAAGAAATAGGTTAGTTGTATGGGTAATTGTGTAGCCATGATTGAAAAGTAGTGTAGTTGCATGGGAAGATGTGAAGAAATGATTAAAAAAAGGGTAGTTGCGAAGAGTGAAAGGTTTTAGATTGAAAAGTTTTTGTGGTATCCAAACACACCCTTAAAAAATAATTTAATTTCTTCCCAAAAGGTCCCTAATTGGAATAGTGCTAATACATCTTGCAACAGATGGTAGAGGAGGATGGTAATGGTTGATTGCATATCGAAAACTGAGAAATACAGGCAACTTCCTTGCAAGAAGGATTGACTCCGATCTGTGAAAATCTCTATAGACTTAAGCTCTTCCTCATTTTTAAAATCAGACTAGAGAACAAAATTGGAGGAAACAGCTGTGCATACTGGGGATCGCCGACAGAAAGCATTTTATAAATGGATTAAGGTTGTACTGTATTGCTCATTTCTCCGTCAATTCGACTATGAATTATCTAAGTCTGGAGTTGGATCTGTTTGTTTGGCTTGACTTTTTAGTATGAAGCTGGTTTATTCTGTCTACTTCTGTTTGTTGTGAGCTCTTTTGTTTCTCTACAGCTAGCCCAACCATTCTTGGATTATGGAATAATGGTTAAGTTATTTATCATTCTCTCTTCTTTTACCGGCTAAGGTAAAATCCGTTGTTGCTTGCAGCTCAAATTGGTATCCAGCAAAGACCCATGGATCGAGAGGGTTGATTTTCTCATTGAAGTTGCAGTCTCTTTCTTTGAGAAACGACAATCACAGAAGGAAGCAATAAATGCATTACCTCTCTACCCTAATGAGCAAATAATGTGGGATGAAAGTCTTGTACCAAGTATCAATTACTCTGGAGAAGGTTGCCTGGCTCTTCCAAAGCTTAATTTGCAATTTCTGACATTTCATGACTATCTATTGAGAAACTTCAATCTGTTCAGACTTGAATCTACTTATGAAATACGTGAGGATATTCAAGAAGCTGTGCCGCACCTTCTTGCTTACATTAATAATGAGGGAGAAACTGCTTTTCGAGGTTGGTCCAGGATGGCTGTGCCCATTAAGGAGTTTAAGATTACAGAGGTGAAGCAACCAAATATTGGAGAAGTTAAGCCATCATCTGTTACTGCAGAGGTTACATTTAGCATATCCAGTTATAGAGCACATATAAGATCAGAGTGGAATGCCCTTAAAGAGCATGATGTGTTATTCCTTCTTTCCATTCGTCCCTCATTTGAGCCACTGAGTGCAGAGGAAGCTGAAAAGTTAAGTGTACCAGGAAGGCTTGGTCTGCAATGTGTACGGGGGTGTGAAATAATTGAGATCCGTGATGAGGAAGGAGTTCTTATGAATGACTTCAGTGGGAGAATTAAAAGAGATGAATGGAAACCGCCCAAAGGGGAACTAAGGACAGTGACTGTTGCCTTAGACACAGCACAATACCACATGGACGTCACCAATATTGCAGAGAAAGGCGCTGATGATGTCTATGGAACTTTTAACATTCTGATGAGAAGGAAACCCAAGGAAAACAATTTCAAAGCAATTTTGGAATCCATACGAGACCTTATGAATGAATCTTGTATTGTTCCTGATTGGCTGCATAATGTATTTTTGGGATACGGAAACCCTTCTGCGGCACAATGGTCAAACATGCCTGATCTTTTGGAGAAGGTGGACTTTAAAGACACCTTCCTTGATGCAGATCATTTGAGAGAGTGTTTCTCCGATTATAAGGTACATTGATTTCTTGTTCGAAACACATTTTAGCTACCTGATTGCTACTTGCAGTGGGAGGCTCAGATCCTCTCTTGAGTACCAATGTTGTGGCAGGTGCCACCATGTGCATGCCATCAGGTTTTGTTTCTGCTTATTGTTATTGTTGTTCATAGTCCACATGGTGATATGTTGTACTTAATGGCAAAGCGTGCTTTGAAGCCACATGTCAAATGATCATCTGGGTTTGCTTTTTGCTAGGTCTGTTTTGAGAACCCAGACGGCTCACTGAATTCAGATGCACGGCCGCCATTTCGGATAAATTTGCCCAGGACACTGAAGGGCGATACCTTTGCACTCCCAGGAAATAAGAAGTTGAGCACTTCAGCAACTACAAATGATATTGATGCAGTCAATGGAAGTACTGAGAAAGAAAGTCTCATTGTTGAAGCATATGTCCCCCCTGATCCTGGACCTTATCCCCAAGATAAACCAAAGCAGAACTCAGTCAGATTCACTCCCACTCAAGTATGTTGATCTGCGTTCATAGGCAGACATTTTCATTCTATCACCTGGTTTATGCCATTTAGAAGATTTCAGTCATCTGTTGCCCTGTCTATGCTTATTTACTGTTATTCTTTGATGGGTGGATGATGTAATATTGTTCTTGCTGATATACAGGTTGGAGCAATCATATCAGGTATTCAACCAGGGCTGACAATGGTTGTAGGCCCTCCTGGTACTGGGAAGACAGATACTGCTGTGCAGATTTTGAATGTTCTTTATCATAACTGTCCTTCTCAGAGAACATTAATAATCACACATTCAAATCAGGCTCTGAATGATCTTTTTGAGAAGATAATGCAGGTACGAGAACCTTCTTTGTCCTTTTGTCTTAATTACAAATTTGTCTAGTTGTTTTTCTTTTTCTATGCTGTCTTTGCTTCTGTTGCTATTGTGATTTGTTTGCTAATGTTCTGGTACGAGTTAGGAGTTCACTTTTGCTTTTACTTTTTTTTTTTTTAGTGATACTAATGTGTTTAACCATCCTATTTCTTTACCTAAACAAAAAATATAATAATAAAAAATCCTATTTCAGAGAGATGTTCCTGCTCGATATCTTCTCCGTCTTGGTCAAGGTGAGCAAGAGCTAGCCACTGATCTTGATTTCAGCCGCCAGGGCCGTGTCAATGCCATGCTTGTCCGAAGATTAGAGCTATTGAGTGAAGTTGAGAGACTTGCAAGATCTCTTCAGTTGCCTGAAGATGTGGGCTACACTTGTGAAACTGCTGGGTACTTCTGGTTGCTTCATGTCTACTCACGTTGGGAACAATTTCTTGCTGCCTGTGCACAAAATAAAGATAAATCAACCTTTGTCCAAGACCGTTTCCCCTTTAAGGAGTTCTTTTCTAATACACCAGAGCCAGTTTTTACTGGTCAATCGTTTGAGAAAGACATGCGAGCAGCAAAAGGGTGTTTTCGTCATCTCAAAACCATGTTTCAAGAGCTTGAGGAGTGTAGGGCCTTTGAATTACTCAAATCAACAGCTGATCGAGCAAACTATTTGATGACTAAGCAAGCAAAGATTGTGGCCATGACATGTACTCATGCAGCACTGAAGAGAAAAGATTTTCTTAAGCTTGGCTTCAAATATGACAACTTGCTTATGGAAGAAAGTGCTCAAATTTTGGAAATAGAGACTTTCATTCCTATGTTGCTGCAAAGGCAAGAAGATGGCTATGCACGGCTGAAGAGGTGCATATTGATTGGTGATCATCACCAGTTGCCACCAGTTGTGAAGAATATGGCTTTTCAGAAGTACAGCCACATGGATCAGAGTCTGTTCACAAGGTTTGTTCGTCTTGGCATACCTTACATTGAGCTCAATGCCCAGGGCAGAGCAAGACCAAGCATTGCAAAACTTTACAACTGGAGATATCGAGATCTTGGGGATCTTCCTTATGTGCACGAGGAGGTTATCTTCCACAAGGCCAATGCTGGATTCTGTTATGAGTATCAGCTAGTTGATGTTCCTGATTACCATGGAAGGGGTGAGACTGCTCCTTCACCTTGGTTCTATCAGAATGAAGGGGAGGCTGAATATATTGTTAGTGTTTACATGTATATGCGTTTACTTGGTTACCCTGCTAACAAAATATCCATTTTGACCACTTACAATGGTCAAAAACTTCTGATACGTGATGTAATCAGTAGACGCTGCATGTCATGTGGTATTGGCCCACCCAGCAAGGCAAGTATATTAGTGTTTCATCTATTTATATTTCTACATACACGTGTTTGGACATTGATCTTGATCCTAATCTTTTCTAATTTTGCTGCCGCTTCTTGAACATTGACCACTTCGAACTTTTTCCCCCATATGACAGGTTACGACAGTTGATAAATTTCAAGGGCAGCAAAATGACTTTATTTTGCTCTCTCTTGTTCGTACTCGTTTCGTGGGTCATCTACGTGATGTTAGAAGATTAGTTGTTGCCATGTCCCGTGCACGATTGGGTTTATATATTTTTTGCCGTCGATCTTTGTTTGAGCAATGTTATGAGCTGCAGCCTACATTCCAACTACTGCTTCAGAGACCTGATCGGCTCGCCTTGAATATGGATGAGACTACTTCATATACAGATCGTTCCAGTGGAGAGACTGGGAGCATTCATTTTGTTAGTGGACTTCAGGAGATGGATGGTCTTGTGAACTTCAAAATGCATCAGCTCTATCAGGCAAGTTGCTCTGCTTTATATTGCTAGAAAGTAGAAAAACAAGTTTTGTTGGTACACTTGATGGAGAAAGTGGCTTTCATCCTATTATTAGGGTCATCTGCACAGACGTTTTTAAAAAAATATTTCTTTTGCCTGTGGAAGTGAGACTAGATGTCAATTTCTATGCAACACCAAGCCCTTGTTCCTCAAATCGATGTTTTATGGCATGATGGTTGTTTAAGGGGACGTTTGGCATTTGATGTGGGATTCGTGGGATGAGAATTCATGGGAATATGGATTCCCAAACTCATTAATTCATCAATTAATGATCATATTTTTACCCTTTTATTCTTATATTTCAATCATTTATCTTTACTATTACACTCCAACTATTATATTTATTTCATCTTTACCCCTATAATTTCATATCAATCGCACAATTTCTAAAATATTCCATTTCCCACTTCCCACCCCATCCCACAATTCCCACGACTTCCAAATTACCAAACATCCCCTAACTGATGATGAGATTCATGGTAGACTGGAAATAATAGTACAGGAGCACATTGGTGAGTCATTTGGGTTCTATTTGTATTGGATGGCCAAGATTATTCCATCACTGATTCTCTAGCCAATTGCATGTATCCATAGCATAGCCAATTGATCAACTGGACTTCTGTTGCAGAAGATTAATGGATAGATTATAACTCATGAGAGTGCTTTACTGCATATTGCATAGCCAAAATGCCTTCGTTTTCAACACCCTGTTCTGGAAGAATTCCTGGTTTCCATATGACCTCTTGGCCTTTGGTTCATAGCAATTTCTTTCACTGTTTTTGGATAATTTTTATTATTTTTTTAAAAACAGATTTCTGAAGTTAGGTTATTGAGGTACAAACAGCGGAGCCTCCAGGTTTTATCCAAAAGTTAACATCTTCATCTAGAAGGCTAACAGATTTTGCTTGCTGATGAAATGGTTTCAGTAAATGATGTTGTACATATGAATCTTATTCATGATTTCCTCGTTGGTACGCCAGGCACAGGTAATCGGTCATGCTTATAATCAGTTTCCTGCTGATCCAAATGGAGTACCGACCCATGCCATGGATGTAGATGCTGCAGGTAGTGAGAACGAGAATTTATTGCATCAGCATTCAGGAGACGCCAATTTATCTGATTCCATGGGTGCTGATGAGGAACATGTGGATCGTAATCAACCTAGAGAAGGCCTTAGTTCAGACGCAGAATTACCCTGTGCTGATGGTCAAAAAAGTAACTCATCTGCTGTTGTTGCAACCATGGATACTGAACATCAGATTTCAACCTCTCAGGGGAAGACTGATTTGGCTGAAGCCACTGGACATGACAAGGAGCACGAGGATCAGAATCTATCCTCAGAATCTCATGGCAGGACTCATGCACAACATCAGATTTCAACCTCTCAGGGGCATACTGATTTAGCTGAAGCCACCGGAGATGACAGGGAGCACGAGGATCAGATTCTATCCTCAGAATCTCACAGCAGGACTCATACACAACATCAGATTTCAACCTCTCAGGGGCAAACTGATTTAGCGGAAGCCACTGGACATGACAAGGAGCACGAGGATCAGAATCTATCCTCAGAATCTCACAGCAGGACTCCCGCAGAACATCAGATTTTGACCTCTCAGGGGTGGACTGATTTAGATAAAGCCACCGGACATGACAAGGAGCATGAGGATCAGAATCTATCCTCAGAATCTCATGGAAGGACACACACACAACATCAGATGTCAACATCTCAGGAGCAGACTGACTTAGCTGAAGCCACCTTACATGATATGGAGCACATGGAGCACGAGGATCAGAATCTATCCTCAGAATCTCAAAGCAGGACTCACGCACAACATCAGATTTCAACTTCTCAGGGGCAGACTGATTTAGCGGAAGCCACTGGACATGACAAGGAGCACGAGGATCAGAATCTATCCTCACAGTCTCATGGCAGGACTCATGCGCCTGGTACTGCAAATGGTGAAAGTGTAGACCAGTTAAATGAAGCTCCAACAGATGAGACCGCATTAGGTAATTAACTAGATTAGTTTGATGTGTGCGTCAGTTGAATCGATCAGAGAGGACTTCCATGGCTTATTCTCCATAGAGCATCCATTCATAAAAAGGCACGAACTTATCAGGAACAGTTACATGCTATGAAAAACTGCAGGTACAGAGTTTATTTGATCATTGGGTCGGCGACATTGAAGCTGTTGAAGTTTTCAGACAGCAAGTGTTTTCATGCCCTGCATTACGACTAGGGCAGATCTGATTCTGACAGGCAACGGGCCAGTGTTAATTGAGAAGTGCAACCAACTATGCGGATAGTAAAATGCAATACGTATGGAAGTGTGTTTGTGATTTGAGTTTTGTTTTTGTTTCTGCATTTGTATCAATGGAAGGAAAAAAATTCCGATGTAGAGAGCTGAGAGGGCTTGTAGATAAACGCAGCTCATTATGTCTCCGTGGCCAAGGGCTGTTGGTCCGGGTTGCAGATATGATATCAGTCCATTTCGGCTTGTGGAATTTATAGTCGTTTTTTCTTTTTAGTTTTCAATAGCCCAGATCATCAAATGGAATTGAATTTGAATTACTTTTTTCATTCCAGAAAATTTTCTCAACATTACCTGTTTTTCTTGTCTTCCTATAAATTTATTACTATATGATTTGACATGTATTTACCATGATAATCTTACGAACAACGTGCTCATCCAAATACCCCTATCGAATCAAATTCCTTGGATGATTTCCAACATGAAACTTGGCAGGAGTGGACTGTAGACCGGGACTCCTGGAAATGAAAAAAGCTTTGGAAGGTGCATTCTTTTTTGCTTATTGTTATATTTACAATTTATTCGAATTTATAATTTTCTTATGTTGCTGAGTGGATTTTTATTCAAAATAATAAAAGACTACCTAAAACAAAAGGAAGATAAATGCTTCTCTTTTAGTTCGAATCAGGTTATTTAGCACAAAGGCCAGATAGCATCTACGCCCGTGGCAGAAGGCGCATTCTTTTTTTTTTTTGTTTTTGATTGGTACATTTTACATTCATCTCAACACATATTACACTGAAGTTTCAAGATATTTTTACAAATCTGAAGATACACAGCTCTCCCAAAGAAATTCGGTGACTCAGCTACGCCAAGAATAAAGAAGATACGACTTCAACAGTCGAACCGGAGAACGCGGAAGGTGCATTCTTGACAAATAGTAAAGGCAGGAAAAGGAGGCGGGTTGGATGCGACCGTACGAAACCTGCGTAATGATCGCTCGTGCGGATAATATTCTCTCTTGAGTCCCGAGTCTCGCCTGATCAAGCGCGCGCGCACACTCGAATCACGTGGGACGGTACAAGTTCTGGTATGCTCATATCCAAGTCCCTCACCAATAAATAAAACACCAAGTCTCTCAACCGTTGAATCCAGACCGTTGATAATACATTTTCGATTTTCATAAAATTTCCCATTGTATGAGCCGCGCTTCCATGAATTCAGTCCAACTGCCGCAGTCCAGCCCCATTAATTCGACGACAAGTGTTAAACGACACGTGCCCCGTCAACACTCCTCACGTGCTTTCCTTCTGCTCCCTCCCATTGATCTATAAATCCGGACCAAATGGCAAAATCCTGGGCAAGGAGGAGAAAAAGAAGGAAAAAAACAAACAATGCCTGGAGTCAAACCCATCTTCATCGCCTCCATCGCTTGCATCTTCTCCATCCTTACGATCCCAGCACTAGCCTCCCCTGTGACAATCACCAAGGTCAGCTTTTTTCTTTCCCCTTTCTCTCTCTCTCTCTTTCTTTAATTTATTTTATTTTTATTCCCTTGTGAAATGACAATAAAAATAACCCGTTTTTGTTTGTTTTGATTTCTATGCAGGACAATGATTACCAGTGCGCGTACGTGGTGTACATTCGGACAGGATCGATCTGGAAGGGCGGTACGGATTCGATCATCGGGCTCACCCTCTACGACGCCGGCGGCTACGGCCTTAACATCACGAATCTGGAGGCATGGGGCGGGCTGATGGGACCGGGCTACAACTACTACGAGAGGGGCAATCTCGACATTTTCAGCGGGCGGGGCCCCTGCATCGACTCCCCCATCTGCGCCATGAACCTCTTCTCCGACGGCAGCGGGGATCACCACGGATGGTACTGCAACTACGTGGAAGTGACCTCCACCGGCCCTCACATCCCCTGCAATCAGCAGCTCTTCACCGTCGAGCAGTGGCTCGCGCTTGACACTTCGCCCTACCAGCTGTCCACCACCAGGAACAACTGCCAAAAGCTTACAGCAGAGCCGTCGGATGCACGGATCTCCTCCGTCGTCATGTAGTGAGCACTAAGCTGAAGCTGTAGGATTTTCTCCCCCTTTTCTCCTTCCCGTTGTTATGATGTGAGGCTTTTGTGCAAGCCGTTGTTATGTTGTGGTGTAGCCTAGCATGTGTATTTGGATGGGGAGTGGGTAGCACGTGGCTGCTGCCTGGCTCAGCAGGCTCTGATGATTTGGACCGTGGTAAATGAGGGAGGGTGGTGGCTTCGTCGGTATCCTCTTTATGGATCCATAGTATCAATAAAAGCCGGTCATGCTCTTAAATACTAGAATAATGTTAATATTATTTTGTAATTTCTCAATCCGGTCGGATCGAGAATTATATACTCGTGCACGCAGGATTTCTGGTAAATGAGGTCACTAGCGCTGTATCCGAAAGAAAAAAAAGGATGGCTAGATTATTCGCTGCCAAGAGGAACACGGAATATTCGTCACTCTGATGCCTCCACGTGCCTATTTGATGGGGAAACGACCCATGACTGCGAGCGCATCCCAGTCGTCAGTTCAAAAAGATGGATTTTTGACTGAAAGGCTCCCGGCGTATTTACAAGATCGCCTCTTCGTCAGATGAGACAGAAAAAAGTTCGACGAAAGAGGAGAGAGATTCAATGGTTGGGGCCGATGCTTTGAAGCGGGCAAGCCTGTTGACACAAACGATGAGGTGGAGATGGGAGGCGTAGGGAGGACTCGGAGATCTGGCAGGCGGAACCGTTGTGAGCCTGCTCGGAGCATTGGCTAGGAATGTCAATGGAATGGGTTGAAGTCTAAATTTAATCTTTAACCCATTTTAAATATTCCAATCGTAATTAATTAATTAATTAATTAAATGTTCAACCTTAATTTATTTACAATCTATTTATTAAATAGGCTAGTGAGTTATTAATGGATTATATACTAAACGACTTGTAGGTGTAAACTTTGGCGGTCGGTGATTTCGTAGGGAAAGATGAGAGAGAGTTTTCCGTGTTGAGGAAATACAAATAAGGCAATAATGAAAAAAATAAAAATAAAACAAAGTTGAAAAATAACAATTAAGTAGTGGAAGGAAGATTTAGCGGAGAAAAATAAATAAATGGTTTATATTTATATATATATATAATTTTAATGAGTTAAACGAGTTAAATGGGTTAAACGGTTTACTAAATAGGTTAATGAGTTATAAAATCTTAACACTAATTTGTTTATTTTTAATGGTTAAATGGGTTGGCGAATTATAACCCATTTATTTAAAAATTATAATCCAAACTCATTTATAAACGGATTGGATGAGAGAGTTACGGATTAATCATGACCATTAACACCCTTAGCTATGGTTGTGGCCACTATAACGGACGATGGTAGAAAAGTTCAGATCTAATTGTTTTGTTTTTTTTTTTCTTAGGTGAAATTCAAATAATGATACCAGTATAATCTCACAAAAAACTGAAACAGAAAAGCCCCAATCACGAGGATGGTTCTAAAATCTAAAATCTGCCATCCCCGTGATTCTTTTTCCTGAAATATACAACAGTAAGCTCTGCTGTATACTCCCAAATGGGTGCAAACGACGTGGAGGGGGAACATAATTCAACAAAAAAGTTTGATTTCCATTTGATTTGAATTCGGGTATAAATTAAAGGCATGTTTGGAAAGTGATAAAATTTTGATGAAAAGTTTTTAACGTGAAAATTTTCAATAAGTATAAAATGATTTAATATGATAAAAGTAATGATGAGAAATAAAGAGAATAAAGTTTTGTATAGAAAATTCTGTAGAAAAAATAATTGAAAAGTAAGGTAATTATATAAGAAGATGTAAAGAAATAATTAAAAATATAATAGTTATGGAGAGTGAAAAAGTTTTAATTGAAAATTTTAGTTGAAAACGCTTTAGTTTTAGTGCTCGCCAAACATGCCCTAAATAAAATAAATAAATAAAGGGGAAACGAAAGAGGATCTTAGCCTCCTTCACCACCAATCCTAGCATTAACAACACACCCCCTAACCATTCCAACAAAAACCGGTGTATGGAGTTCATTAACATTTAGACCCCATCCAACATATCGCCCTCATCATCATCTTCTACCTCCTCACGATTGCATCAATTATGCCACTTTTGGTGGCGCTGCTTTCGACAACGTCATTACTAGTAGGGGTGCAACTTAGTACTGAGTCAGTCTAAACTTGTCTAATCCAATTTGGTTTTAAAATCAAATTTGAGTTTTATTTTTGAAATTTTTTCAAATTATATCTGATTTCAGCCTAACCCAAGAAAACCCAAAACCGATGCTGGGTTTGCATCAACCTGGTCCAAACCCGATATTTTCTTAATTTATTAAAATAACTATATTTATTTATACATTAAGTATTTCAACTATAAGTATGATAAAAATTATTCTATATAATCATAACCTAATTCAACTATAAAATGTTTATTCTGAAAACTTAAATGTTATATGCATTTGTCCATAAACGTTGAATATATTACATCTACATTAACTTTATTTGTAAATAATTATAAATATATCAACTTTTTAAAATTATCGCATATATATTAATTACCTATGAGATATATAAATTTTACTTTTATTAAAATTTATATAGTTATTTCATTTAATCTCATTTATTTTTCTTATATTGATTGTTATATGTAAAATCATTATGTTCATTTTATTTAGAATCATTTTTTAATTACAAGATCAACTTTTATTAAAACCAAAAATATCACAAGTCTTATAAACATATTCACATGTAAATTATTCATGTGCGAAAAAATCATTATCTCTGTAAATAATTTCAACTTGAAACTAATGCCAACTTAGCTCGAATTTGACCATAACCCAAATTTTAATATTAAAGTTTGAGTTTGAGTTCCCTAAACCCACATTTTAATATTAAATTTGAGTTTGAGTTCCCTAAACCCAGTAGGTTTAGGGTTTGAATTTATTCAACCCTTGTACAACTCGACCCCAATTGCACCCTTACTCATCAGTTGCGAAGTTTACTATGGAGAGAAACAACAAAAGAAATTGGGGGTTGATGGGATTTTCGTTTAACGGCCATCAAGGAAGAATTTCGGATCCTTCCCAGTGTTGCTGAGCATATCTCCATGATGGCGTTTCCTCTCGCTCAAGCTCCTGCGCAGCCCCAACCGTCGAGTCTCTACAATGGCAAAAAGGAGATAAACGCAGCGGGAGAGAGAAGGATTGGGAAACCATCACCTAGCTCTTCTTTCTTTTTTGTTCGCTAAGATGGATCTCCAATTTCCTCATCTTCTCTCTATACTCGGTGCTCAGCCTGGCACATTCAACGGGTTTTTTTCCAGCCCATGAGGGGCGAGAATGCAAATACGGATGGGGTGAAACAGCAAAAACCTGGCACATTTTAAGCGACGCTCTCGATGCTGCAGCAAACACGTGAACGGCAGATAGTGCCAGGCATTGAAATTTGATTGCTTCTACCGATGGCTCTCATTGTAAGCTGTAACATCCTGAGAACAAGGAAACAAAAGTGCAATTCTGCACATGCTTCCATCTAGCTAGTGTGCAACTCACAGGATTTACAAATAATGATGGTGATCGGAGACTTATCACGCAGTAATTTATTATGATAAAAAATCGGGTCTTCTTTGGTAAGCAGCGTGGGAGGAAACCTATCTCCCAACCTTTCTTACTTAATTGCACTATTTATTTCATTTTCACTTCTAATATTTCGATTATTTTTAATATTATCATATTTATTATCGCTTTACTCCTATTATATCACTTTACTCTTATACTTTCTAAAAATTTTCTTTTTCTTTCTTATATACAAGTTATTTACATTTATTTCTATTATATCATATACCTTTCATAATTTTTTAAAAAATATTTTTTTCCAACTTTTCTGGCTGTACATTTTACCAAACACGCCGAATGGGATATACCTACAAGATATTTTACACAAATTGTATTCATAATCTTTTTATTAGGTACATTTATATCCATCTCAATTTCAATTACGATTAAGCTCTAGACGTTCTTGCAATTTATAAGAAGGAGACCACATGCTTAAGCTTCTATCTTATCAACTTGGGAGACAAAACTCCCACATACTAAATGGGGTGGTAAAACTCCCATTCAAACGTGATAAAACTCCCACTCAAACGCATGTCCATTACATGACACCCAGCTAGGAAACCTTGATTGGTGCATTTATATTCTTCCGTCTACTGAAATTTCAAATATACTTACAAAGTTGGCATAATATTATAAATGTATCTCTTTTCTTTAGGACCTATTATATTTTTTTGCACAATGATGAAACTATCTTTTAAGTCTAGAAATATATTTACCTCGGGATTGCTTCTATGAAACCCCCTCTATGTAATCTCATTCATTTTAACATCTAGATGGTCGATGAAAAATTCTCTTCATCCATTATATTTAATATTATTTATATTATCATAGAAATCCTCTAATTTGTTTAATTTCACTGTATATGAGTCCTATCTGTAAATGTATAAAATCAACGTAATAAAATAGTTTAATGCTAAAATATCAATTTAGATTAGTATTTTTTAACATCTAAACCATTTAAAATATCATAAATATGTAGATAAATAATTCTATAAAGTATTGCTATATTCTAATATATATATATATGAATGAATCTAAATATTTATTTTAATTTACACATGAATGTACCTATTTTTGAGAAAATGTGCCCTATGCATATATTGGATTTGGATGAAACTTAGTCTCTTAGTTAAACAAATGATGTTAAATATAATCAAATATCAAAATCTCAAAAAGGGAAAAGATTATACAAAATCACTTTTACGTAACCTGCACACATACAAGCTTACCCATACTTACAATTTTTATAAATATTATATGCATATTTGCAAAAAAATTAAAATAATAATAATATATGTGAAAAATATATAAAATAATAAAATAATAAACTTAATAATCAATTTAAAAATATATAAAAATCAGATGAATATTCGTGTACGTTGGGTGACTGGCCATGGGTCTGCCCCAACTAAACCCCTCGATCAGTCAAAGAAGCCAGCCAAGGGTACAACATGAAATCATGAACCCAAGATGAGACTCTTTTCCTATAATAATAATAAAATGAGACGGCCTTTAATCATTGCGCGTAAGACGTTATTCTTATTTCGTACGCGGCGAGTGGATGAAAAAAGGCCCCTCCCCAGAAAACGCATGTGTATGTTTTGTGGATGAGGCTGTGGGAAACCTCCACCAACGCATTCTTATCCATTTCAAATACAACTATCTGAGGCTTTTTTAATAAAATGAATATTTAGGGAGTGATAAATTTTTTTTAGATGAAAAGTTTTGGGTAGAAATGTTTGAAATGAAAGAAAATGATATAACATAACATGATAATAATTAGAAATAAAAAGAATAAAATTAAAATATATAGATTAATTGCACAGGTGATTATGTAGAAACGATTGAAAAATATGTTAGCTTTTCAAGAAAATAACTAAAAAGCAAGTTAATTGTATAAGAATTAAAAAGATTGAAAAAAAATTAAAAAGTAGAAAGATTAAAAAAATTTAGTTTGAAATGCCTTTTTTGTGTAAATAAATGCACTCAAAAAAGAAAAACTATTGCAATTAATGAAAGCACCACATATATCTGTAGTTTGTGTATCCATAGCCCATGGGTAATAGTCCAAAATTTTAAATAGTTTTGGGATGCAGGCGAACTACCAAAGCCGTCGTGTGGCAGTTGAAGCCGAGCCCAAAATCCATGTCCAAACGTAGTTTTGCTGGCCCCATATCATTCTGCAGTTGCCACTTGCCACTTGCCACTTGCCTAATCTGTGGGGATCAGATCAGGATTAGGGAAATGCATTTTCTGCCTAAATAATAAATGTAAACGTTTGCGACGGATACTTACTGTAAGTGTTCAGTTTATTTTCTATTTTAACCATTATTACTATCTCAGTTTTTAATTATACATCCTATCAATTTTAACGTAAAATATTCACTTTATTTTCTTTTTCTATAACATTTGTGAGTTTCAAGGTTGATTATTTCGATGACGATTTCTTTTCCGGATTGGGCTGAGACGGACTTTGGTTTGCCTTGATTTTTTAATCTTGCCACATATTTTTTCGGTTCGAATACATCTGCTAAGAGACAAAGATACAGGGTCTATGAAGGCCCACTCCAGTACGTCTTTGTTCGTCCTGGGCTGAGGTCCCCCTTTTGTCTCTGGTTTTGGGCTTTAAAGATCGCAATACCTGCCGATAGCTGTAGGTGGGTAGCTAGATATCTTGTGCGCCACCCTTTCTAAAATTTTGCGTCATTAAGCACTCCCGACCGCACTGGCATGCCCAAAATTTACTAAAATTTATAATTTATTTATGGGAAGTGCTCGCAAATGGCAGCCGATATCGTTGAATTAACTCAGTGTTGCCATCTCTTCTGGCCGTTTTGATGATTAAATCAAAGTCATTTTGATGACTCGTCTTATTTAAAATTATTAATTTTGTTATGGGTATTAAAAACCATCTTGATCAGAGATTTGGGTGCATAAATGGCTTCTGCTTAAAAGTATTTATAATTATATGTAAAATACGAAAATACTTGCGTCCATTAATTGTTGGAATATTATAATAATTTGTAGAATTATGATTCGAATGAAATTTGGTGTCCTAGTTAAATAAATATTTTAAAATGTAAAAAACTGAATTAAATTTTGGTTTAACCGTCAAGCTTTTACCCAAATGGGGAAGCAATATTGACATTGTTAACGGCATCAGCACTTCATTATTTATTTTGAATCCCCTAAATTTGCTGTTAATTGCCGGCCACCCCCACATTTTCCTAAGTTGGATAATCCTTCGTGGATGCCATCACCTCACTCGATCCATCGATTTTGTCTTGCAAATCGCGCGGGCTCTGGATTCAGCGTCCCAAATCAGGATATGCGTGTGATGATTGCGGGCCACCCAACAGTTTAAGCATTAAAGGGGGTTATCAAAAAAAAAAAAAAAAAAAAAAAAAGAAAAGAAAAGAAAAGAAAAAGAATTGGCTCTGGATAACGTGGATCCCATGTAGTGGACAGCTCATTTATTGATTGTCGCAGCATGGAGGTTCCAAACTGTTCTCGGGTGTTCCGATCAAAAATTTCTATAACTACGGTAAATTCGAGTTGGCAATACAGGTTGCTAATAATTTTAAGTGTACTTAGATGGAGATATTATGTCTTATAAAAATGACTGAGATAATTTTACTTATAACTATCTAGTGCTTTATCCATCTACACAGAAAGATGGGAGTTTTTTTTTAAAAAAAATTATTTCATCTAAAAACTGACTTACAATATCTCTATTTGTGAGCACCCAAAAAATTATTCTTTATTTTTACTTTAAAAATATTTTTAGAAAATTTAAATCATTTATCATATTCATCTATATATATATTTATGATTTCGAAAATTATATGCATTGCAAATGTTTATATATTACGGTTATATTAGACATTGTAATTATGTTATTGCAAAAAATATATATATAATATATTTTATTCACAAGATCCTAGCTCCGCCATTGTGCCGGTGGTCAAAGAAAGATGGGTATTCTAAAAACTAGTTAATTAGGAGGAATCAATGCAACACAGCATCAATTACTTAATCATAACGCACTGGTGATTGAAATTGAAGATTTTGTTTTTATTTTATTTTTTTGGTTCGGAAAAGGCTGGACGCAGGGGATTATGATTGCCATTGAAAGAGAGACAGCTGCAAGTTTGGAGTTGGTCACCGGCGCAACTTTATATATATGTTCTTTCAAGATCGAAGAGGACAAAAAAACCCAATAAGCATGTGGACCAAAGTGGAGCTTGCCTAGAAATGATGCTGCTGTTAATGCCATTTCCTGCCCGATAAAATGTCAATTAGGTAATGAAGGTAAGTCCAAACACACATAGTTAAGATCCTATTATCTCTGGCCACTGATGCTTTTTAAATTTTTGAAAGTGTTTGGAAGCATCAGATATACTACACTACGTCTTTTCGAAAATAGGCCACTATTATTTTAGAAAGGGTTTCTACATTTGAGAGAATTAAAGCAACAGGAAATTAAAGCTACGTGCTAAGCCCTAATTAATACTGATAAATAACAGTTGGCAAAGATTGCAATATTGTAATAATTAACCAGATTCATATATTAAAACCCATGATACGTACGTATATATGCTACACCACCTTCCGGCACCATTTTTCTAAAATTTCGTAACTTGTCCTCTTTGTGGGATTGAATATGCCAATTTAATCATGATTAGAGCAGATCAGCATCCTTTCGTCTAACTTAACCTCGCATAGTTTGCTTTTTGAACACCTTTACTACAATAACACGTAAAGACAAACCATCGCCAACTTTTTTTTATGGTTCCATCTGAAAATTATCTTATATTATCTTTGTTTTTGTTATATCATTTTTAAAGTATTTTTATTATTTTCTTCAACTGATTATAGCCTACACGGATCAGCAGAGAAGCTGGGACGTGTTCCATCTGGGCTGTGCCCATGGATCACCTCTTTTAGTTTGCTACGTTTTAACTTCTAAGTGGGGACTCTCCACCGATTACATCATCTGCAAAAAGTAAACAAATGCAAATGGGGATTTGTATACACATGCAATTAGATAGAGACAAATAGAGATTAGATGTAACAAACCCATGTATTAGCAAAGCTGAAAGAAGAGCATCTTTTAATGCAGCATTGCACGTACAAGGATTTGTTCTCCGCGTACAAAATAATTTATCTGCCGTGTGAGATATGAACCACACGATTTTCAAGATTAGGTATCTTGAGAAAGGCGACAAGAGTGCATTTCAGATGAATTAAAGCCCACATGCAAAAGGTTGCATGTCAAACTTCTTTAAAAAAATTTCAAGAAGGGCAATGGCGTCTACGAAGATTAAAAACCACACTCAAGTAAATACATAGTATACATTAAGCAATGCAAAAAAAGAGCCCCGCCAGTTCCTCTCATCTGTATACCTGTGCTCCTAGCCTCCTTTCTTCTCTTCTAAATACATATATTGTCCAGCAGATGGCCCGCAGAGCATCGATGAATGGTCTTCTGACGCATGTTTTTTTTCTATGCATTCTTCGCCCTTTTGATCTGTGCCTGACCACGTCTTCCCGCAGTGCGTTGGATTAGAAAACAGATGTCGCCTTTCATCCTTTTCAGTTGCTGAAATATTTCACAGAGCTCTCTAGTAATTCCTGGTTGGTGCCGTCGATGTCTTTGACCATCGAACCATTCTTGTATATCTTGAACGCGGGCACTGATGAAACACCTTCAGATTTTGAAATGTAAGGGTTGTCTTCAACGTCCACCTGCAAGTTTAAATAAAATAATCATTTGATGATCGTGTATGAAAAATACCCATTTCTTTTAAGGGATTAGGTAAGGCAACAGATCCATGTTTAGTTGTCCAGCGATATGAAAACGTGCGAGTGGTTTTCCTTGAATGATTCAGAGGGCTAGATTGTCATTTTACTTTCCCTCCCACAGCTTTTATTGCCTTCCTCGTGGGATGAGCAAGCTTGTTGTCGACCCCTCACCACATCGGTGGCTCCGTGCAGGTCAAAACACCATAAGAGTTGAAAGAGTCGTTATATGGGCTTTTTTAATGCGGTAGAAAAACAGGGCGAGAACGGAATGATATATATTTGAAATGAGAAAAATGTTTTTGAAAATGTACACAAGTTGCATTGAGAACGGACATTCATCCTCGGACCCTTCCATCTCAAAGGCTTATTGACCAAGGTCAGTCCAATGGTTTGACTTTTGGATTATTTTCTTTTTAGTTGATGTGGGTCGCGATTACCAAAAGGTATTATTATTATGATTATTATTATTATTATTTGATAGTTAATGCGAGAAGGGCATTTTGATAAACAGAAAGTTATGTTTTGATCAGGTCCCGCTCGCGCTTGATCAGGACAACAGCGAAATCGAGGCCGCTCATATCGTACGTCCAAACAACTGACGATTTCTAGAAAGACAGAGATCGACGGACCTTGAGGAAATTGACGGATGGGTATCTTTTGCATAGTTGGTGTGTAAAGGACAGACTCTGCTTCGTAACATCACTGGATCTGTTGCAAAATAGCACCACCGATATCCCTGTCCAACAAAATTTCATAAACGGGTAAAAAAACTGAAAATCACCCACTAACCATCACCTGTCGTTGTCACAAGCCATCTACTGGCATCCAAACGGTCGCACGCAAGTATGAAAAATGAGAAGAATTTGGCAACGGCATACCAGGTGATGTTACGATGTGCCTGAAGCGATCGTTGCTGGTGATAACGACGACGTCAGAGCCGAACTTCATGTCCTTCACATCTTCGCCCCGCTGCTTCTTCAGCTGGACTTGGGCCTCGAACAAAGCCCGCCCCACCTCTTCATCCCCCGGCGTTTCTCCGATCAACATCTCGTAATCCTGAATCGACGCCTCCCAACGTTCCAACTGGTCCACGCCACACCGATCAGCCCGATAATTAGGAAGAGAAAAAAATATATATATATTCTTTTATCAATTATTTTTATTCTTATTATTAGCATCATTTCCTTTTTCATGCTCACGCATGGCTACGCTTCTGAAAGCAGACCTTCGCGTTGCAGTCGGCTCGTCTTAGCCGAGCTTTGCTGTAGGCAGGGCGGACGTTGAGAGCGGAATTGCAGTCCTCGATGGCTTTCTCGAATTGGCCGAGCTTGGAGCGGCAAGCGGCTCGGTTGCACAGCAGCACGGCATTGAAAGGGTCGTGATCCAGGCCTTCCCCGTACGCCGCGCAAGCCTCCACGTACCGCGACGCCTTGAACAGCTCGTTCCCGTTCGACCGAGCCTGCGCCACGGCTCGAGCCCTCCTCGCCACCACCCCCACTTCCTTGTTGCCGGGGTCCAGCCGAGCCGCACGCTGAGCCGCTGCTACGGCTGCTTCAAACCTATCCATCCGCACCAAACACCAACGTCAGCGCAGAGACTTAATTAACAACCCTAATCAAAAGTACTTCATCCATCTATCTATCTTATTCATTAGAAATATTATTATAATTCCGTTTAAAAAACTGTGATAGTTGCACTCACTTCATCATCTCGTGTTGGGTTCCCATGATTTCAGTTCAAGTCTAGAAAAAACCAAGCTAAGGAAGCTTTATGACCTATTTTATTAAGATTCAGCTTTACCGTTACACAAATCCCATCACCAAAAGCGAGTAATTCAATACTCTGGCCAGCATTGAAATTTCATACAACGGGCGAGATTCTAAACCTTCAATTAATTCGATGGGACATGAAAGCATAGCCATCAAAATACCTTTCGTGCTTTAATTAGTGCCACGCGATAAACCGTTCGGAGCGTTTAAATTGCACCCAATGATGTAATTTTAATGCCTAGTCAATGGGTTTAAGATCCAAATTACATGGTTTGGATGGTGTAGATGAATCCGATTGGGATTCCATGGAGCGGATCTAAGCCGCGTGTAGGATACTAACCTTCCGGCAGCCATGTCGACCTGGGCGCGGACGAGAGTATGATATGCACAGCTAACTGCTCCGAAGAACCTGGTGGAAGCCTCCGCGTCAGCAAGGGGTGCGCGGGATATGGCCCTGACGGCCTCTTGGTGCCTGTGCAATTTGAGAAGAGCCTCGGCTTGCATTGACAGCACCTTCAAAAAACAACGTCGCAGCAGTGCGCGCGTTAGTCCGGGAGAACGTAGGAAGGGAAATAGAAATGAGACAGAGACGGACAGAAACGGACCTGTGGGGCCGAATCAGCGCCCGCGGAGATTGCGCACCCGGCTTCTTTTAGCATGGTGTGCCAGTCCGTTAGCCTGCGAGCTTCGTTGCATTTGTGGATGTGCGTGCTGACGGCCTGCGCCTGCGCCTTGTCCTTGGAGCTTGCCTCGTTTCCTGCCTGCCTGTAGTGATTCTGGGCCTTGTCCGGCTCTCCCAATCTGGATTGTTTTTTTTTTTTTTTTTTTTTCACATGCAAGTATGCTTATTCACAGAACAAACAAACGAAAAGGATAAAAAAGACAGTTCGTTTTTGTGGGGTGTTTTGTCATATGAAGTTGGAAGTCGAATATGAAGCGAAACAGAGCTGGTGCATGTTTGGAAGATAAAATTTGGATTATGGTCACTTAGATTTGAGGTTTCAATTAATTCAAAATGCAATGTTAATATTGCTGAATGACTAAATATACAGAAGGAGAAATGGGTTCTCGAACTACGGATGATGCCGTTGCCAGCATGAAAGGGGCAATGGGTTCCGAAAAAAGAGCTTCAAAAATGAGAACAGATACGTAGAAGATGATGAAACATTCCACGTATTATGATCTGGTTATTTTTCTTTCAAATGTCAGAATATACACTGTCATGATTACCTGAGATAGAGGGTGGCCAAACGAAAATGAGCTCTGGAATAAGAAGGTTCGATGCGAACTGCCTCCCGGCTTTCATCCACAGCCTCCAGAAGGCGGCCCAACCCAATTAGCGCAGCGCTCTTGTTGCTTCTATACGACGCTCTGTCGGGATCAAGCGATATTGCGCGATCGTAAAAAGCCAGAGCCTCGGCGAAGTTGCCCTTCTTGTACTCCTCATTGCCGATTCCCTTCAAATCCTCCGGGCTCGACCTTGTGGACAAAGCCCGAGACAAGTCCGGCTGTGGTTCTTTTGCGTTCTCGCTCTCATTCGGCTTCTTAATTACATTCCCCATCACCACATTTCGATTCCCGCCTTTCAAATTCGCCGCTGGAGCTAGAGCAGGGGCAGGGGCAGGAGCAGGAGAAGCTGTGGTCGCCATCTCGCTTGCCGTCTTTGGCAGATAATCAAGAACATTGTTCAAATTCGAGTGACCGCCGTTGGAATTTCCATTCCCGGACTGCCTGATGTTACCCAAATACCCGAAAACCATCATATTGCTGGAAGAGGCGCGGACTAGCGACGCATTCCCTGTAGCCTGGTGATCGACCATATAGCTCTCGAGCTCGCCGGAGATAGTCAAATCCTTAGGCACCTTCCTCGCCAGCGCGACTTTCGCCGACGAAGCACCGGAGCCAGACAACGAGCTTGGGTTGCTGGCCGCTTCCGGCTCCTTCCGGACGACGCTCCGGCTTTGGGGCGAAGCACCTCTCGCAGCATTGCGACTTCTGGGCATCGGTTTCTCCATTGGCATCGGCGGAGGCTGCTCCGACGTTGGTTTGAGGGGCTCGACAAAAGGAACTTCATCAGACCCTCCGCGCCGGCGCTTCGAATTCGACGAGGAGACCTTGACCGCTGCACCGTTGGGGGTGGAAATGGAGGCAGCAGGAGGTGGAGGAGGCGGCGATCTTCTGGGCCAGAAGTTGCGGCGCCTGAAGACGCCGTTGTATAAGACCATAACGCCGCAACCGGATCTCTTTTCCGGAAAATTTTCCACCTCCACCTCCGCCTTCATCTTTCCTCTTCCCCTCGGAACACACTGACAAAAACCCGTGTTTTCTGTTTTTTTCTTTCCTATGGCAGAGTCATATGAAAGAGCCGAACAGAAAGAGGGGGTGGGAATGATGAGTTGAAGAAGAAAAGAGCGTTGAATTCGGCAGCGTAAGATGAAAATTCCATTTAATAAAAGGGAGAAAAAAAGGAGTGGGATTGCGAAAAAGAGTGATTGATTGCTTGTAAATCAAGAAGTACAGAAAGAGAAGATGGAGAGAGAGATTGGGATTTACACCTGAGGAAGTGTGTGACAGTATATGCATTTTTTTTTTATTTTTTATTTTCTTTCCCTTTTTCACGGCCTCATGGAGTGGCTGGCAAGAAAACCAACCTCCCTACTCTTTTTCCTTCCTCTCTTTCTTTCCCTCCGTTATCTACCGATCCATTTGCACGAGAGGAGGCCGGGGGTGTGGGGGTCGAGAGGGAGGTAAAATTTTGGAAGATAGAAAATTTAAAAAGTATTTTTGATATTTTTTGAAACTTTTCTTTCGGCGTAGAATGGCTTCTCGAGGAGAGACGTGAAATGCGGGGGCAGAGGAATTTGAATCTCAAGAAAATTAGAAAATAATTTTCTAAATTGGGCTGCATCAATCTCAACCATCAATCGATAGACGACAGTCGCGATGCTTCCCCATCGCATAGGAACTGATTCCCTTTGGTCAGGTAAAACCTATATATTGGTGATGGCCCCCGATTAACGGTCGAGATTTTAGCTTTGTCACTGAGCCTTGCATTCCATGGGATTATTTTTATTTTTTAGCCACGGGTAGGGCAGAGGACCAAGGTGGCTGGCGTGTGCAACCGGCACGTAGTTTCGCGTCACGTAATATTGCCAGCTGGCGATGCTTTTTCAGACCATTTCGGCCACTGCCCAAGTGCCCATTTGCAGATCTTTTTAGGTCCTGGTCCCTCCAACTTTGCATATTTTCTTTTTAGTCCACAAGCTTGCTTTATATATTTGCTTTTTTGTTCATGGATTTTGTTTATTTATTTTCTAAGCCTTGTAAGTTTGCTGCAATTTAAGCTCTCCATTTAATGCAAGCCACCTAACCGATGACAAATATGTTAGCAATACAATTTTTTTTTAAAATAATAATATTGCCCCTAAAAGGATTCGATTCATAAAAGAAGTAAACTCAACTTGGCTACGACAACTAAGCAACATAAAATAAGTTAACTCAACCAAGCTACATAAAATTGTCTTGTTGCATATATGAGTTTACTTAACTAATGTACAATAAAAATTGCACTTTCCGCAAGTTTGAGTTGGGTCAACTAAGTTATAAGGGCATTTTAAGCTTTTCATTTATAAATAATAGCCATTAATAAGATGTTTTGACGGTGTAAACTGTGACGTTTAAAAAGTAAATAGGATAAACTTACATATTTAAAAAGCAAATACACAAAATTTGTAAGTTAAAAAGTAAATAAGCAAAATTAGAGAGACCAAAATGCCGAGAACCCTCATTTTTGCTCAAGAAGATAATTCATGCTTCGGTCTAGTGTTATGTTTCATGCGCAAGCTATTGTAGTTCTCTTATCCTTCTACTTGATAGTTGTCGCCCAACTGCCTCCACTTTTGTATAAAAACAAGAAGGTATGATGAAGTAGTCAATCATCATTTGGTACAAGAGATATCATTTTATGATAGTTAAGTAGGGCAAACTACCAATATTCACATGATTATAGAAAAATAGTGGGGGATACACACTACAACAAATTTCACTTAATATTTCGGCCACATATAATATATACTTAGTTAAATTGTATATTTTTTGTTACAACCAATCATTTAGCTAGGAATAATTAATTGCTTTTAAGTAGTGGCATTTGGTTAAATTTAATTTTTAAAATCAAATACAACAAAAGGTATATTTAAGATAGACATTAAAAGTTGTTTGCAAATTCCAATAGAAAAGTCGTATGCGAATAATAATAAAACTTTTGGTCCAATGCAACAAATCAAATGTGTTTAATTAAATTTTTTGCAGTAAAAAGTTGGCTGCATATACTTCAGTTCTCTTAGTGTACAAAGAACATGTTTAATTCAAGATAAACGACACATACCTTGATTAATTTAAAGACAAAATTCAAGTCATATCCTTGAATATAAATCTAACCATAAAAAATAAGACAATCAACTCAAAAAAGTACATGCTATAAAACTCAATAGGAATATTATTTCGTCTTTCGAGACTCAATACTTACTATCGTCATTATCGCTTATCTTTGCTTTCCACGCCAAAGTTGCAACACAAGGAACTATCCAAAGTAAGGGGCTCAACCCATGGGAAGTCATTCTCATGAGAAAAAAAAAAGTAGGGGCATTATGGCAATTTTATCGTGTGAGAATATTTGTTTAAAAACGTAAGTATGTTTGATTTTTTGATAAAATTTGTATTATATATATACAAAATCTCCATCTATTCTATTCATTTGCTGGATGAACCACTGAAACATATGTAGACATAATTTTTCATTATTTGACTTTTTTTAAAAATATTTTTATTTGTGTACAAAAAATTATTTTTTAATAAGATTTCATTATAATTGGTAAAGTTGAAAAATACATTTTATATAAGGAGTTATGTTATATTATTTAAAGTTCATGTAATTAAGGTACTCTCGAAAATAATAATTTCAATATTTATTTTTGAATTTTTGAAAATTTATTAATATTTTTTATTTTTCGAAATAATAGTATCAAACTGTATCTAACGACATCTAACAGTATCTAATAGCATCTAACAGAATCTAACAACATCTAATGACGTCTAACTAGATCTAACTTTTGATATTAATAAGTTAATGATAATGTAATACTTGTAATATGATCATAAGCACCTTATAAGGTCATTTATACCTTAATTACAGAATTTAAAACCCATATAATAGGATTTAATAAAATATACTTAATTTAATGGTATCTAACAGCATCTAATCGTATCTAATAGCACCTAACGACATCTAAATGGATTTAACGACATCTAACTGAATCTAACTTTTGATATTAATAAGTTAATTTAACATCTGTAATATAATTCTAAACCCTTTATAAGGTCGTTTATACCTTAATTACAGAATTTGAAACCCAGATAGTAGGATTTAATGAAATTCACCTTAATATAATGACTTCTAATAACATTTAATCATATCTAACAATATCTAATGACATCTAACAGCATTTAACTGGATCTAATGACATATAACAACATCTAACCGAATTTAGCTTTCGATATTAATAATTTAATCCTAATTTAACACTCGTAATATGATCCTAAGCACATTTTAAAGTCATTTATACCTTAATTACAGAGTTTGAAACCAAGATAATAGGACTTAATAAAATTCACCTTAATCTAATGACATTTAACAATATCTGGGGTGTGTTTGATCATGAATAAAACTTTTGATGAAAATTTTCGAGAGTAAAAGTTGTCAAATGATGTGATATGATAGGGATAATGATGAGTAGTAAAGAGGATAAAGTTAAAATAGATAGGTTAGTTATGTGGATAGTTGTGTAGAAATGACTAAAAAATAAGGTAGTTGTATATAAAAGTGTGAAAAAATAATTAAAAAATATGATAGTTGTGGAGAGTGAAAAGTTTTAACTTAAAATTTTTTATCAAATGCCAAACATACCCCTAATCGCATCTAATAGTATCTAATGACATCTAACAACATTTACATCTAACGATATCTAATCGAATCTAACTTTTGATATTAATAATTTAATCCTAATTTAACACCCATAATATAATCCTAAGTCCCTTATAAGGTTATTTATACCTTAATTACATAATTTAAAACTTAGATAATAAGATTTAATGAAATCTACCTTAATCTAATGATATCGAAGAACATCTAACGATATCTAACAACATTTAACAACATCTAATGGCATCTAATAGGATCTAACGACATCTAACAAATCTAATGACATCTAACCGAATCTAACTATTGATATTAATGAGTTAATAATAATTTATCACCTGTAATATGATCCTAAGCCCTTATAAGGTGATTTATACCTTAATTACAGAATTTAAAACTCAGATAATGAGGTTTAATAAAATTCACCTTAATCTAATGGCATCTAACAGCATATAATCATATCTAATAGTATCTAACAGTATCTAACGACATCTAACTGGATCTAACGATATCTAACAGCATCTAACAACATCTAATCGAATTTAACTTTTAATATTAACAAGTTAGTCATAATTTAACATCCGTAATATGTTACTATGCCCTTATAAGGTCATTTATACATTAATTACAAAATTTAAAACCCAGATAATAGAATTTAATGAAATCCACCTTAATCTAACGACATCTAACAATATCTAACTGTATCTAACAACATCTAACGATATAGAATATCATTTAACCGAATTTAACGATATTTAACCGAATCTAACTTTTGATATTAATAAGTTAATCATAATTTAACACATATAATATGATTCTAGGCCCCTTATAAGATCATTTATACCTTAATTATAGAAATAAAAACTCAGTTAATATGATTTAATGAAATCAATCTAAATCTAATGACATCTAATGGGATCTAACCCGATCTAACTGAATCTAACTAGATTTAAATTAAATGAATTAAAATTTTAAATAAAAGTAAATATTTCACTTCAATTTAAATGTTCAATTTATTACATTAATTTAATATATAGTACATATTATGAAATTTCTCAACCATAATTTTATAACTTATTCTTTAAAATTAACTTATTATATAAATATTGTGTCTTTAAAAATATATTTTTATATAAAAAAATACCTCTGAAAACATCTTTTAAATGAAGTTAAAAAATTTATCAACATATATATACAAATGGATTCCGGTGATAACTACATGACTAGATGAAATTAATTTTCTCTTTCAAAAACATATCAACTATTGAATTTTGTTTTAAAAGTAAATTATTATTTTGATTAAATACATATTAGGCCTTTTAAATTTATACAAATATTTAGTGATTAATATTTTAAATTTCTTATTATTAGGTCTTATATATAACAGATCTACAATTTTGTATAGATTATAACATGATAGTGAATTTTTAGCTTTAAATCGTAATTAAGTATTGTAATTAAATAATAAATTTTAAACATATCAACTTTCGAATTTTATTTTAAATGTTATTTTAAAAGTAAAATAAATGAAGATATTAAATTAAATTAAAATCAAATTAATTAAATAAAATATTTATAAAACAAAAACATTTTTATACAAAATTAAAAATTAAAAATTTTATTTTAAAATTTATCTTAAGATACAATAAAAAATAAATTTTAATTAAATATTAACTCTATAAAATGATTATCTTCTTCAAATTAATTTTATATCAACATTAATTATGTTAAGTCTGCATAAAATTTTTGGGATAAAAAATTATGTAGTTAAAATATTAAATTAAAGAAACGTAAATATTCAGTTAAATTTAGATAAATACCATACATAAAAATAATTAATTAAATAAAAGTAAAAAATTTATTTCAATTAAAATAAATATCGAATCAATTAATCATATACATGGTCACTTTATTATGTTGAGCTATTTTAAAAACTTAGTATATTAAATCTGCAAAAACTCATAGGGTTTCCTCATCTTTCTGGTTATTCATTTCAACCTAAAATACTTTTCATGCGAAATCAAAAACAAAATTTATAAGTGAATATAAATTAAATAATTAATTTTAAATAAGTTTGAAATAAGTTATACCCATTTTTACAAAAAATGCTTCAATTTATATTGAACTATTTTATAGACTCTAAGTACATTAATTATATTGAGTATTGAATGCACTTTGAATTAGCTAATTTCTTATCCTTCCAAGTGAATAAGTTGTTATGTTTCTATATTATAAATTAGAAAATATTAAAATTATCTTAAATAATGTATTCTATATTTTTATTAAATAAAATTTGAAAATATATTAATGATTAAAACTTAATTTTTAACCAAACGAGCGGCGCTCGTTTGGTCGCCGGGCGCGGAACGAAAGTTTCGTTCCCACCGGCGCGTGTTCGAATCCCAGGTGGGATTTCGAACAAAAAATATCTGTGGGGGCATGTGTGGTCATCCTTATTTGGTTGAGAGCTGGTAGTCTCCCCCGTTGATATTTGGGAGCTTGTTGTCTCCCTTTGAAAATATTGTTAGAATTGTCTCAGAGCTTTGAATATGATATGAATTGAGATATGTTGTAAATATACTCCAATAAAAAAAAAATTAATTTTTAAAAATTAGTAACAATTATCATATCATATAAATGTATGATTTAAAATCTATATGCAAGTCATAAATTCAATGTTGATACGAGCGTTACCTAATATCAATCCACAAATATCTAATCAATTTTTTGTCACCAAACTTTTATTTATTTCAATTTAATGCCTATTACGTCTTTCTAATTTATACAAATGTAATAATATATCTATAATTTTGCATCGACATTAATTATGTTATTTTTTTACATTTAAATCAAAAAAATCTCCTACGCAACCTCAAGTGAAAATGGACCATCGAGTTTTCCCTATGGCCATTGCCAAAGGCCTAAAACTAATGTACTATCTCAAAGATAGAGTGCAAGGTGACGAGACATGTTTGGTCAATTAGTCTCATGGTAGATTACTAGCAAATCCATCTCGAATGTGGCCTATGAACAAATTTTTTTTTTTAAAATGTATATAAAGATGTATTCAAGATGTTATAATAATTTTAAAAATGTCGCATGGTGGTTACTAGCAAATCCGTCTCGAAGGCCTATTATAATAATTTTAATTTGATATTAATAAAATTTAAATAAAATTAAAAATTAATTTAAATTATAATAAATGAATATAAACTTCTCAATTTAGTAATTGGTCATCAATTTAAATTCGTTATTATCAGATTTTTATACACAATAGATTTTGTATATTTATATTCTTCACATATCTAATTTGAATATTCCCAAAGTAAACTATATAACTTTATGTATTTTATAAAAAGATATAAATTTACTAAACCATTTTAGAATTATCTAAACCATGATTTTGAGATTATGTATTTTTTAAAAATAAAATAACTTATAATGTTGAAATATCTAAACTTATGTATTTTGTATATTTGACATTCACGTAGTTTATAAAAAAAATAGAAAATATCAATGACTGAATTTTATCTAAAAAATTAATTATAAATTATTATTTTCATTTTAATTTAAATAAATATACAAATATAAATACCTTACGCGAAGTTGATGAAAATAATTATTTTGATTAATTTAATGCTTTAAATTTGAATATTTTAATAAAAAATAATTTTTTGAATATTTTAATTTGAAAAGAAATAATTTTTGATGCCCTCTACCCTCATGCCTAAAATTTTTGATCTATTGAAAATGCAATTTTTTATCCCGATCGTCCAAGAGATTTAAACTATAGTTTAGATTCAAGTAAACTAAATGAATACATGACTTTTTTGGACTAGTTTAATCATTAAGTATTTTTGGATGTTTATTAATTATATGTCTCAAAATCATAATTTAAACTATCTCAAAACTTAGATTGGTACAAAATATTTAATTTAAATGATTATTTACTTATATGTACCAAAAATAATAATTAAGTATAATAATAAAAATAAATGTTATTTAGAATTAAAATAAAAATTAAATCAATTAATTATAAATGTAATAAAATTATTATGTTGATTTATTTTGCGAACTTAGTAAGCTAAGTCTTCTAAAGCTTGTAGAGTTCACTCATCTCTCCCATTGCTCGTTATAATTTAAAATTTAAAATAACTATTAATTTAAGTCAAATTAAAATAAAAAGATCAAATTAAATTTATAAAAATTGATTAACAATGTATGCGTATGATTAGATTTTTTAAACCTAAGATATACAAGTATACGGTTAGGTTTTTCTAACATGAAGAATGCATGTTGGAGGGTTAATTTTCTTAAAAAAAATTTGATTTTAAGCAAAGAGTACCGAGAGTATTCAAAAATAATCTATGAAAACAGGGGAAGTGAAGTGAATTTGATTTTTTTTTTCATTTTAGAATGGTAACAATTTTTTATTTCAAAAATTTATACTAATCTATTTCACAACAATAACCCTTCGTGTTAGATGTTTAAACTTTCATAAATTTAAGGGTCAAATTTGCTAAAATTTAAATCTCAATTTTGTTAAGCTAATTATTTCACCCTTTTAATTTAAAAATTTTCATCTTAAGAAGATTTTATATGAAAACTTTTTAATAATTATATTTTATATAAAATCTTTCAATTGAGTACGTTTGTGAATTAAATAATTGGACATCTATACGAATCTAACAAATTCCAATGATATAAAAGATTTATTTTTACAAGTTTATTTAAAAGATATAAATAGAAACTTTATAAAAAAAATTACATCATTTTGTAGTTATTTTATATCATTTTCACACAATTCTAAGAGAAATTACATTGAAATTGAGGTTTTGATGCAATAATTAGTGATATAATATTTTTTACACAAATATTATATTTATATAATTTGGGGGATTCTATTATATTATTGAAATTTTTTTGTAAAATTGTTTTGAATGCTCTATATTGCAAATAATAATCTGCATGTGCATGAATTTAGGTGGTCCGCTGGACCACCAGAAAATTTTATTCCTCTCCTCCAAGGCTCGCCCATGGCCCCCGGCTTCCATGGAAGAAACTCATCGTCAATTTCCCCTCCTTCAAAGCCACCTAAATTGAGTGAAAAGAGAACTTAGCAGATAGATTTTTCAGGCTACATTCATCACCTTCAATTCCGAGCAGCGAGTAGCCGTGAAAAGCCCATCTCCAGCGACCCTTCTTTTTTATAGATCTGGCCATCTAAGCCGTTAGATTGCTGATCAGATCTGGTCAATCAAAAGAGGGCGAAAATCCCCCGTGTCCGGTAGCTATCATAGTCGTTACTTCCCCTGCTTGCTGTGGATGATTTGCTTGGGATCGATGAGGCGCAGGAGGAGGCATGGGCAGAAGAAGACGCCGACCATTGCTGAAGTGGAAAAAGCAGAGACAACACATTGCGGCAAAATGCATCTGAAAACACTAAGTCGGAGAGACAGAGAAATGGAGCAAGTGCGTGGGAAGTCCCGTCAATACCCCTTAACGAAATTTTTGATACCGAAAATGCCCTATGTAATCACACCCGTAGAATGAAAATGAATGGTGGATAAGCTGCTTCCTACTATTTTGGGTTGGCTCCCCCAAAGTAAAGCTAACCTAGCAACTTTTTTCCTTTGCCCACATGTTACATATTTCATGACGTGACAACATTGACGCTAGCTAGCTACTAATGATTGTAGTCTCGTTTGTTAGGGTGGCCCACTCGTGGATCATTTGAATTTGAATGCCATGACCTAGATGTCACACGTTTAAGGGAAGTATGTTGCTCATTCCTTCTTGCGTTCGCGCCATGTGGATGTTTTGCAAAATTCCATGTTAGTAACATGCTATAATTTGGACCATTTACCATTCCTTCAACTGCAACCTTTTTTAAAAATTACGTATGGAGTACAGTTGCAAAAACGACTACTTGATTATCAAGCCAATGTCATAAAAGGTTGTTCATCGAAATAATTTGCGCTGTAAATTCACTTTGCAAACTTTTCAAACTATAGAACAAGTACTTCTTCGGATTAGTAGCCTAATGTCAATTATAATCTCAAAGATAAGTTCAAGTGTACTAAGTTTTAAGTAATTATATAATATTACTTAATTTAGTACCTTGTAGCTCCAATGGTTGAGGTCATAAATTTTTAATAAGGTCTTGAGTTTGAGTTCTAAATAATACAGAAGAAAATAAGATTTTTCTTTTTGGGCACTTTTGTTATGTTCGAAATTTAACATGGGATTTAAGTGAGAGTCACTAATTTAAGTAGGAGAAACGTTCACGCCAATGGGACGATCAAGGATCTAAGTAGATCACCTCCGCCAAAGTTCATTTTTCTATCCCTTGAGGTAAGCAAAATCAGCCTATGGCTTTTCTTTTCCACACAAATTATGTGATGATCTTGTATTTTTGTAGGATTAATTGTATTAATTTCTTCATGATATTGTATTTTCACATAATTAATTATGCGATGATGGATGTGGTTTGCGTAATTATAATCAAATGTTCACATATGATACAATTGACGGTTAAATTGTTCTATGCGAGTTTCATGTTTAAATGAAAGGGGATATTAATCAATTTTAGATTTCTATTTTTTAATCGAATCTCGATTGATACTCGACTTACATGACTTCATACGCCAAAAGCTGCATTACATGCAATGCAAATTTCAAAGGAGAATAGAGGTGGACGGATGACCGGCCTAGACAAAAGAGTCGCATGTGCGCTCTACATACAGTGAAACAGTCCTCATGTGATTTAACACCCTCTTACTTTGAACTTCGAAGTTTCCTCAAATCGCCTATGTCAGCATTGCGTTATGTCAAAAATTGCAATGATTAAGAAGTTTTACAAAATTACATGTTAGTACGTCACCATCTAACGAATCTTGCTCCATCTGAATATTCTCTAGAATCATCAGACCAACCTTTTTATGGGGATATCTTGCCTTGATGTTGACTGGAGTTCAGTAACTTTCAAGTGTAATGAAATGTTGTGGAATAAAAAAGGTCAAAATAATTAAAATTGAGGCAACTACCTCTACTTAATTTCAAATTTTGAACATCTCACTTTATATATCTTTGCACTCATATAAACCATTTCATCATCTAAATGATTTGTTATTTTAAAGCTTGAGTTAATTACATTCATAATTATAAAAGGACCCTAGTTAGGGGTAGGGGTGTCATGTCAATTATTCAATCAGTCAGTCCGACCTGTTTATAAATGAATTCAAATTAAGATTTGGCAGTAAATGATTTATGATCTGCTAACTTATTCAATGATTTAAATAAATAAATGGACTAAGATTGTAATGTTGCAATCATACTGTTTAATAACTCATTTAACCCATCCCTTAAAACTCCTTAAGAGAGGGTATAGAAATATTTACTCTAAATCTCAACTATTTTTTTTCATTCCCTCTCACTACAAGAAATATTGAAATAACAATGATACTTACCTAAATTAAGGACTTTTAGCAATAAAATGAAAATTTGTTGCTAAGGTGCCGGATGCGGCAGCCAAACACAACCCCTTCTTCGGTTGTTGGCTAAACATGGTTGATAGTCATGTCGCTAATGCTAGACGCTGGAGTGAAATTTAATTAATGTGAAGGAGTGTGTTTTAGCTACATTGCAACTTATTTGAATTTATAATATTTATTTTATAAAATATCAAAAAATACATATTAAAATTTGATTACACTACCATCAGGGCCTATTTGATAAAAAATCACATTATTGGAATTATGAACCCATAAGAGACTCGCAAAAAACAAACTTTTAATATGGATGACTAAGATTGCATGTGCGAGATGATGCACTCTTGCAATCATAGGTGCAGAATTTGTTTTGAACATTGAAGAGTGTGAGATGGGCATATGTGACATGGCATATGTAAGGGAATCTATCTCACCCTTTAGCACATGTTCCTCTTCTCCATACTCCACTATTTGAACACTAATCATATTTTTATCTTCTCTTTTCCATCTTCAATGCTTAGCCACTGTTATTCTAGCTAACAAATGAGGACTTCAAGCAAGCGTCCACAACTCTAGCCTTATCGCCATTGTTCTTTCTCAGTAGATAGGAGATTTGTCAAAGTGAGTTTTTTCATTTTTAGATTTCCCCCCACAGAGGAGGTAAAAAGAGGAAGAAATGCATTTGATTCTCTACTCCTTGCTCTTCTAATTCGTTACTCTCTACACTTCTTAGAAGGTTGGTTAAATATCTATCTTTGTCTCTCTTATATTTTCTCTCTTTCTACAAATTGTTGCTTAGCATCTCTTCGTATTCTTCTCCTCTTTTTTTGTATTTTTCTAGCACATTTTCCAACCCTAAGTTATTCAATTCCCAAGATCTTCTGTCCATTGTTGGAATCAGTTAGATCGGATTCTAAAAATATTTTGGATAAAATTTGTTTTCAATTGTGGTTTAGTGGATTATCTAGTCATTTTGTGTAGTTGAGAGCTCATGTTAATCACAAGTATCTGAATTTTTCTGTTATAATGTTTAAAAAGCTTATTTTTCTTTGGTTGTTTTTGATTTAGCAGGAGGAATTTGAATAATTGATTAGAAAAGGCCCAAGGGGATACTTTTGAGACTCCAATTTACTTAATTTGGTATGGTTATTAGTCTTAGAAACTATATGGTTATTAATTTGGTGGTGGAAAATAATCTATTGGCTTGGGCGTGGAACCTATTTACAACTATAGTAATAGAGAAAAAATTCATTTAAAGGATTGTGAAATGGATGGATAGATAAATATAATAGAAAATGGTCCAACCACCAGATTATGTACTTGACAGTATTCCACATCTTGAGAGGGTCTATCATCTTAATTTTATAAATTAAGAAAACCTTCATGAATACTTTCAAGGGGTGGTTTGGAGTTTTATTTTTGTGGCGTAGTTTACACCAATGAAATAATAAATTGTTTATATTTTTTCGTTTGGTGGATTTACTTAACATGCCAAACAATTACATTTTTTTCAATTATTCTTTGGCCAAAATTTAAGTACTGCCCCTGATTTTTTTGGCATTTTTATTTCAAATAGTTAATGCTTCTTGCTTATTATATCAACTGTTTCTACAATCCTTCCTTTTTAGATTGTCAACTCAGCTAGATTAACTCCACTTGATCTCTTTGGGACTCATCTTAGTTGTCAAAGAATAATTTATCTCAAAAGTAAATTAAATTTTAAAAATTCATAAAAGTCTTCAATTCCTAGAAGTCATGGAACGTATGTAATTTTTATTGGTTGAATGCCACTCTATATTCTATTTCTTCTATCCATGTATGCTAGCAAAATAATTTCAAGTTTAAATATTTTTAGATTATAAATTAGAGAAGTGACTCAGTAAAACTGATTACATGCATTCATGTTTATACGACACTATTTTTTTTTCCAAATTAAACTACTTTTCATGTTTGTTCTCATGCATAATGACTCATACAATATGGGCAGGTGTTCGATTGCTAGACATGAAATATAAAAAAAAAAGTGTAGATGAGATCATTTTCTAGCATCACATTCCATTTAGTTTTAGAAGCTTGTTCACAAACTCAGGTGGTGTCTCCTTTAGTATCCATCATTTTCATTCCTATTAACACTATTTTCACAAATTATCTAAGATGATGGTCCTCATAATGGTTGTCATCATTTAATTTCAAATTTGTTTCCCACATATAGACAGAAGTTGGATTGATGAGCATAATAGATTTAGTAATAGATATAATGATGAAGTTAATAGTTTTATTGATTTTGCCAAGCAACACATGGAGAGAGAATAAAATTCATTGCCTATATTCTAAATGTTTGAATATAGATTTGAAAACATTAGAAGAGATTAGAAGGGAAATCTTTGGATTTGGAATGACAACTACTTACAAAATTTGGAATCATCATGGTGAAGGCTCTGGCTTGAAGGAAGATGCATTACATAATGTCAGTGCCAAACATGTTTTTCATGATAATGATGATGATGAAGTGCCAAAAATGTTAGAAGAAATGCATGATGCTTTTGATGCACTACTTAATAATGAACACTTCAATCAACAAGCAAACATATTAGCCGCATTATTGATGAAAGCACAACAAGAGTTATACCTAGGGTGTAAAAAATATATTTCATTGATTTTTCTAAAGACGTTACTTCATTTGAATGTATTAACTAGTTGGAGCAACAAATCATTTGATATGTTGTTGGATTTATTGAAAGAAGTTTTACTAGAAGGAGAGAGACTTTCATCATCATATTATGAGGCCAACAAAATACTACGTGTTCTGGGATTAGACTATAAGTCTATTCGTGTTCGTAAGTATAACTTTATGCTATTCTGAAAAGAGTACAGAGATGAAAAGAAATGTTCAAATATAAAACCTCTTATTGAAATATTAATGATGGTGAAGGGAAAAAAATTTACATAAAATTTTATGATACTTTCCATTAAAAGAGAGGTTATAAAGATTATACATGTAGAAGAAAACAACATCAGATATGAAGTGACATAAAGATAAGCATAAAGACCACAAATATATTATGATTCATTTAGCTGATTCTCTTTCATGGAAGGACTTTGATAAGCAACACCCTTATTTTGCATATTATCTCCATAATATGAGACTTAGGGTGTCTGTTAATAGTTTTAACCCTTGGTTCCTATACAATTTGCCACCTTGGAAATGCATGAAAGAATCATTTCATATAATGTTGTTGCTTATTCTAGGACCAAGACCTCTTAGGGATGACATTGATGCATTTCTTCGACCTTTAATTGACGAGTTGGAGTTATGAAAAAATGATATACCCACTTATGATGCTTCCTCTAAACAAATTTTTCAGATGAAAGCTGCAGTCTCATGGACTATAAATAACTTTCCGGCATATGGTAGTTTCTCTAGAAGGAGAATACAACGATATATGACATGTCCCCATTGTAACAAGAATACATATTCGTTATTATTGACAAAAAATTATATTTATTGGACATCGTCATTTCCTACCTTCATATAACATATGAAGCAACTCTGCAAAAAAAAAAAAGATAGAGAAAAATCAAAGAAGTGATTTAGTGAAGAATTTGACAACAATTACAATTTATTTAAGAATTTAATCCTATAAAGCACAAAGACAATGAAAAGAGGAAGCATGACATCAATGATTTGAATTGGACAAAAAAGCATTTTTTAAAATTGCCATATTAGATAACTCTTAAGCTTTGACATAATCTCGATGTGATGTATATTGTCAAGAATATTTGTGAAAATTTACTTGGTCCGTTATTCTATATTAAGAAAAATAATAATACCTTTAAAGCTCGTAAGGATTTAGAAGGTGTGAATATATGGAAGGAGTTACATTTTCAAAAATATGGTGATTCATTTATGAAGCCACTAGCATGTTACACATTAGCTCTGAATGATAGAAAGAGCTTCTGCAATTTTTTCTACAGAAAATTGAATATCTCAATGGGAATGCGGTGAACATATCTAGAAGTGTTAATAACAACGATGGTCAATTGAAAGGATTAAACAAGAATGATTATTACATTTTGTTACAACATATAATTCTTATTAGGATGTGCGGGTATTTACGAAAGGATATCAGTAATGTCTTATTTGAGTTGCATAATCTTTCAAGCAATTGTATTCAAACTCCCTGAGGCTAACTATTCCGAATAACCTACAAAGGAATTTTGTTCAAATATTGCCGCCAACTTTTTTTGATGTCATGGTTCACCTAACTATCAATTTACCTCTTGAGGCGAAATTCGAGGATTGGTACAATATCGATGGATGTTTCCATTTAAAAGGTAGTATATAGTTTAACTTATCTTATATATTTACATTAGAATTGAAACTCATATCTAATAAATCCCTTTTATACGCTGATTATAGTTATCTTGACACACTCAAAGGCTTTATAAGCAACAAAACATGTCCTAAGGGCTCTATTGCAAAGGCATATAAGATGAATAGATACTTAACATTTGTTTTAATATATCTATCAGGGATCAAAATAAGATTCAATCAATAAGAATGAAATAATGACTATTCTATGGGATAATAAAAGGAGATCTTATTTATTTTTCTCAAAAGGTTCATCATATGGATAAAATTAATCTTTCCCATTATTATCAAAAGAGGAGTTGGATATGGACCATTAGTAAGGTGATTTAAATTTTTATCTTCTTACTTATACGATAATTAAAAAAGAATAGTTTTTAATAGTTATTCGCATTAGTTAATCAATGAATAGGAGAATGAATTTATAATGAAAGACAAAAGAAATATTCTTAAGAAGTAACAAGTGCAATTTCCACGATGGTTTAAGAAATGGGAAGTAATCTATCAATTATCATTAAAGATGCTACTATACGCAAATATTATTTTTCTAATACATATCTACCAATCTTATATAGATGAATGAGGCACATTATAACAAGTTACCAGAAGCCACAGATGACTCATAGTCATTAGCTAATGGTCCATCTGAATTTGAGATAAGTATGCACTCAGCATGGACTGTTAATAGGGTGAGATTTCACATGAAATAATGTTACAGTCATCGTAAAACACAGCATAGTGAAATTATGGTGGAGGGCGAAATCAATGAAGACATAATTGACTATTATGGTATTCTTAATTATGTCATGGATTTGATTTGTTTGCTTGATCATTGAGTTGTTTTATTCCATTGTGATTAATTTGATCATACTCACAAGACAAGCATTAAATAATTCATATCATAAGAGCATTAATATCATCACAAAATGCTATCAAGATGAACTATTTATTTTGGTCACCAACCAAATAAGTTTTTTATATAAATGACACAAAAAATAGGTTGAATTGGAGAATTGTACTACATGCGCATCATAAGCTTATTTGAAGTATACCTTAAACTGAAGATGTGGAAGAAGATAATTATGGGATCTTGGAGTATAATGATCTATTCCGACAAGAAGAGTTAAATGTTAATGACATGATTGTTCAACTTGATGAATTAGAAGTAAACATATTTAATCAAGTGTGTCACCTGATAAAGCCCTTAAAAGTATTACAAAAGATAGTTTAATTTCATCTTCCTATAATACTCTTGGTAAAGATGAGGATATTATTAATGAAACTAATGAAGAAGATGAAAGATGTTCATGCTCAAGCGATGAAAACAATGAAGAAGAAAAAATAGTGATTCAATGTTTTTTCTTATTTTAGTTAATTATTACAAATATTTTTCCTATTTTATGGATATGGATTATTCATGTATTATGTTTTTAATTGTTAAAAATTTTAATTTTAAAATTTAAGGTTCATAATCACACTTGGACTTGCTAAAGGTAGATCTTTAGTGACATCTTCACTACAACATCGGAGTTCTTCACAACAATATTAGAATTGAACATCAACACTTCCATCAACAACAACATCTCATGGTAATAACAAAGTTATGCATTGTTGGTTGCTATTTATAGTTTATTCTTCATATTTATTAATATTATTTTTATTCTATTAATGATAACTTAAGTACAATTCAAGAGGGTTCATGGGCCAAGTAAAGGAAAGGCTCTTCATAAACATGTGTGGCACCATGGTCAAACAAAGGTTATAGTTTCTTTGGAGATGATAAGCATAAGAGATTTGAGATAGCTGTCAAATTTTCTTGTGCATGCTCTAATACTGTGTGGACAAATGAGCCAATCAAGGACAAAAGGAGTTGGAAGGATACAAAGCCAAATGAGAAAGAACCACTATGTGCAACATTACATGTAAGTGTTTCACTGTTATGAGATTAAAACTTCTAATTTTATTTTGTTATGTAGTGTTTACATCTATAATAGTAACTCATAATTGATTTGGCATGCCGTCTTTATTCAATATATAAGATATTGATCTACCGCATGTTCATAAGTGTATAGAAGAAATTTGCCAATAGTTATAATTGTTTTTTATGGTTTTGCCACAAGCATTAGCTTGAAGCTAAAGAGAATAGAAAAGATCCCAAACAAAAGCGATATTCACATGTTCCTCAAGAGGATTCGGAATTTTTTTATGATCATTTGTGTTTGAGATTTTCAAGGTTAGTTAGTCAGTAGCCCAACATACCATGTGTATTTTCAAGGGAATCATAATCGTATTCTTGGGTTCTAATTGGCATCCCAACAAAAATACTTACTATTTTTTTTTATCTTAATATCTTGTTGTTTCAGAAGCTTTCTATTACCAACAAATTTGATCATACAAATTTGGAATTTACTCATTGCATGAGATTGAAGCTATTTTTTTCAACTCTAGCTAAGATGACAAAATTTTTTACTGCATTATATAATTTATTTGTCATAAGTTTTGAGTATTATGGTTACATATCTATTATAATAGGATATGGAAGAACAATTTGGGTGAATTGATTTTTTTGGACATACTCGAACTAGTAAAAAGACAACAGTTTTGTTCTATAGCAACTCAATCAAAATATGTAAGAACATTTACTAGTTATTTTATTTGTGTATTCATTATTTGGTAAAGATAAATTTGCTAATTCATACTTTTTAATAATTTTTCAAGATGAAATGAAAGAAAAATAAATAAGGACTCAAGCATAAGAGTTTTCTTTGATTGAAGATGAGATATACAATGATATGATATAATAAAGTGAAAGTTGGTTATGTGAAAGGGTTAAGACAAGGGCCCAAGCCAATGAAGGGATGACCATAAAGTAGTTCTATTGGGAAAGAAACACGAGAACTATGTGAGGAGATAGTAGATCAAGATGAGCACATTGAATCACTTCAAAGGATAAAGTAAGGACAACCCAAATAGTTTTAAAAAAAGCTAAATAATTAGAAGAGATGTCTTTTCATCAAGGCAACTTGAAGCATTTTTCTGGCAATTAATGCAAGAGTTTGCTAATCATGAAGGTCAAACTATTTCATCTTTTTTTCCAAGCGATAGTGGTGTTAAGAGGCAGAATAATGATAGAAATTACAAGAAGAGTGGTAGTGAGAATGATAATAAATTTAATATCATGCAAGGTGAAAGTAGTATTGATGTGAATTATAACTCTCATAGTAGTGATAATAGTGGCCATTCAAACTAATGTGAGAAAAATTCAGACGTTTTGGGCAAGAACAATGTTAATTGTGGTGATAGAAGAAAGATTGCTACTGGGAGCAATGCTAAAAATAGATCAGGTGACAAAAATTCTAAAAATAGATGGGATGATAAGAATAAAAAAGCTCTGTGGGGTGAGAAGCCTATTAAACATGGATGGTATGATGACAAAAAAATTTATGATAGAAGAGATGCTGGAAAAATGGTAACAATAGTTGTGATAATCAAAGAGAAAATATCAATCCTTATATTGATATTGGTTCAAGACTAGTTAATGACTATCTTCCTTCTTTAAGTAACTCAGAAATTATTTGGTGTATGCTAATTTTTAGGAGTTGTTAATTATTATAAACTTTGTTAGTGTAGGCAACAATTGTTTGAATTTTTTAAGCATAGAAACCAAATCAAACCACTTTCCTAGATGGTATGCGTCATTTGTTGGAAGATTTAAAACCATCTTTCTTCTTCTTTAGGGTATTGACAACCTATGTTTGAAATTCCCCCTCTAATTCATTCAGTTTCATCGTGTATCTAATTTCAAAGTTATAAAAGAAATATCTTATAACTCTTGTTTGATTTTTTTCTTTTATTTCAGTTATTTTTTCAAAGCTAGTCACTTGTCATACGTTTCTAATTTCTGGCCCAAGCTTTTTTAAAAAGCTACTAGTTTATTATTGTTATGATTTTTCCTATGTAGCGGATGGATTTTGATCTAACATGAAAGCTTGGTTGTTTATATATGATGAAAGAATTGCTTTGATTGCAATAACATGCCAAAAGAAACCTAAGAAATCATAGTAGCACTGTTGAAATATTTAAATAATCTTATTAGTGAAATACAACCTCCTAAATTTTCAAACAAATAATATTGATTTCCAACCATCTAATGAGACTATGATTATAAGCATATTTAAGGAAATAAGTCTCCACATTAGTGAGGGTGGTGGGAACCAAGCTCTACCCACTGTCCCTTCCAACTCTAGTTTCTTGCCTAGCTCTTCGATTCAGCCTTTTGAATTTCTCTGTTGTGCCAAAGTTTGCAACTCCCTATATTTATTCTCAAGTGAAGAACTTGTATTAGCACTAAATTATAATAACTTGAGCTAAATTCATGAAAGTTTACAGAGATTTTATCAAAGAAAATTTATCAATTTTCGGGCCTGCTTGTATGTAACCGAGTTATATAAAAGCACTTCCATACTCCCTTAAATTTTAAGATTTGATGTTTGATAAAAAAATTCAATCCATTCATTGTATTTAACATTATTTGTTTAGCTAAAAAAATAAATTTTATCCAAATCCAATATGCACATAAGCTATATTTGCTCAAAAATAGGTACTTTTATGTGTAAATTAGGAAAAATGATTAGATCTATTAACATATGTATTAGAACATAGTAATACTTTATAGAATCATTTATCCATATACTAATAATATTTTAGATGATTTAGATGTTGAAAATGCTACTTAAAATTGATATTTAGTATTCAATTATGTTATTTCGTTGATTTTATATGTTTGTGGATAGGGTCCATGTATAGTGATATTAGACAAATGAAAGAGTTTTTATAATAATATAAATTATATTAAACACAGTAGATAGAGTAGATTTTTTATCAACTATTTAGATGTTAAAAATGAAGAGGTTTACATAGAAAAGAGATTTCGTAGAAGCATCCTGGATCAATTTTATTAAATGGGGCCCTACCAACATTCAGGTTTATATTCTTATAACGAAACAAAGTCAATTTAATTCAAATTTTTTTGCTTTGCCTTCTAGAATTGAAACATCATTCCTTGATAGGTTGCTTTATTTAGAAAATCTTCATATGTTCAAACGGCACAATAGTTCTGGCTTTCTGCATTGATTCCTATTTGTATGTTAAGCTTCTTATAAATTATTAATGATTATAAATTTTTTTGGAGTAGGCAATAATTGTTTGAATTTTTTATTTGAATTTTTTCCACCTAAGATTTAGGATCCTGTTTGAACAAAGAATTTTTATGACGACTTATGGGAACACTTTTGGAAGGGTTGTGTATGTAAGCTAGCAGTAGCTAGCTATGATGAAATGGTATTTGGTTCGGTTATTTTTGGCTAAATTTTGTGCCAATGTTGTCCACTCCAAACTCTCATTTTTCTGACAAATTTGGTTGTGAATTTGTTTAATGATGAAACTGTATTGTGGTTGATCTTTGAAATAAATCTTTGATCACCTATTTTATTGTAATTCAATTAGATTTTGATTGTCCCAATTTGTTAATTTAATTTTAAAACAGGGCCGAAGTTTAGAATTAGCAGCAAATAAAACCGTGTCGAAGTTGAGTTTTAGCGATGAAATAGAAGCATGCTAAAAAGTTAAAATTTAGTAAGGCACCTTTAGAAACGATATTATGCTAATAGCTTTTAGCAACGATATGAAACATCATTGCTAATGCTCTTTAGTAATGGGCTATAGTAGCTAATCGACAATGATTTTTTCGTTGCAAAGGGCTTTTCACAATGAAATCAGTTCATTGCTAAAGATCAATTTTCATATAGCATCTCCATCTCTCTTTTGTCATCCCTCATCGGCCTTTCTCCTTCGCCCCCCTCTGTCTTCACCCATCATTCTCTATCTTTTGCCACCCCTCATTGTTTTTCTACTTTCTTTCCCTCCCGCTCCATCCTACCTTCTCTTTTCTCTCTCTTTGTTTTCTTGTCCCTCTCTTTCCCTTCCTTTTGATTTGATCGTCCTTCCTCTCTCTAGGCGCACTATGTTGTTATTTATAAGTCATATAATTTATGCACTATGTTATTACTATGAACGGTACAATTTATGCACTTTGTGGTTCTTATGAGTTGTATAATTTAGGCACAACGTCAATCCATATTATGCAACATGTTAGCAACTTGTCAACTCATCTATTAAATGAGTTGTAAATGAATTGAGGTTAAAGTTTTTTAAATGAGTTAATAAACAGATGAAAGTCGAAACTTGTAAAATGGATTAGGATTAAGATTGTGCTATAGACTTTCAACCCGATTTATTAACACTCCTAGTTGAGGGTTTCAAGCAAAATGTCATGTGGGGTCAACTGCAATAAATTGTTCTTATCGTTAAATATAAACAATATATGAACTCTATTCCTTTCGGTATTAATGATTTTATGGGTCCGTTTGGAAAATTAAGAAAAAGTAAAAGTAAGAAACATATTTTCCAATAAATTTCAATCATTTTAACTATTTTAATTGTCTCGCTTTTTCCTTTTTTCATTCTTATTTTCAATTTTTTCAACAATTTTCCTATATATTCTCACATCACTCTCATAATTTTTTAAAAAAATTTCAACTCCCCACTTATCACTTAAATTCCCAAACGGATCCTATATTGTATGATGTTTATATTCATTCTTATGCAGCATAAAAGCCTATTCCTTTCATGCATTTGCATTTCCTTTATACGAAGTAGCACAGAAACTGATGTATTTGGCAAAAACAGCATTTTCTCCTCGTGACCATCACATGCATGTGCTGCGCGGGGAATTAGGAATACCCGATTAACACCTGATCAGGTGGCCCCACAACGCCAAACTATTAAAATCAAGAGCTGAGAAAGTAAGCAGCAGTTATTTAGGTCGTATCATTTTATAGGGTAAGCAAGAGATGCAGCTTTCGTAGTCTTATCGGGCATACAAGCGACGGATCATGAGAAGAGCAAAACCTTGCAAGGCAAAAATTGGATCTGCCCATCAATTCCCAAAAACCGACGTAGCCCATCTAATCTTATCTTCTAATGTCGGTTACAATCTTCTCTTCTCAAGCAGTTCTCCAATCCGGGGACTACCATTTTAATTTCATCACCGAGGAAATGAATTGATCGTCACGCATTGAAGAGAAATGAGTGTGATGATCGTTCGTTTCTTCAACCCAATCCGAACTCTCTCACAGATGGACTTCTACTTTGTTGACCCACAACATATAGGCTCTTTGTCAAATTTAAAAACGTCACCTTGGGCTTTTAACCCGCCTAGTTTCTAGACGCAGGAACCAGTCTTCATTTCTGTAGCCCAGACAATGATTTGATCCCCCTCCCAAAATGGCCCACAGCTGACTCGGGGCCGGGGAAGCTAGGATCGAGAAGCAACATCATTTTTCTCCCCTGGGATAATGATTTACTTACGCAAGCACACGAAAATCCCTTCATTTTTTAATTTTAAAAAATTTTAAATTGTTTATCATGTTTACTTATGTGTATTTATTTCCAATTTTAAAAACTATGTATTGCAAACTTTTATATATTGTATTTATAATATCATTTTTCAAAGTTGTTAGTGTTTAATTATATATCCACTCTCCAATATTATCTTTTTCAAGATATAAATTTTCAATAAAATTTATTTTTGATAGCATGACAAAACAAGATATATTAGAAATGAAAAAAATATATTTTAAAATTTAAAAACCAAAGAAAAAGCATGGAAACTTTCAGTTACGGTTTTGCAAGTACTGACTACTGACTACTGACTACGGAATCATTATTATTATTATTATTTTTTATTTTTTGTTGATGAGGAATTTATGGCTAAATATATAATCCTGATCCTCGATCCAATTACTGGGCCGAACCGAGTAATCCCCATCGACAGATCGGATGTTATGAATTATGATCAGTCAACGGATTATTCATGGTCGGAGTGATTTCTTTCTCATCATTCGTGTTAGCTGTTTTTTTATATGCAGCGGAAGCAGCTGACCGTTGCATCGAACATGGACATAGTTGAACCAATCTCCCATCATCAATCTATTAAAATGACATAAACAACAAATCGTAATTATCAAGCCATCTAATGTATCAAAGAGTACCCTGCACATCGATGGTTGCATCTACCATCTCTGGCATGCAAATCAGCAATCTAGATCGTCCATCGTTTGCCCTGGCCCCTGGGGTTTACATATGTAGCTAGCATGAAGAATTTATTGCTGATCCGACAATCCCAGCCCACAATTATATCCTCGGTAGAATTCCAACAGGACGAATAAAATTTTTGCCTTTCGTTATTGCAAGATCATTTAATTATCATGCATTTTTGCATAATAATGATAATAAGAGCAAGGCGTATCTCTTGGATGGATTAGATCTCCATCATGGACGACGAAAATAGCGAATCGCTCATTGGAGATCGGTAGAGTTCATGCACGCGTGATTTAGTGAAACATTTGCGAGGAAGAAATCCAAAATATAAAACAAGCAAAAGAAATTAAAGGATTATAATAAGAAGCATGTATCATAGCCATGTTTGAAGCTGCCGGACCACATATATAAGGGCTTGTACACGCAAACGCTTCCTATTCCATGCAAATATTGCATCCCGATCCACAATCTAAAACCGGCCAACTACCAAGTGCATATCATATGGCCAAATATTCGGACGTGCCATGAACGTATGTGGTTCAGAAATTTTGGTTGTTGACCGGCTTTGGTTTTTCATACACCAACGTTATTCACAGGAAGCCTGCACATCTAAGGGGTGTAAACAACATCTATCAGGCTATGGTCCAAACTCTAGATCCAGTACATGACAAGCATTTTGTCTGATATTTTCTAGTCCAAATCTCGTGCTTGACTGGTTAGCTTTCAAACAACAGCCAAATTTCACTTTAAAAGGAGGCCCATCCGACTGCCTCCATGGTTGCATCAAATACTTTTCTTCCATTAATTTTGAAATTAATATAAGTCACACTAGCTGGCGGATAAAACCAAAATCCACATTTTCCCTTGAATGGTTGCTGGTATTGCATGCATGTTCCCTTTTCTTTCTACAGTCAGAATTTTACCCATTCCCACGTGAAAACTTACTACATGTGATGATAGGAAAACTAATTATAATTTCTCAAATAAGAAACTATTTGGTAATTTGAAAATGTAAGAATAAAATAAATACGATAAGAATAGAGTCAGAATAAAATACACATGGTATAGTAGTATTAAAAGATAATAAAAAAGTCAGAATATAGGGATAAAATAAAAAGTAAGATAAATGAGTAATTAATAATGTTTACCTTTGACATTCTTCATTTTTCATTCTCTACTCTTATTCTCAAATTACTATTGTACTAAACTCTGTTATTAATCACCATTTCTATATAAGGATTGCATCTATTTTATCATTTATTGTTGCCCTTCATGTGAGAACGTAATCGATTCAACGATGATGTGTATCAATCCAACGGCTCAGATCATCCCGCTATTCATCACTCGCTCGCCAAAAATCCAGTTGGCGAGCGCATGTCCACAAGTGCTAATCGCCGACGAGATACGTCTTTGACTTAGTCAAAGATACGGGTTGGCGCCGTTTCGTATAGAGGTTGGAGTAGCTTTCATACTCCGACTGCGTGAGGCTCTTCATACGCTAGCTGTTGATCATCCCCAGCGTATAATAGCTGTCTGCAAGGGAAAGAAAATTTTAGATACGATAATCGCGCACGTGAAGCCCAAAAGGGAGATTAGTTGAACACTGTTTGGTGGTCGGAAAATGAAAATCTGAACCATCCATTTGCAAATGTGATATACGCGTGCTGTTTGGAGGTCACACGGACAGGAATGATTGTGCACGCTTGGAGGAGGCACGATGAGAAAATGTTGGTGTCTACTCTTCACATCTCGGACGCAGTTACGTGCCTTGCTTTTCTTTCGAAATCGAAAGCGGCCAAACATCTTTTCTCCTACGCGATCTGGGTAGCCGCCAAACAGACCCGCTTGCAGTGTTCCCGGTCGTGAGGGAGACGCATGCAGTCAGCCAACATGTGACACGTGTGGCAGATATAATCGTCTTTTTCGAGGAGAGAGGGAAAGCTTGATTTGGTCCGTACGGTCTCGGGCCATCTGTATATGAGTCTTCGACACGCGTGCGGATTAAAAAAGAACCAGAAATGCACGTGTTAGACAGTTCACCGCTGGGTCGGTATTAGGGGTGTGAATTGGGGCGGGTCGACCCCTGATCCAACTCATTTTTGGTCGGATAAAACTAATATATTTTTGACCCGGTATAAGGATGGGTTAGAAATTTTGACTCGAATTCAAAAATAAGGTCGGGGTGTCCCGACCCACCCCGCATATATAAATTTATTAAAAATATAAGACTATATTGAAATATTTTTTTTTCTTCAAATTTCTCACTTTTTTATAATCAACTCTATCAACAATAGAAGAATTAATTTATTCAAAAAACAATATAAGAATCAATAAAAAAAATTGTATGTATATAACCCTTATGTGTATTGTATATTAACCTATTTTAATAAATGTATACTATATTTTCAAATGTTTTGTTTTCTTAATTATGTGTTTTTTAATAATTAGTGAAATATTGAAACATATAATATTTAAATTTAGTATAGATGTATACTTATGTTTGATAGATATATAAATTTTGAAAATTATCTTATTTAACCCGACCCGTTATCCCGAAATCGGTCCGATACCGACCCGAATTTTGTCTCTAGACCTAGTAGAAAAAAGTAAGGGTCAAACCAACCTTGTCCTGACCCAGTATAAAATAAGGGTCAAACAAGATTTTTGAAAAGTAGGGTCAGGATTGGGCAAACCCTGACCCATCCCACCCGCCCCGATTCCCACTCCTAGTCGGTACATCCGCAGTCCGGGCCTGTGGCCCCGTGAGTGATGATATTACGAAATTGGAAAGGAGAATCCTGGTCGTCTAGACAATGGGCCGTGCGGACGAATGCCTACACGCGAATATCAAGCTAGATAGCAGAAGCATGCCTGTTATGACTTATCGAATGGATGCCCATGAATTTCAGATTTTTTGATGCACACTGGCAGCCTGGATGCGCGAAATTCTTGCTGCGCTGGCACTTGAAAATTTTGCCGTGGAAAAAGTTATCCTCGAATACGTTGCGTTGAACAGTCCTCCCCTCCTTTGCGCATGCAGCATCAGGGGCTATTTCCGAGAAAAGACAATTTCTAAAAAAAATTAAGAGGGTGTATTTTGCACTTTGATACTGGAAAAAAAATTAAGATGATTTTTTTTTTGAAATAGATAAGATGATAATGTAATATATAAGAGGCAATGACTAAGAGTAAAGCGATTAAAATAAAAATATGTAAAGTAATTATATAGAAAGATGATAATTGTAAAATAAGGTGGTAGTATGAAAAAGTTGTGGGAAATTTTTTAGTTTATTAAACATATATTAAATAATAAAAAAATTTAATTTTTTATCTGATTAGTAAAAGTAAGCTAATAGCAAGCAAATCATCAATTCTGACATGTGGTTATTAGTCGCTTAGCTTTGAGTAAATTTAGCTTCTCGGCTTAAGCTACACTTTACCTCCTTTACTTCTGCTAAGGCCGCACTCGACTTTGTCCTTAAACTTTATTGTAACACCTCCCTTTTGATCCCTATAACACCCCCCCCCCTCCCTCTTTGTCTTGTTTATAAATATGCTGAGTTTGACACTTTAGCAATGCTCTTGGCCTTAAAATGAAGGGCTTATGCCTAGTAGGCATGCCTTCCCATCTCTCGGGGCTATCAAAGAAGGCTCATTTGCCTTCTGCCTTCTCCTTAATCATACGTCTCATCAACATATATTTGCATCTACTCCTGCTGATAGGCTCTCTCTATCTAGGCCTCCCTCCGGATCCTTAGCTAGTCCCATATTGAAGAGGGTATCTTCATACTTACCACCTCCCTCGTAGGATACTTGGGAATTAACTTCTTAAGCTTTTGATACTCTTAATTACCATTCCCTTACAACATACTCAGAGATTGGCTATTAAGCTTCTGGCCCATTGTAACAATCTTTCGTTACTTAGCATTGTCTATCAAAGAGTTTATCCTACACATGTCATCCACATGGCAATGACTAAGATTGAGCTAGGCCTCCTTTCGGAACACATGATATCGATATTCTAACCATGAACAATATTCACTGATGAGGTTGATCCTTTCCTCCAAATTTATGAGTTCCCTCCACATGTACGACAAATCTCTTATAGCATTGCCTTATTTTTGCCTTTTATTCAGCATCAATGTTAAGATCAATGTGGAACATTATTTTTTCTTTGTTGAGTCTTTTTCTTTGATGGCCCTTGACTCAACAAAGAGATCTTCAAGGACTTTTAGCACTCAATCTTCCTTGTCGAATGGTCATTTAAATATCCTCTTTTCTCCTCATGATGAGGCCTCAACACAGTCGATTTTGGAGATAAGGAATTGGCCATCCTTTTCTTTAAAAGGCCTTCGGTTTTTGAGCACCCCTCATGGTCCACTAGTATTGGCCCTTCGCTTGTTTGTTTCCTTAGCCTCGAGCAACTTTTTTTAGGCTCCTTGTCATGATCTCCATGGTGGCGCTGCCATGGTCCTCCTAATGTCGATTTCAATTCCTTTGATTGGCATAAATCCCTCGTTCGCTCGCTCCTTTCCTTTCAATCTTCAAACCTTAACCCCTTTAGCTTATTGTTGCTTGCCTTTTAGCCACGAGGACTTGGTCTCCTCTATCTTAAGCTTTGATTATAGGGACTCAAGAAAGACCCAATTGCAATGAGAGTGTATCATCTATAAGGAAGGCTAAGAGCTCTCTTATTTCTTCTTTTTAGCTACCTTTTACTGCATTAGTTGAACAACGTTAATCCCAACCTTCCTCACCTTTTTCTTTGATAGGGACTTTACTATCCTCATAGGAGCTCGCTATCTCTTTAACCCTTCACTTCTTATAATATGACTCTTTAGATGCTTCAAGGGTTCTTTCTAAAGATCTTGTCTTCTTCTTACTTGCTACAAAGGTGTCAACTTCAAGAGTTAACATTGTATAAAACTAAGCAAAATAAAGTAATTAGGTATTCCTTAATGAGTTTTCTTCTAGGCTAGCTCATCCCCATATATAGACTGGTCAAATGGTCTCCTATCTGACATATCTTATCAATCTTTGGCTTATACTTGCTCCTTTATGACCTCCTTGGCAATTTTTGTGTATGCATTAGCTAAATGATCAACCCCAGTGACTTTGCCTTTAGTACCTTCATTGACAGTTGAATTAGGGACACTACCTTAGGGTTCCAAACCTCCTCCATCTACACCACTTGAAAATTTCTTTCTTGATGTGATTTGATTTGATGAATTTGATTTGAGCTAAGATTGGATTGCCTTGAAGATAGTTTCCTGCCTTTATTTAAAGCAACCCCTACCCTTGAATTCTTGATAATATCCTATAACATGAGGGACACTACACACTTGTTTCGAATCTTTTAATTAGGCAAAGAAGAATTTTCTCTTCTAATCTCCACTCAAATCTAGGAGGGTGCTCGCCACTTTGGTGCTCTTCTTTCAAGCCATAATCAATGTTTGCCAAATTGCATTTAGATAACAAGGTTTTCTAGAGATTTCTCTCTATAGTGCATCACATTCATTCTTTTAATTGGATAGTCACCTAAATGATCTTATACAAATTCATCATCATTTGGTTCTGCTCACCTGTAAACGTATTTAGTGTCAACTTCACTCTGGCCTTCAATATGCATTCGCTAATGCAAATGAATCCTAGTCTCTGATGAATGCAAGTCTCATTATGTAGGGCCTTTAAGAGCTCCACCTTCGTAGGAATTATATAACAAACCTAATATTCTTCAAATCTATTAAGTCAACTTGTGACTTCTTATTGCCTATCGTATTTTCCAAATGTTGAATAAGAAGATGATTAAGAAAAGAATGTAGGAGTTCAAGGTGTTCTAACTTAAAGCACTCAGAATCAGTATATGAGAAGACTAAGGATGAGATAATGAGTTGTCACCATTGTCTTATTGCTTCTTACATTCATCTACTTTGAGCCAAGAGCCCATGAACTAGCCTGTCAGTTGGAAAAACACCCCTACCATCACATTAATGTGGATACAATTAGTTAATGTATTCTTGCAAGATCAAAAGGGGGCCAATTTGTTACGAACATTTAATGCAACTTAACAACCACTATTGAGGCTTATGCCTCAACCGTATGATATCGTCTAGGCCTTTGAACTTGATTAGCCTATGCTTCACAATGAATTGTGAAGCCTCGATAACTAGGAACGTTATTATGAGGGTATCTTTTTTAAGGAACACGTCTAGATCACTGTCTCTTACATAATAAATGTTTAGCATAAAACCTCTCACATGGCCTACATTTCAATTATTGTCTCTCATGTGGTCTTTAGAGGGCCGATGTAGATTGATAATTAGGTTACTCATGAAATCACATTTGAAATGACTTTGTGTACATGAGATTATATAAGTCACAGCTAACCTGCGCTTGCAAAACCATCACATAATACCTTTGGTATTTTGACAATATCATCTCATATTGTTGAAACATTCAATCTCATAATGGGATTCATCTCATACTCCACATCTAGAGGTCTTGTTCCAGTCATGCATATCAAATGCAATATAAGGAGCACTCAAAGTAGAGAGAGAATTCTCCTAAAAAAAGTAGAGAAAGGGTTGGGACTTTGGAATTTTGAAGCTTCAATTGTGTGTTCTCATTTGTATCCTCAGCTAGGGAATAGTTTATACTTATTTTCATTATATAGTAAAACTCCTTTATTTTTTATAATTTTTTAGGAAGGCCTCAAGGCCATAAGCATTTTAAAATTCTCTTATTTTTTTTATTTGACCTCTATGGTGATAGCACCTTCTTGTCATAAGCTTCATCAATGCTCTTAAAGAAGTGATAATTTAAATAATTATGTTAATATAATGAGTGATTCTAATGATTTTTCCAAACCATTAGTATAAATTACAATTCTATTAATGATTTTTTGATCATTTATAAATTTAATTTGAGAAGATATAAAGAAAAAATAGAAAAAAATGGTAAAAATTTTAAAACAAGAGATAGTGATGTAGTATGAAGAGGTAATGATTAAGAGTACAAGGCATAAAATTAAAATAGATCATGTAATTTTACAAAAATATAATAAATGATTTAAATATAGAGATAATAATAAAAACTATAATTGGTAAATATTTAATATGTCAAATCATATCAAAAAGCATATACAAAGTTGTACAATTTTTATTACTTTTACATGTTACCAAATGAATTCTTATATATATTTACAATTTTCCTACTATAATTTGAAAACTTCGGCATGTATTTGATGAAGTACAATTCCGGGCTATGTGTGAGAGCAAGATTGAATGTGTGAGTTAAAAGGAATATTGTAAGAGGCAAAGATTTTGTATGGGCATGTTAAACAAAAAAAAAAAAAAAATTTAATCAAAAATTTTCAACTTATAATTTCTCACTCTTTATAACTATCCTACTTTTTAATTATTTTTCACCAGGAAACCCCCTCTCTATGTAACCCCTTTTATTTTTAACATCTAAATGATTGATGAAAAATTCATTCTATTAATTGTATTTAACATAATTTATATTACTATAGAAATCATTTCATTTGTCTAATATCACCGTATATGAGTCCTATCTACAAACATATAAAATCAACATAATAAAATAATTTAATATTAAATATAAATATCTAAGTAATATCTTCAACATCTAAACATCTAAAATATCATAAATATGGGGATAAATAATTCTATAAAGTATTATTATATTCTAATATATATTTATGAATGATTTTAAGTATTTTTCCTAATTTACACATGAATGTACCTATTTTTTTAGCAAATATGGCCTATGCACATATTAAATTTTAATGAAACTTGGTCTCATAGCTAAACAAATAATGTTAAATATAATGAATGGATTGAATTTTTTATCAAACATTAAAATTTCAAAAGTGGACGAGGTTACATGAAATCACTTCTATGTAACCCAGTTACATATAAGTGAGCCTGATATTTCACATCTTTCTATACAATTATCTTATATTTTAATTATTTTTATACAACTATCCATATAATTAATCTGTCTATTTTAACTTTATTTTCTTTACTTCTCATCATTACTCTTATCATATCATATTATTTTTTCCAAATTTAAAAACTTTTATACAAAATTTTTTTTCTATCTAAAAGCTTTAACACTTCCGAAATACATCCTATGTAAAAAAAAGATGATAATATGAATAGTTCCAAAACTGATCCCAAAAACTAATAGAAAAATAAATGAATATAATGGATGGACCTTTTTTGCTTATCCCTTATTGTGGGGTGTTTTCTCTCTTTTATACTGGTGATTGTTGTCTCTTTCCTTGATCATCATTTGAAGTTGATTATGTCAAAGTTTTCTTCTTTTATGACTTTAAAAAGTTCCAATTTGAACCATTACGTGATCTATCATGGCGGTAGTCATTTTGTAATAGCTCAGAACCGAATTTCATATCGAAAAGGGGAGAAAGTTCCTGGTAGTTTATAAGTGAGTCTCAAGTTCAATATGGTGTGACGTGTTTTAAAGCTGGGCAGATAATATCACACTGTGAGACCCATAGCCCACAGGCCCAATGAACATTTTATGGGTTTGTGTGCTCTACGCATCAGGTCTAATGATCGCTTTTCTGGGTCTGTGTGTGACAATTTGTTTATTTTGCTAAGTCATCTCTTACTTGGCTCAAGGGGTGGCTACTAATGTATTTTAAGTGTCTTGAGTATGTTTAGGTCATCATGACTTGATTTGGTGAGCTATTAGGGGGGGCATGATTACGAGTTACTTGCCTTGGAGGTCTTTCTGATCTTATCAAACTAGTTAAGCTTCGCCAAATCCTTAGCTAGGAGTTGGATTCATAGTCCTTACCTCTTGCACAAAGGTTCAAATGTTGGATAACTTATTTTTTGAGTCAAATGAGAATAGGCCTAATTAATACAAAATTTGATATTGCCATACATGTCCATTTAGAACATTATTGTACTCACTTTTTCTTCATGTGTTTGGTAATGTGAGAATGAAAATTGAGAATATGGAATTTTAAAAAGTCAACACGTGAATTACCCAACTATCATACTTTTTTTTTTTTATCTCTCTCCTCTAATCATTTTCTCACATTTTTCATCGCAACAACTTTATCTAATTTTACTTTATTTTTATTTCACCTTTATCATATGAATTCTATTTTTTACTGCCCGTTCCCATTCTTACATTACCAAATGAAGGTCATGAAAATATTTTTTCCCGACGATTTTTAAATAAAGTATCGAACTCATTAAGAATTTCTTTGCTTCTTTTGTTGCCTGGGGTCGACCAACTTGACCTCTTTTGTAGGTAATTTCGAAATGGCGGTTTCATTTTTGTTCGTGAGACGCATTAAAACAAGGGGAAGGGAAGGAAAATATGACAACGGCGTCGGTGTAGAGCCAGCGCATGTGCGTGGGATCCAACCCAGCCGTGGGCGTTGGTGTGCTCTACGTGAAATCTCTGCTGTTGTTTTATCTGGTTCACATCAGTGTTGTCAGAACCGAACCGGTGATTGAACCGAAAAAGTTACTGGTCTGGTTCGAACCGGTCCGACCGGTTAATCAAACCGGTTCAAACCGATGATGTCAGCATGACATATTTATGACGTCATAAATATTTAATTATTTTTAATTTAAATTTAAAATAAATATATTGATAAAATTATATTTTTATAAATCCTAAATATATATATGTTAGATTTTAAGACTAACAATATAAGTACAAAATATGCTGAAAAAAATTAATAGAATGTTTTAAATTTACACCTTGAGCTAGGATTGCAATATGTAATTATGTACTCAGGTTATTTTCATAAAATTATTTAACTAAAATATATTTGATTATTTTCATGTTGTAAAACTAAAATCTGGTATTTTTAAAATATATTTGGTATTTTATATTTATATTTTGATTTTTTGATTTTTAATTTTTTAAAACTAAGAATAGTAGAATACTAAACATTTTAAAATTAAGAATACTAAACATTTTAAAATATGTTAAAATTTTAAATTTGTAGATTCGAAACTAAGAATACCGTACGCAGGCGGAGAGGCAGAGACGGACGGCGAGGCAGCGAGACGGCGACGGCGAGGCAGACGGCGACCAGAGACAGACGACTGGAGACGGACGGCGTGCGTGGGCAGCAGCGTTGCCCGGCGAGGAAGACGAGGGCTGGCGGACTGCGTGGGTGGCGGGATGCGGGATCCTGCTGGCGCCGGCGCTGTGGGTGACGCACTGCGTGGGTGGTGGACTGCGGGGCCGGCGGACTGCGTGGGTGGCGGGATCGTGCAGGCGACGGAGACAGGGCAGAGCCGCAGAGGGATGCGGGATCCTGCTGGCGCCGGCGAAGAGGAAGATTAATGACCGAAGATGACCACCGAGGACTGGACCGGGGCAGGCGGGCGCGGGCGCGAGGCAGCGCCGCAGCGCTAGGGTTTCGATTTTCGAAATGGGGAAGAAGACGAAGGCGTCGTCGGGCAGGCAGTCAGGGCACGCGTTCCGATTTTTTTAAAAATATATATATATAATTATCATTATTTTATTAACCGAATCGAACCGAACCGTATCGGATCGAACCGGCCATGGGACCGGTTCCCGGTCGGACCGGTCCGGTTTTAATAACACTGGTTCACATCCTCATTAGTGTCAACACGTGCCAGCTGAGTACATATTCCTGTGCATCTGATCTGACGTCCGTGCGGCGCTCGAGCTAATCACGCTTTAATCGGGTGATTGCTTGATTTATTTTACTCGTCGTAGCTCCTGCGGCACAGATGGGCAACATGGACGGCCGAGATAGCGAGAAAAGCCTCCCATCAGGCACCAGATTCCGTCGCACACTGCGAGCCGATAGAGACACGACGCTCGCAAGTTGCACGCAGTATGAAGGGAAGAAAACGGAGGTGCGTAGACCAAAGGCTGGCTGTCATGTAACACAGACACATCATGCACACAGATAGGAGTTGAGATTGGATTTGGCCACAACAGCTAACATCTGGTCCTAGGGGCTGGGGGCCCACCTTAGTATGTAACGGCCATCCATCCGTCCGTCTGGTCCTTGGGGATGGAAATGGAGAAATAAATAGAATTTTGCATGGAGGACTTTGGAACTTTGGCCTGGCGAAGAAAACAAAGAGGGAAAAATGGTTTACAAGAGAGTAAAATAGACGGAGGATCAAGGTGGGCAAATGGGCAAGCCACCAAAAATAGGATTAAGAAGGTTGTTGAAGGAAGGAAGAAAAACCGATGGGGCAGCGCCAACACCTCCACCATTCCATCTCTCTCAGCTATTATGACCGGCTACCATCCATCGGCTGCCCCCCACCCCCCCTCCGCTGGGCCCCACCTAGCAATCTCCCCAGGATCTGTTTTTAAGTGGAAACATGACCAGAAGCCGCCTCTCCTCTTTTCAGACCAGTGGGGAAAAGAAAAAAAAAAAAACCAGGCAACCACAGTCTCCATCTCCGAACCCTCCCTGCCTCCCTCTCTCGCTCAAACCCTAACGCAAAACTACCCTCAAAAGAGAAATTCTTCTCTCTCCTACTGCTGCAGCTGTTTTACTCTCTTCCCGTCCATTTCAAACAAACAAAAAAGAAAACCATGAAGGCATAACTTCTTCATTTCTCCATGGGTTTGTGTTCCGATCTTCCTTAACTTCGCCGTAAAAACCACCCACACACACACCCACACCCCCCAACCTTCCTCTTTCCGTGGTTGCTGGTCGCTCGTTCGCGTTCTCTCGTTTTCTCTCTGTAGTAGCCATGGACTCTGGTAACAGTGGAAGCATGCAGTCTTCAAGCGGCGGTGACGAAGAGTACGATTCGCGCGGCTCTGAGTCCATCTCCGCCTTTTTCAATTCTTCGAGTCACGGCGGAACCGCGATGTCGAACGCGCCGCCGCCGCCTCTGGCGCCGTCGTCTCAGCAGCACAACCCCCCCATGTTCGACTCCCTCTCCCACTACCTCGACCCTTTTCAGCGATCGCCGAATTCCAACATGAATCCCCTCCTCAACCTCGATAGCGCCTGGTCTAGGGGCCCATCATCCGAACCCAATTGCTCCGAACCGCAGATTCCAACCCTGGGATCGAGCGTCGGCTCATTCCAAAGCAACCCGTCAATGCTTCTCTCTGATAACAGCATCCGAGGCGCCGCAGCATCTGCCGATCAGCCGCCAGCCGCCCGCAATCCCAAGAAGCGATCCAGGGCCTCTCGGCGCGCGCCCACCACTGTTCTGACCACGGACACCACGAATTTCCGAGCCATGGTGCAGGAATTCACAGGAATACCGGCTCCGCCATTCTCGGCATCGCCCTTCCCACGAGGGGGACGGCTGGATCTATTCGGCACTTCCTTGCGGACCGGCCTCACCGATCCCTTTCAGCCGCCTTACCTTCTGCGTCCTTTTGCACAGAAGCTTCAGCGCTCTTCTGCCCTCTCTTCCCTTCCTCTCAGCTCTCCTCCCGCCATGGTCGATTCTGCTGCTGCTACCAACCCGGCTCTCTCAAATGCTGATGCTAATGCTAATGCCTTCCAATTGCAGTCTGATTTAGGCCTTCCCAAACACAATCAGAATCTGCTGAACATGCAGAACTCCATCCTCGCTTTGCAGTCGCTGCTTCAAGCGTCTCCAGCTCCCAAGTACCCATCATCCAATTTACCCCTTTTCGGTGCGAAATCTCAGGGGCAGACGACGAATCCGATGCTGAATGAATTCGCTGCTAGCCGTGGGTCCATGGGCATGCAGCTTGGGTCCCTTCCGAATCTCTCTGCTTCCGATGCAATGTCGCTGAGGAGTTCTGGGAATCCTTCCACTTGGGGCGACGGTGTTGTTGGACTTGGACCCAACGACGGGGATCAGGGCCAGTTGAAGTCTTTCGGTGGGAATTCACAGCAGCGGATTAGCAGCTGCAAGCTCAACTTCGCCGCTTCGTCGTCGGATTTCCAGTCAGACAAGGGTGCGGAGAATGGCTCGTCGAGAGGCGAAGGTATGGTGGATTCGTGGATCTGTTCTTCGGAGTAGAAGATTAGAGGAAGCAACGGAGGATTGATAGACTCATCAGGGGATTTTTTTTTTGTTTTTCTTTGTTTTTTTTTTTTGTTTAAGACAAAAACGAGGGAAAGAGAGATCGAAGTTGGTCCACTTGGTTTTGCACCGTCGACACTCGACCTGGAAACCACGATGCAACACTTAATATATTTTTTTCTATGTAGATATATTCTCTTTTGTTATTTTCCTTCTCTGATTATACGTCCACACAGACATGATCAATATGAGACTTTTAGCTTTCCAAACCCAAGCTCTCTCGGTCTCTTTCTCATCTTTGTTGTATATGCATTGCATTCTGATATTTTCCTCTCTCTTTATAGTGTCTTGTTGTAAATGCATCGCATTCTGATATATATATATATATATATATATAGATATATATTTTCGCCCGTTTCTTGCGACTGGTGCGTGGATGATGCGTAAGAACACAAGGGAAAGGGTTGGTTTTCGATTTTCTAAGCTTATTATTCCTTGAGCGAACGGACGTGTTTGTCTGCAAACACCAGGGGATGCTACGAAGTTGCTTAGTTCTTCGAACAGTTGTGATATATCAGGGTACATCCTACCATGCATGAAGTCTTTGTGAGAAACTCCACTGAACATTCTACCGCCTGATCTAGCTCCTCGAGTTTTGCTGGTCGTGATTTGATCATCTTGGGCCTCTTGGGTATGTTACATGGATTGATAACTATTTAATTCGTAGCTCCAATGTCATGACAAAGCACGAGAATCAAATTCCACGCACGTGCAGGGTCATGAACGTGTTTCATACCTGAGACCTAGTGGGATTTCTATCAGAGCCAATACATTGCCAGAAAAGCAGATTCTTCCACCATGCATGATGCTGCATATACAAACGCAGTGTGAAATGGCTGGATTCCTGGGGAGAAATAATCAAAAGGATGATTTCCTACTTGCACAGGTAGAAGACACATGCTTGGCTAAACTACTCATGCTTTCATCCAAAGAAATCAATAATCTCCGATATTCTTTAGTAGTAGACGTATATCCTATATGTATTTTTTCACATGATTTTTCCATGTAATCGAAATTAGCGGATAGGATTATCGAATGGTTTATGAGTTGTTTTAGTACATTTAGTACATGATCGCAACCACGCAAGGGCCACCAACTCCCTTTTAAGTTTTGATGTCTGACTCATGTAAGTGCGCATGCATACATGTGTGTCTACAGTTTGGAAAGGGGAATTGATTAGCCATGGAATTTTGGGAAGCGAGAGAGAGAGGGGGGGCAAAAAAAGTAGGGTGGGGAAGGCAGCTTTTCCTATATTGTTTCAATTTCTGAGTGATATTGGGAAAAGGAGATGATTGCCCTTGGATTTTGTGAGGGTGGGCCCTTGATGGGTGACATCTGACTCTTTTCCTCTTGAAATCATGGTGGCCCATGCCAGGGAATAATCTGGCTTCTGCAATGATGGCATCCCTCCTGTCCTGATCGGGCCCCACATGCGGAGTGGTGGTGGGAGAATTGAAGGTGACTGGAAACAAGCAGCAGCTCTAAAATTTCTTACTTTCCTGAATTCAGAAGACCCCTCCAGATATTCCAAAAGCGTTTTACACCATAAATTTCCAATCCCAAGCCTACCCAAAAAGATGTGAAGCTTTCTTGCTTCCCTTGTTTGCAAAAAGCTGGCATCCAAGTGCCGCTCTTTTTTCTTTTAAAATCTTGGCGCATATATTCATACGGTTGCGTTAGATAGTAAAACAAAAACGGCATAGGTCGAAACTTCTCTCATTACTATTAGTGATGGCTGTTCCTTTGACATTTTCACACGGAGACCAATTGCCTTTAGTTTAATGGGGTAAAATGAGCAGGTAATGCTTGAATGTTAGGAACACGTGGAACCCTCGGTTTTATAAATTTCTTAATTTCTTTCATGATGATCTGCCGGCCATTGAGGGCTGGCCCAGTAGTTTTCTTCGATAATCTATACATAGATTTAATGTTTTTACTGTTTATATTTTTTATTCAAAAGTTCATATTTATTTTGTCTTACTCCACTTCAATGTAATATAACTTTCCTTTTTTTTTTAAAAAAAAAAAAAAAAGATCTTTCCAGTTTCCTCTGGACACGAGAGAAAAATTCTACTCGAATGAGGCGGTAGGTTGCAACCATGAGCCGAGGAATAGGCCGGAGTTGGGAAAGGTGAGTGGATATATAGTTGGATTTAATTGGGTGAACATGCAGTGAGCAGGCAAGGGTTATTTCTTGGCTGATAATTAAGAACTTGAAAACGACGTCTTTAGTTGTTGAACGAACTCTACTACGAACCGAAGATGGTGATGCTTTTGGAGAGGTCGGGGTTGGTGTTATAACTTATAACATACAGCTAACTGCACATCATCCACGGACATCCACGCAAATGGAAAATGGATTCATGGATCGATCGATTTTTCAACACAATATATATATATATATATATATATATATATATATATATATCAGCCTTTTATAACTTGGAATCCGCAGCTATAGTTACTGTAGCTAGGGGTGCAACTCAAGTATGTCATTTGTTAGGCCCGCAGTGGCTAGTTAACTCAAATAAAAAAACAAAAAAGAAGAATCAAATATAAACAGGTTATGCACACAATCCCTAAAAACAATCCAAAAGAAAATCCTAGAATTACAGTGGTTTGACAAACTACTTAGGTTTCCACTAGTCAATTGTTTACGAATATGTTGTAGTGGAACGGTTTCACAATACTCTTTTGAATTTTATTGACGGCTTGGGAAGCTTTTACAAAAAACAGCTTTCTTTTTTGATTTGAACAACTAACAAAACCAATTAAAAATAAATCAAAAAAAATGAAAATAGTACAACCGAATATAGCACTCTGAAGTACAGTCTTTATGGCTGGAGAAGATTAGGGGTGTTAACGGATCGGGTTGGACAGGTTGGAGCTTAATCCTAATCTTAATCCTAACTCATTTAAAATCCTCAACCCTAATCTGTTTATTAACCCATTTAAAAATTCTCAATCCTAACTCATTTACAACCCATTTAATAAACGAGTTGGTGAGTTGTTAACGGGTTGTATAGCAAATAACCTGAAAGCCTAGACTATAGTAGATAATGATCTTGTAAGGAGAGACGAGAGTGTTTTCGGCGTACGAAAAATGAAAATAGAGTAGTAACGGAAAAATGGAATTAGGACAGCAATGGAAAAATGAAAATTAGGTGATTAGAGAAAGATTTAGAAAGAAAAAATAATCAAGAGGTTTACGAGTATATATATATATAACTTTAATAAGTTAAGCGAGTTAAATGGGTTGAACGAATTAAACGGGTTGAACAAGTTATATGGGTTAAATGAGTTGCTAAACGGGTTGACGAGTTATAAAACTCAGCCCTAATCTATTTATTTAATTAAATCGTTAAACGGGTTGATGGATCATAACTCGTTTATTTAAAAATTTCAACCCAAACCCATTTATAAACGGGTTGGACGAACGGGTTGACAGGTTGACCATAACCATTAACACCCCTAGAGAATATGACTACACGAATTATGAGCTGAAGCTTCTAACAAATGAACAAAGATCTTGCAAAGATCACCTTATATAGATCAGAACTTGAATATTTTCTCTTTGTTTTGAAGTTGAAACTCACTCACTCCTATTTATAAGAGAAGTAGTTGAGAATGTCCAAGAGTAAAATAAGCAACCACCTGTTGAAAATCCAGTAACAATTCCACCAAAATCTAAACCATACCCATTTGAAAATTCTCATCGCAATTCATGTCCAACTGTTCTAATTTCCTTCAGAAAAAGTTGATTTTTTGACATGGAAACATAGACATTTTGGTTCAATCATAGAACAAAGTTCGTGATAACTTTAACATAGTCAAAGAAACTATTGAGGTTCTCTGTAAAAAAACATGAGTTAATTTCAAATATATCTACTACATTTGCCCTTAAGTACAAATATACTCATCAAGTTTGAAAACTTTTACACATATACCCACTAAATATGAGTGAAATTTCAAATATACTCATTTCATCAAGCGTAATTAAAAATCGTCGTTATTCATCATATGAAATGTTCATTATTATTTAGTAGTAATAGTCATTCAACTATGATATAAATTAAACAATATAATGGAAACACATCTAATGTGAGAGAAAAACTAGACAGAATGAGTTTTAACGATTTAGATATTGCACGAATCACAATAAATGTTACATTAATCATGAGTATTTTGGAATTTTAAAATTATTAAATGTTTATAACTGTCATAATAAGTATATTTGAAATTTCACTCATACTTATTGGGTATATTGAAAGTTTTCAAACTTAGTAGGTATGTTTGTAATTAAGAGTAAATATAGCGGGTATATTTGAAATTATACACAAAATATTAACCTTGTTATAAAGCGAACTTATATTCAAAAAATGAAACATTCCAAGTTGTCAAAGTCCATATACAAACCAATCAATCCAATCACATATTCGGATCATAATTAATAAAGCATAACTTATTACAACGATTCCCACAATAATAAAATCATTTACACCATTCTCAACTTTTTCGATGAATCAATTAATTCAAAAACCAAGTACATGTCTTTCATAAAAAAAAAAGTATATGCCACTTTGAATTATGTCCTCAATTGTCTATCATCAAAACAATATGTATACTGCTTATTTAATCCTAACCATATTTATAAAACTTAAATTTTAATCTTATTTATAAAATCTAGACATTAACCCTATTTATGTAATCCAGTTCACTTGAAATTTGAGTTAAATTCTAGGTTAACAAATTTTTTTTTTTAAGATTACAAGTTTAAAATTTCATGTGGATCTAAAATAACAAGTTATCGAAACGAAAATAATAAGATATGATGAAATTGAATTGAGGAGAAACATAATGATATAATATTGATGAGGTAAGAAACACCTAAAGTAAATGATAGTGGGAAGAGAAAGTTTTAAAGGAGTTGAAGCCTTTCAAAAAAGCATAAGAAAAGGAGAGATTTTACAAAGTAAATGAGAGTTACAAAATATCTCTTAAGAGTAGAGAATGTTTTCCAATGGGCAATTTGGTGAGGTGAGAATGGGAATGGGAAAAGCAAAAGGTTAACATTGTTAATTAGCCAACTATTTTTTTCATTTTTACCTATATTTCAATCATTTTATCATATATTTTCCTATTGCTACTATGTTGATTTTTATTCTATTTTCACTTTATCTCTGTATATCTATTCCATTCTTCTACTAGTAACTTACCAAACAAACCCTTAGAGGAAATTATAACCATAAAGAGGAGAAGATAACGATATAAAAATAGTTTAGAAGATATATTATAGGATAAACAATCAAAGGTGTTGACTTGGATGGTGTTGTACACACATGGCTTCTTTGCATGTAGGATAATAAGTTATGTATCCGTCCGCCTTGGCTTATGAGCATAAAGCATAAAGACGGTGCCTCATGCACTCTAATAGGTCTCAAATTAGAAATTTATGAGGCAATAGGTCGCAATGAGTATTAGCTAAGCCTCAACTTTGCTCATTCTACACTCTTGAAGCTATAAAGTTGGTGGGCCATATCAAATATATTTCTAAAAGAAAATTTTCTTTTCCAAAAAAAAGAAAATTAATTAATGAAAAATAAATAATAATTATATAATTTACCTATAATATAATTTCAAAATGACAGTCACCTATTCAAACATAAATATAAGTAATATAAATATTAATAATTACTATTTAAACTTTATGTATGTCATGTATGGGGAGACCTAGTTTCATCTAAATCAAATGTATAAAGGCTACATTTTTTCAAAAAATATATTTATGTATAAATTAGGAAAATGTTAAGATTTACTCATTTTCGTATTAGAATGTAATAATAGAGAATTATTTATGTATATAATAGTGATATTTTAGATAGTTTAGATATTGAAAATATTATTTAAAAATTAATATTTAGTATTGAATCATTTGTTACATTAATTTTACACATTTATATATGAGACTTATATAGTGATATAAAATATAAAATAAATGATGATAGATAGAATAGATAGAGTGACATTTTCATCAACCATCAAAATATTAAAAAAAGGAGGGTGCATGGAAAAGAAGTTTCACAAGAGCAGAGCTATCATGTATTATATTAAATATAAATTTAAAAAACCAAAGATTAGGCTTTGTAAATGAGCTCAAATAGCATTCTTGCCTCTCAAGTTCATAGACTCGGCACAAGTTGCACCTAACCATATTAAGCTCTGATGATTTCCGTTTCTATGTTAATCTACGAGAAAAGACAAAGGAAGCCGCATAAAAAAGGCGTATGCATGCCATGCATCCTACTACAGTTTGTAGATATTTTTATTGGAGGGTAATGATTCAATTTAGCGGGTAATGCAAATACCTTTTGATCTAAATCCATGATTCAACTGCACTAGTCATATCACAACTGCCCATCCAGAAAAATACATCAGATGGGTCATGTGTTTCTTAAGCTGGCAATTCAAATAGTTCACGTTTATACACAGAAATAATATATATATCTAACATAACCGTGTATGTGGTGCAATAATTAATTAAAAAAGTGAATGATGCATCCATCGAGAGTAACAAATGAATGGACCATCTACCCTACATAGAATGCCTGCTACTTGCATAATAACTGCTGTGTGCCTGTGACTGCCCGGCGTCAATATGCGCCATCGACGGATGAATGTGTACAAATACGAGATCCCAAACACACAACGTCATCCAGTGGTAGTGGGACGTCCCTGTTGCGTTGAAAGTACGTCTGTTGGGATTTGGGAATTTGGACGGAAGGCACAAACAGTTCTTAATTCTGAGGCTTGTTAGTATATATAACAGTAGGAGGGAAGGATGCACATCCATAGAATTATTATTATTATTTTTTTTATAAAAAAAAAAAGATCTCCTCCACCCCCCACTTGTGACTTGTGAGAAACGTCTGCCCATCGATCCTTTTGGATTGGATTTAGACCTTATAATTGAGCATTAATATTTTCATTGAAAAAACTTAAAAGTAAGACCAATTTGTGATAAAATTAGAGAAAATAGATTAAGATGGTTTGGTCATGTTAAAAGGAGGTCTGAAGTAGCCCGGTTAAGAAAACAAAGTCTATCAAAGTAGAAGGTGGTAGGAAAATGAGAATAAGACCAAAAAAAAATGGATGGAAGTAATTAAACAAGATTTAAAAATATTACAAATTCCAGAAAATTTAATCTTCAATCACCAAGAATGGCGTAACAGAATCCATGTAGCCGACCCCACCTAGGTGAGAAATGTCTTATGATGATGATGATGATTAATTCTGTTCTGCTTACTATGGGTAGCGAGTGTTGTGCACTTTAATTTGGTGCCTGGCCTACAATGTCGTGCACTCGTCTAATGAACCCCTACCCGAGTGTGTGCAAGGACAGGTACTCATCTAATGTCACCATGCACAATTTTTAATTTTAAAAACTTTTTCAAATGTAAATTGTTTATTATCTTTGTTAATAGGTAACTCTTAATGATGTCAAAAATCAATCCAATTGGAATTTATATTTTTTAAAAATTTTAACAACTTTTGGAAGTAAATGAACGATTATTAAAATTAAAATGAAATATATATTATAAAAGAGGAATGATTATGTTAGCTTGGGCTAAGCAAACGTCTCTCTTAGCCAACTTCAAAAATTCTATTTGTAATGTTATTTCTTATTTTTTCTTTATACACTTGTTTAGCTAAGTATATTTGACATGTAAACAAAGTTTTAACAATTTTGAATATGTATATATTTTTTAAATTTTTAAAATTTTTAAAATTTTTAAAATTTAACAGAATCACTTCTCAACATAAGATGAGGCTCAATGGTTGCATTAGATTGATGTCTATAAAAAAGAATACATGAAACGGTGGAGCAAGAGAAGTAGAGAACGAGATCAAATGCACAACAGAAATCTATTGACCGTACGATCTAACGTCATTCGTTTTCCGAATAGTACCAGAAATCATCCCAGAAGTGTTTTAATGGCTACGTTTGCTTTAAAATGTTTATATTTATATAAAAAATATTTAGACTCATTTACTAATTATTAGAATATCCGTATGGGAATGATGTTTAAGCCGTTTAAATGTTAAAAAGATACTTTTAAAATTAATATTTGAACTAGACCACTTTATTTTGTTGATTTGGCATGTATGAGACGATTTTCATTTAATGCAGCTAATTTTTTTACTACATGCAACATAGATTTGGCTGTAGTAAGTATATTTTAGTTATAATTAATTATTTAACTACAAATAATTGGTTGCTTTTAGGTGGTAGAATTCAGTTAAATAAAGTTATTTTCTACATCAAATACAACCAAAGTACATTTAAAGTAGTTATTAAAATTTTCAATAAAAAGTAGTTACTAAAATTTGGTTATAGATAGTAATAAATTTTTTACTATAATTGATTAAACATAGCTAAATTGAAATTTCAGTTACAAAAAGTTGGCTACATATACTACATGTTTCTGCGATAGTTTCATTTTTAGATGAAACATATAGATGTAAAATTTGAATGAAACTAGGTATGCTATTAAGATAAATAAACTGAAATACAATTAATGAGTTGAAGTTTTCTTTTATCATCAATGAAGGACCTAATTGCGATAAGTACTTTTGCATTTTCTTTAAATAAAGATAAAATAAAAAAAATTTGAAAAATTATAAGTCAGTGTAATAAGCATGAAAATAGGGATGTTGACTGTTGGGTTGTACCGAAGTTATTTATTTTTAGGAGATAATTTTCGATCTTTTTCTATAGTACAAATCAAATATGGTAGTGTATGAGAAGAAGTATGTGGTTGACCTAAATTCGTGGAAAAGTAAATCATCGTTTACGGAGATTTTTTGCATCTGTAATTACAAGGCATGGGCAAGATTGCAAACGTGAAATTTGCATTTATATATACAAAGTTTGTTTGAAATTGCATGGTATCTATAAACCCAAAATCATTTTTAGAAATTATAAAAACACTCCAAGGAACAATAACTCTTTAAAATACTAAAATTTTAAAAAATTATCCACATATCTTTAATTAATGTAAGTAATATTCGTAAACAATATTTTTTCAGTAATTTTATGAAGTACAAAAAAAACCTTCAAAATACCAAAAAATTTTGGTTTTTTACTAATATTCCTTACATTAAATGTATCCATTTAATGTGAGTATTTTTTAAAGTAAAAATTTTTAGTTTTTTAAAAGTATTTTCTTGTAATTTCATTTGATTGTTTAATGAGCATTTTCATCATTTCTAAGGATGTCTAAGATTTGTCAATATGCCTGCACTTTTAAGCAAACATTGCAGGTACAGATATAAATTTTGCAAATACTATAACACAGTTGCAATTTCCTCCAAACCTTTAAATACACGTGGAAACCCCCTTGTTTCTATGGGAGGCTGCGGCGGGAAGTTTGCCCAGTAACTAGAATGAGTAAAAGAAAAATGGGTGCACGTCAGTCAGATAATAAATAAATTAAATTAGATAAAGCAGGTGGATTATAAAATAAATTAAAAGCGTGGGGTCTCTTTTCCTGTCATATATCTGAAATGCCAAATTGCAAGTTGATGCATCAGGGAAGTGGATCACAGACAGCCAGTAGTGGATGAACACTGGTTTATTGTGCTGCATATATTTACCATCAAATATATATACACACACACACTTTAACACAAGTATAATTGGAACTTAAAGCGATACAGAAAACCAGTCAAGAGTCTCCATAACTAGTGAAAATATAGCTTCCATGCATTGCTAGGCTGTTAGAATGACATCAGTAGTTCAAGTGAGCTTTGATAACCGATAACCCTTAGGGTCCAGATGATGAATGGCTTTGATTCTGCATGCACCGTATGGATTTATTGACACACAGCTGAAGTTTAAAGTGATTATTTTGCAGTCGAATGTACGTGATTATTCAAAACAAAATAGATTAGCAGGGAGGGACCCCCTAATAAGATCTTGTGTGATTATGTGTCCAATCTAGTTAAGCAGCTTGGGGCAGGCAGGGATTTGGCTGACCCAGAGATTCGAGTGGCTTTTCCACCTTATGTCCAAGGCAGTCATGATAATGACAGATCTAGTCCGTCCATCAGGTGGGGGGGGGGGGGGGGGGGGGGGGCGATCAAGTAGTAGCTAGCTGGTCCATATGTTTAATCAGGGAAGTGGACCATTACGGATATGTGGCCCACTTGGTGGTTGTCTCCGATGGTGAAGACAACACACGTGTTGTATTGTCAGTTGGGAATGCAATACTATTTGTTGAAGAGATGGGACATGAACCACTTGGGTGTTTTCATGCATGCGTAGCAGATTCGATGAATTATCACAATGATGATGTCAAGGATAAGCATATTATTAGATGAGAAGCAGAGATTAATCAAACACACGGCAGATGCTTCTTTTATCAAATCAAACCAATTTTTGCATTTGGGTTCGTGAGAGAAGCCTGTCCCATGTACAATCACGTGCGATTTCTGCATTTCTCTCTCGTGTGTGCCACACACCCATCACTTTTAGCTGTCGGTTGGAGTTGGCACATTATATTGCTCAACGGCAATCTGGATTTGATGCAGATGAGACGGAAAAGGGAAACAGGTAAATTAAGGATGCCGAAAAATGAAAACTGATTATTTGTGTATATTTGATAATATGAATAAAAAAAATAAGAAATTAATTAAGAATCACTACAATAAGCGTCGATAAATGCATATGAAACTTGATTGCGTAAAGATGGTGGCATGCACTAAATGCAGCCTCTTTCCATATTAATTAGAGTCTTTTTTTTTTTTTTTTTTTTGAAAATCAAGTACAGTCAAAATTAATATCGTTTCATTTGGTTGCAAATAATGACGTTTATTTGACATGCAAGTGAGGCTGAAATTTGACGTCAAAAAGAGGGCCGCATTATATTAACTTTTGTTGTACTGTTAATAAGGATACCTTACTACTTTTTACAGTATTATTCTTGGATGATGGGATAATTGTTGAAGGAACTCTAGGAAGAAAGTGAAAGAGGCAAATGCATTTATTCAACTTCTAACCTTGAACCTCTTACCCTACGTGCTCTTATACGTTCTCACGTCATCAAATAGTAACTGTGTCTTACTATTAGGTTCATATTATTTCAGGTTTATATTATGAATCAAGTTATTGTAATTATTTAAACTCCATAAATCAATGAAAATTTTATATAGGATGTTCGGATTATTTCAAGCCCTTTTCATTCTATTTTTTTAGTAACATATTTTTTATGTAAATTTTTTTCAGTAATATTTGATCATACATTCAAATTCTCCCCAGTAAAGAAAGAGTTTTTTAAGGCATATCTAGTACTCCTGATAATAATAACTTTATATTTACTTGAGCATGATTTTAAACTCTTAGTTAAACAAAATGTTAACCATAATGGTCCATTTAGATGTTATATGAATATTATAATCGACCCAAAGCGAGTCATCTTTACTGAATCAGGATCCACTTTTTAATTTTTCAGTAACGTTATCCAGTAAATCCTTGGAGATTTGGATAGCTATGTATAGTCATTTGTTTTTAAATAATAAGTTATTTACGGTCGTTTTGAAATGTCTTAATATTGTATATTATTGCAATAATATAAATACACTTTGTCAATATATATCAAGATGCTTTTGTAAAATTTCTTCCAAGGATTGAAGTTGTTGTTCCCATGAAACTAGAGCATGAATCATGGCTCGTCATTTTGTTTGTTTGTCATCTCGACTGAAAGCTCTTCCTTTGTAGCTAGCTACTGCCCAAACAGAGCCTAACAACCGCACCTGATAATTTATATGTGTTCAACATTTTTTTTTTGAAATGAGGACATGTTTTAATTAAATTCGAAATTTAATAAAAAGAAAATGAACTAAAAAGTAAAAGTTTGCATCGATCAGGTCAACTTTTCACATGAGATATGGTTACATATATAACCTAATTTTGATTACATATGAACTTGTTTGTTGTATTTAGATATATATTACCAACTCTCATAAATATATATATACACACACATTACCAACTATATGTTGCTACATATAGAAAGACATTTGTTGCTCATAATTATAAGCAATATTTTTTTATTATAATTAGATATATTGTTTTTTCTTCTAGTGAGTTGCCAGACGAGTGAAAATGAACTTGTTGGATGAAATAGCTTTTGGTGGCAAAGCAATGATTAGAGCAGTGAAAAGAAGATTTTATTACTTTTCTTGATTTAACGAAGTGATGGGTTAGACGTTAACATGATGATGAATGAAAAAAGCAGTAACCAAACCCCAATTTCTGATCGATCATTATCCTAGTGCATGTCAGTGTTAGCTGAAACTTCACTGTCATATGCATAGTTGCTTTTAATTAGTTGAGATGTCACCAGTCCTTGAGCCAAGGGAATAATACTGTGCCCAATGAACAGCCCCATCAAAAATGGGCCAACGCTGCTCTTGGTCTGTTGGCCATATGCCTCGTAACGTGTTCAGCCTTTTCATGTTTTGCCGGGCAACCCATTAATATATACTTAAAAATCCACATTGCTGCTGGAATGGGGCTCTCTGCAAAGGAAGCTGGCTTATCTCTCCTCCAGCAAAAATCAGTCTAGTTTGGCCTTTGCTCCTGATTTTGTCCTTTGGGTGTCAAGCATGTGATTGTACTCTTTTCTAGGGCCTACCTGCTAGGATGATATGATGACATTAACTGCCACATTTTCTTTCCTGCCATCATAATTTATTATTCCCTTAATCAATAATAAGCATTCATAATGATGGGCAGTTTTAATAAACTATTTATATGTTTCATTTTATTGCCTAGATTCATACCAGGACAGACAACAGCAGTGGTGACCCGGAAACTATCTATTCACTTCTAGTTTCTTAAAATGGATGGATTGCTCCAATAATTAGGACCACTTAGCCTTAAATTAACTGCAATTCCCGAAAACAAACTGATGAAAAAGTAACAGGTGGCGTAACAACCTTCTTCGAATCCATGCTCTAGTTTTTTAGGCGCGAAATGCATACCAAAGTCTTGCCAATTCACGGGCATATGCAATAAACAAAGAGCAAAGGAAAGCTAGATTGACCGGCGTACGTTGTTCTCCACCTACGCTTGGAATGAGGTGAACCGAAGCCAGTCCCCTAACTATACTTTTGAGTTAGCGTACAGAAGTGGTTCGGTCCCTTTCCTGTTTTAAAAAACGAAGTTATGGTTTGGTAGGTAGGCGGAGGTTAACCGTGTTCTCTTTGTCTATTTTTCGTGTCTACCATATCTACATTCTCGAGCATATCAGGCACTCCAATCAAGAAAAGAGAAAACTCGCTTGTACATTTACAAAATTTTGTTGATGTTGTAATAGACTATTACTATTAATCTACTATCCTTATCTCTATACATTCATATATGTATTAAATTTTAAAACTCCATCTTGTTGTGAAAATTTAAATAAGACAAAATTAAAAAATGAATGAGATATTTTATCAAATAATAGTTTCAAGTATGGCAGTAAGCTTAGATTTAATTAATTAAGACACTGTTAAGAAGATGCAAATGTGTAGAGTGAGAATGGGGAACAAATGAAAAAAGTGGAAAAGTGGTTTAATATGATAGTGCTTATACAGTATAAAAATTTTGATTTTTGGCAAAGAAAATTTCAATGGAAAATGTCAATTTAGTTCTTAAAGAAAATTTTTTAAAGGATATTCTTAAAGAAAAACTTGGTTTGCAATAATCTATGACATATTTTATAAGGCAACTATTAAGAAGAATTTAGTTGCCAAAAATTTGTGAATTTTGTGTCCTAGGCAAAAAAAAAGTTTAGATTTGATTGTTAAAACATCATTATAAGTAAGAATTTTTTTTACCTGTGAAACTATCACCATAAACAAGGGTGTTTTTCCTTGTCTATATGAGCATCATTATAAAAAACTAAAATTTTTACTTACATATCATTTTCTTTGCCAATAAAAACTTTTATCCCTATTAATAAGAGTTGCAAAAAATGCATTTTGTTGTAGCGAATGATTGTAATGTGAAAGTAATAATAGAAAAATAAGGTAAGAAGTGAAATTTTTTCTTTTTACATATTCTAAAATGAACTTCGAAGCTTTCAAATTTTGCGTACATTATATTTTACACAGTTTATTTGGCTTACATATGTGAATTAAGTTAGATGTGTCATTTATTTTATTTTTTTTATTTTTTTTTATTTTTTTTTTATGAAAGTTAGATGTGTCATTTGATAGAAAAGTCATTGTATAAAATGGAAACTACTTCGCGATGCATGAATCAATGTGAATAAGTGTATTTGTGTTATTGGCCCATATTGGTTATTATAGGAAATCCAATTGATTCGTGGGCAAAATGATTAAATATTAATCGTATTTCTCTTGCAAATAGTGTATATTAAATATGCAATCTATTTTCCTCATTAGATTTAGAATTATTTATTTTATTAACAAATTAATTTTTATCCAAATTGGATGGGTGTGTAAGCCCTTTCTAAAAATGAATACAAAATCAACATAATAAAATATATTAATATAAATAATAATTTTAAAATTATTTTTTCAACATACAAAATAACTTAGACGTAATTTATACATAAATAAATGATTTAAAAAATATCGATAACTTTAAGTAAATATAAGACCCATTTTGAGCCAAATATACAGTAACTTATAGTATATATAAATACACTGAAACATCTTATATATATAAAATCTTATCCTATACATGTACATGTACTACAAGTTACATTACATTTGTCTCAAAATGAGTTTCACATTTACTTAAATGCATTGATACTTTGTATAATCATTTATCTATGTATAAATTATGTCTTAAATATTTTATATATTCTAAAAATAATTTTAAAATTATTATTTACAATCAAATTGTTTTATTATATTAATTTTATACTATCTTCAAATAAAGCTCCTACATATGTTTAATTTGGATGAAAATTAGTACACTAATAAAATAAGAAATTTTAAATGCAATAGATAGAATAGATTATAATTTTTTTATCATGCGGCACTTATTTTGAGCTAACTGCTTGTCAGCTGCACCGGAATGTCTTCTGATTACCATATTCACTCCTATCCCGTACTCGCGCATCTCTCGTTCAAACCGGATGGTCTTCTGATTAATGAAGGCAAGAATAGCATCCAACTGATCTGATTTTTAGCTGGCCGTCTATTCTAAGTTACTTCATATCAACTTGAGAAACTCATTTGGAAATAAATGGCTGAAAGCTGACAAGAACCAGCACTAACTCTATTCATTAATTTTCTCTTCTGCATAAACATGTATAAATATACGGTAGAATGACAAGCTGTTGATGCAACATGCAGCCGTTGGGGGGTCTGATTAATTAGTGTTTAAAGAAGTTCAAAGGCTTTAATAAATAAAGAACATTATATCAACTTTTTTTTTTCACGAAAGATCTTACCAGGCTGTATATCTTTCATTTCCCTTTGGTTTTCATTGTCATTGTGGCAGCAACCTATCCCTTGGCATATGGATTTGTTGCAAGGATTTCCTTTCAATGTATAAATTAGAATGTGTTGCTTTCTTTGAATGCTAAGCGTCTACTTGTGTTAAAAAAAGGAATCTAAAAATAAAAGAAAAAGGAAATTACGCGACAGGAAAGAAACTAACATTTAAAATAAATTCAATAAAGATAATGTATAGGGTTGTAAGAAATATAAAAATAATAATTGAAACGCATGAAATAATGGAAAATTAGAAATTAGTAGGTAGTGATATATAACACAGGCACATGCAAACTCTTTTCCGCTTTCACCATCAATGCCTAGCCCTATTACTATGCGATAAGTACTTCAAATATCTTGGCTTCTTTAAATATTAAATAAAAATAATTTATACTTTTTCAAGAGGCTACTGTCAGGGTAGAATCGATTAGCTATCACCACTAACATGCATAGATTATAAGGTTCCACATTCAAACCACGTTGGGACTAAACGCCAATCTCCACTGATGGGAGTAGAGGTACTTTTATACAACAAGAGTTTAAAGATGATTTTCTTTTATAACAACTCCCTAACAGTGGCAGCACATAATTAAGGGCTAAGGGCGTATGAGGATGTGGAAATCAGATAATTAAGGGCCAAGGGCATATGAGGATGTGGAACTAATAGGATGAGATTTTTTTTATTTCAAAATCTATTTCTCATTTTCAATATATAAGATTCTATATTTTCCATTTTACATCTTACTTTTCTCATTTAGTATAAGACTTTCTTATTTTCAATAAGATTTCTCATATCACAATACACAACTCTCCCTCGGCTAATCTCTTCATCCCACTCCTAAACCTTTTTCATCAACTTAAACATGCTTTAATCAGATGAAGCATATGTCTTTGCTAAATTTTTCCTTTTCTTTCTCTCGTTCCGATTCCTAAGTTAAAAAAAAAAAAAAAAAAAAAAAGAAAAGAAAATAGTTACAATGCACGTAGCAAATTAGAAAATTGAGCTTCCGTAACATATGGAATAAAATTGACAAGTTTGAAATTTCGATCGTCTGCGGCTGTTAGCTTAATGGGTTGAATTAAACTACATAAACATATAAGTGCAGTGGGTTAGGTTTGATGTCAAAAAACGAGACCTGATCATTACGCGAACCCCAAAATCTCGCCTAAGAGTTGACACCAACCAATCGCATTCCTTGTCAAAAAATCGCAGAGTAATCTAAGCCTCTCTTGCGCCGCATCTTCTGCTGCTTTGGCTTCCCACTAGCACCAAGCTTTTGACCCCTCCTTCCCCCTTTTCTTTTCTTTTCTTTTTTTTTTTTAAAAAAAAAAAACATATGTCGTTTTAGTCGGTAAAAGTTGAGAAATAAAGCATGTTTCCAACCCAATGCACGTTTAAGACTTGTATCCCATTGTGATGTTTGTTGTTTAGTCAATGGACACAATACCAGATATTGATTGAGTGGAAATTTTTTTCTTCCTTCTTCATATTTGCCTATTTCCCTTTTTTTTCAGCAATACAAATTAAAGTTGGGATAATCCTCAAATGATGCTCTTTCACGTCCACCAATTTATCTGCAATCACTAATTAATTATTCATGCAAATTAAACCATTATCTAATAGGAAGCTTAGAGGTCATATTCATGATGCCCACATGTTCCCCACTAATGTGATAACTTCACAAGGTTCATGCTTCAAAATAGTGTGTTTTGTATCTCCGAGTATAAACCTACTGGGCCCACATGCTAGATTGCTTAATTAGTTACCCTCACCATTCATTCTATGTACATTCTTATTGCTGCAATACTAATCTTTTGTCCTACTATAATAATTCTCTGATGACTAATTTAGCCCTGATTTTTTGAATGGAAACCAGCAAATAGGTCTATAATTTTTCGTAAACATGAATGTGTTTGGATGCACCCTGTAACAATTGTATGGTTTGATGGATATGCTGAGAGGGTTTAAAGAAAATATCAAGAAGTGATGGAAAAGAAGGAAAATAATTTATGTAAAAAGAAATAACGAGTGAAAAATCAAAGAGAAAAAAAGATAAAAATAAATATTGTTTTATGATTTTTTTTTTTTAAGAAAAAATGTAAGTGGTTGCGAGAGCTGATAAATTCTTGGAGGTGGGCGACGTTGATCGAGTGGCTTAAAATTTTTGTTTGCAGTTGCCCTGCGTCGACAGATGGGCTTAGGCCTGCCGCCTGCCTTAAGCCAATACGACGAGAATTCCACGTCGTCAGCTGAATCCCGTCTTTCACGTGGACGATCCAGATGCAACGTTTAGTCAAGGGTTGAGATTGCCAATTCGACCGCACGCACGAGTCAATATGAGTGTGCGACAGGACGTCAGTGCTGGCATCAGGGTGATGATGGAACGGGAGGGCTATTGAAGTGGGCCCCACAGCTAGTCCGATATTTACGGCGGGAAAATCCGACGTGGACGCCAAATGATGGCGGGATGCAACTGGGTTTTCCGTTCCGCGACAGCGACGCGCGGGTCGGCATCGCCCTGTCACCTCCAGAGCCGTCCGTACGCTCACTAAGGAGCAGCTGACGTGGACGAATATGATATCTTCGTGGCACGCCGCGCTTATTCTCATTGCGCGATCTCGCCGTCAACGCTCGAACCGGCGGAACTTCATATTAATACCCACTCATATTGCTTCTGTACAACTGCTAACTCTGTAAATCATTCTAGCAATCTCAATAATCTCATTTTTAGCCCTTCTGATTAGGGAAAAACGTGCAGTTAATGGTCTAAAAATATTGGGATTCCGTACGCACCTTCGTGCTCTTCCGATGTATCGTTTGATCTACGATCGCACGGTCAGAAATCAATGTGGGTAAAGGTAGGTAAGCTGGAAGAAATAACTGCAAAGTCTGACCACAAGCGTTTCCCGCATCCGGCGATCGCGACCTTTAAAAGAGTGAGCCCCACGACATGGACGCCAGTGAAATTCTCGATCGCTGCATCAACCGCTCTAACTATTTCCCGCGCGGCAGTTGCAGTTGCGATGCGCGAACAGTTTTGCTAGTCGGAGAGAGGTGCGTTCTTCGTGCACGTGCATATCTCCTATTCTGGCTTGCGGAGGCATCAATGGCCGAGTTGGCTACTCATACAAGGATGGACGAAAACCGTCACTTAACTGTCTGTCTAGATCAGTAGATAGCAGCAGTTGTTCCAATAGATTCTGGAAGGAGCCTGATCTCAGTCTTCTGTGAGCGTTTTCCTTCAAAAGGTCGTATTTGAGTTTGGTCCCACCTATTTAATGGATGGGATCGGAAGTTGGGATATTCGAGTGATGCTCGTGCACGCGGATGCGTTATCTACAAGGTACATGCCGTAGAAGGGGGTGCGCCGTGGGCGTGGCAAGCGCATTGAATTCGAGGGAAGATACTTCCGGCAAAGTCCTCTGCAACAGGCTGTTGATCAGGACCGGAGAAGCCTGCTGCACCGCGAGCCTTTTTATGGGCCTACGACCACATCTCAGTCGACACGATCCGACCAGACCATGTTTGGGCGTCGTACATGCGAGTTGTCACGGCAAAAACACGCTACGACTTGCCCGAGCAATGCTCCAAGCACCTCCCCGTCAACTACTACAAGTCATCCACCTTACTGGAGCCCACCATAGAAACTGTTAGGACCGTCTGATGGGCCCGTCTCTGATTTGTTGTCATAATCAACAGTATCTCCTCTCAGAAGCGTCGCAAGTCTAGAATGTGACGTAACCTTTTCCCCCCTCCCATTTCCACAAAAGGCGCTTTGTTACGTGTATTTCAAATCGTTTTGTAAATTTCGTTATTTTACTAGAATATTACAACTATTTTTTCCCATTCACGTTTGTCTAATTATCTTATTACGTAGATTCACTAACTAATTGAAATTAGTATAATCAACTTAATTTAAATCAACTGAGCACTTGGAAGTTGGAAGCCGTAATAAATGTATCATTCAGTCCTTAAAAAGCCGTGCCTACTTTCTATCTTTCATATAACATTTTTCTCTGGGCTCTTACAAGATCAAAGACAAATACAACCAAGTGAATTTCAACAAACAGCAGAGTACTTGTACCGCATTCAAGAGACAAGTTTTGGTTCATATTTTGTTACGGCCATTTAAGCCAAATTCAGCTTTTCTTTGTGGTATAAGGTAATACAGTTGTTTCCCATTCCTTGAGGAGGCAAAAATCACAAATCTCCCACCGTGACATTTTTCTTGACGGAGCTTGAAGGAAGCCTTGCATACAAGATAGATGCATTAAAGCACTTGGGAGATGAGCGTGTATACATGAAGAATCTATATCCATCTCTTATTATTAGCTCGGCTTTCTAGCAGAGATCATGACAAAGAGCCCATTTCTCACACTCGTAAAATCCACAAGCCCACATGCTGTGCAGAGATCCTCCAATTCGTTTTCGGATAAATAAAAGTGATTACTGGAAAATTGTGCCAAGTTCTAAAAGAAGAAAAAGAAAACAATCTGCTGTCAGCCCAAGAGAGAACCTTCTAGAGAAACTACAGATTCCAATTGCATTTCACATGCCAGCATTCATGCAGTGGCAAAAACGAGCTTTAAAGCTGTTAATCAGGCAACCAATTAGACATACTTTTCAAGCTTTTACTTTAGATTGAACTTCTGATATGTGAGTTATTATCGTCTTTTTTTTTCTTATTGTTAGTCAAAGACGTGATGAAAAAGTCACAAAACTATATTCGCTATTCCCTTGAACATGGATATTTGTTTAATGAAACAAAGGTAAAAAGCACTTCTATCCTACTTTGGCTGTCCTTTCTAGAACGTAGGTTAACCATGATGGAAGAAATGACATGAACGATCAAGGACAAAATTATGTAGGCCATGCGGGTGTGCAAAGAGAATGTTATGCTTTTAGCTAAATGATTCTATTCGAAACATGTAGACTTCTAACGAATTAATATTTGCAGTTACCACAGATCAAGCAGAAGCAATACACAGAAAAGGGAGAGTGTAAATGCAGATTTAAGCTAAATCAACATACCTGGCGCAATCTCCTTGTAAATGGCAGAAGGGAAAAAACGCCATCAAGAATGAAAGTAGTTGCAACAAACACCCCTCCAGGCCTCAGTATTCTGCTTATTTCAGCAACCTAGAAAACCATTTCCTCTATATTAGAAAAGGAAGATGCAGTTCAATAGCATTCATATGATTTATCTGGTTTATAACGGGGTTAATTCTAAATATGATCACAAGTTTTACCCTTATTTACAGATATGACAGCACATTTATAAAAATATGAAATATTATCACACATTTTTATCATGTTTCTAAATATGATAATGTCGTCAATTTTTCCAATGAATTTTTTTCAAATACCTTTGATTAAAGTACATACCTAGATAGAAAAACAAGTCATCCATATATGTAGCTATCAAAACACAAAGATACGATAACAAACTCTGAAAACCATTCTTTACATAAGGCAGGGAAAAATAAGGTTTTAGCTAGGGATATTTTTGGTAAAAATACAGAGAAAAAAATTATGTGCTATAATATTTGAAAAGATGGTGATAACGTGAGTCAAATTTGCCATTTTCTTAAATGTGTGGTCACACCCAAAAACATAGGTAAAATTTGTGATCACATTTAGAATTAACTGTTAATAGCTCAATCTCAAGATTACAAGAAGTTGAGGCTGGAAAATACAGCTTCCATCATAGCTCCAAAAAGACTCAGAAATGAGCTATACGGCCTAGACTTATGGTTGATCCGATAATCGAGTAGTCTGCCATGCAATCACTAAGATGCAGCATTTATGTGGCCGGTATCATAAGTCATAACTGGGAACTCAACCACTAAACCAATAAGAAACATCATAAATAGAGCAAAGAACCAACATTGCAAAGAATGAGATCGATGGGGATCTTAAAATCAGTAAATCACTGAAATCGTACTTCACGATTATTGCCAAAAGCTTGTCAATGATTCTGGAGACAAAATATGCTAGTAGATACCCCAGTGTAAAATGCCAGATTCTTAACAGGTTCAACTTGCCAACTTCCAACTATACATACTTTTTTTTTTTTTTTTTTTGAGAGTATCCACCTATACATACTTGACTCGATAAAATATGGGTACATTGATCTTAAAGCTGTTTAAAGAACTGGTGGCTGGAATTCAGATCCAATGATAATGCTTTCATGGCATGCCTAGTAGAAACAATTTCACAATCTTCAGAAAGGACAAAGAAAATGCAAAAGAACATACACCGGAAGACGGCGAGGGCCAACAATGCAATGCAGCACCAGCGTGTACAGCATCAACAGAACTCGAAACAAAGGGGAGTCGGGAGATATCAGCCCTAACCAAGACCAAGTTCCTGAAAGATTACATGGTGAACAAATGTTAGATGTAATCATCAAAGAGGCTAACCAAGGATCCTACATTCAAATGCTTATGCTAAAATGACAACGTCATAGTGGCACACATGGAACCAGTGGCAAAGCTAACCCCAAACCAATAATATTATGCTCCATCACTGCATGGTACTACTAGGTTAGGGTGTCTAACTGAATGTCTTTTAGTGAAATAGAGATCGTATATATTTTGAAAAAAGCATAATGTATAGTGGCTTGCAGCTATGTTTTCAGCAAGGAAGTGATTTTTCTGTGAGTAAACAAATATCCAACTAGAAACCCATCTAATTGCCTAGCAGGTGGTTACTTTCTGATTGTATCTACAAATTACTGTGCTAGAATTTTGGTATCTGAAAAATACTCTTTCTGAATGCCCTCTTGATTCATAAATTGATGGCACTGCCTTAGCATCTCTTCCGAAATATCAAGAGCAACAACCAGTGAAAACATTCCACTCTTGGCAAAAATCCTTGAAAATAGTCCGCTTCCACAGCTAGCATCAACAATTGTGCCACCTAGGGTAGGCTGAAGATACTTCTTAGCCATCTCAAACTGCAATGACTTTAAGAAAATTAATGAGTGTGAAATTTAAAATAGAAATAAATCTACATGGATATTGGAAATGAGTAAGATTTTCAAGCAGTTAAGATGCCAAATGACATGAAGATTTTCAAGCAGTTAAGATGACAAATGACATGTAAAGGGGTAAAGAAAAAGGTGAAAAACCTTTTCACGATTTTTCTTGAATCCCAAGTGAAGCATAACTGCATTCCTTTGCATTTCAAATTGAACCACAATTTAGGTTTAGGATGGATTTCTTCAATGGAGGGACAAATGACTAATCCTACTTTGGCCACTGACATTTTCTTTCTTGGCTGCGACAGTCAATAAAAATTCTTGATACTGACAACTGAATCCCTATCGAAAATCAAAACATACATAACGAGCTTGGCAGAAAAGCTGCATTTATGCATATGTAAGTTGCATGTACAAAATTTTATATTTGACTGTAAATTGAATTCTGCATCACCTCTTTTTCAGGACCTGGAAATCCACCCCATATAAAATTTTGCCTCCATCCTCTCTCATATAGAAATGATATCAAAGGATTCCTGTTTCAACAAAAAGCCAATACATGCATAGCAAAATGCCCATCTCAAAGAATTTACCACCACCCATTAAACGTGCTGCTGTTACAACGAATAATGTTCAAGTGAAAGGAATATAGAGGTTAATTTTTATATTTCCAGGAGGATTGCAAACATCAGAGGAAAAATTTTGTCAACATGTCTAATTTCTCAGTAAACAACCCAAAACATCTTTATCCTCCACCCACTGAAATAAAGGGGATGTTTGGCAATAGCAAAATGTAGGAATGGGAAGAAATTTGTGGGAACACGGATTTTGAGACCAATCATCGCTCAAATAATAACCATATTTTTCCATTTTTACTCCTATATTCTAATCATTTTTCCAACTAACTACCCTCTATCATACCTCTTTATTTCAACTTTACCCCTATCATTTCCTATCAATCACACAATTTCCAAAATATTCTTTTTTCCCATTCTATATTCCCAAACAAGCCCAAAGACTCCTCTTTGTGGCTATATCTTCCTAAACTAGTAAATCAATACACACCTGAAAATTTCAGATGAGGAGGGCCTGACTTCAACATATTCATTGGATCCAGTAGTTATTGTCATGTCAAGATATACTCCATCACTAGCATAAGCTTTCTTGCAAATGCGGCATTGAAAACTTGACTTGTGTACCCTATCACAGGCAAGAACCCCACAGATACGAGAATTCAGCTCAACTGAAATAACAAGAAACTCCCAAATTGAAAATTAACTAACTGAAAAATTATGATAGACAATCCACTGCAATTGCATATAAATCATTATCAGATGATAGGTGAGGATTGATCATCCGCATAGAATTCATTACGACAAAACAGACAAGAAGCCACGTGAAAGTCTTTGAAGTGTGAGAAAAAGGCAAAAAGGAAATATCTTACCCATTCTTGCCCGGATCATCTTTCTGGATCACTTGGTCGTAACAAATTGGACAAGCTAAGACATTGGTGCTATTAATGCCAGGTTCAGCCAATACAGGATCCTAAAAGCAAAGATAGATTGAGCAAAAGAAAGAATATCAAGTGGACTGAGCTATATGCATACATCTCGTTATCAAATTTTTAAATCAGTAATTTGGATGCGTACACAATGACCGGCAGTTTCGTGCTTTTGCCCTTTTCAGCTTTGGAATTTATACAAACTACTACAAACTATAAAGTGCACGGGTGACCGCTTTGGAATTCTTTGCAAAAGGTTGCGACTTGCTACTGTTTTGGAAATTGCTTGCCCTTTTGGAGCTTACATATGGGCCGTAAGTCCCGTAACAGAGATGAAAGGGTTTCAAACGGGCTGAATGTGGGCTTCCTGACTGCGCGAGGACCGTTTCTCCTGACAGTTCTCCGGGAGATCCGAGTCAGCCAGAATGCTGCTGGCGATGCGATGCCATGGCTAATGGCACCACTTATATCTCTAATTTAAATCATATATTAGAAAGAGAGAAAGAAACAAATTCTTGCATTTGGCAGAGTAGCGATGGTTAAGGGGCAGGACTAGGATAACAGAGGAAAGAAATCCACAAACCACCTCCCGCTTTCCTTTCTCTATTCCAACCAAATTCACGCGTGGGTGGAGCGGAATTAGAAGAAATACCAAAGCTGGAGATGTGAATGCCTAGGAAAGAAAAGCTGAGGGTGCTTACGGTCTTTGTTTCAACAGCGACGGACGAATAAGCTTGGATTTTGGGGAGGCGATGAATCGGATTGGATTTCGGACATTTGGTGTGGGTGTGTCCGGGAGTCGGATTCCGAAGCTGCTTTGACAGAAAGACGCTTGCATAGCAGCGCACCGCAGACATTTCTGCTCTCTCCCTCTCTCTCTTGGATGAGAGCCAAGAAAGCCACGGTGATTGGTGTCAGTCCACGAGATGGAAATGATACCTAGAAATGATACCCTTCTCTCAACTCTTTTGTGGACGGGAGCCATGGTGTCAGTTCACGAAATATAAGTGATAATCAATAATAACCACAGGGGCTATGGTTTAGCAACGGAAGAGTTTCAACTGCGTCACTCATTTTGGATCCAGGCAACAGTACTCTTGGATTACTAACCAGGCGTAAACCCGATTGGTCCGAGACGCGGAGGCCAGCCTCGGATTAACTCTCCTCTCACGTGCGAGTATAATTTGTGGATCTCAAATCAAGGGACAGAAAACCCCTCGTGGATGACGCGTAGTGGACACGCACAGTCCGTTGACCATCCATCGGTGCACGAGAAAGATGCTTGCGTGCTTTCCATTTTGGGAGTGAGACGAGGATAGGATTAAATCATCCATATAAATAATAAATTTTTTTATTCCCAATACTTTTAATTTAGGAGTATAAGTGGGTTGGCTTTGGCATCAATCCAAACCAACTCATTTTATAGCTCAAATTTTAAACAACAAAACTCAACCCCGGCCGAATTTCTCTAAAGCTCCAAACCTACTTTTTGGCCATGCGTTTTGTGGGCGCCGGTGCTTTCCGAATTTTTGAGTGTGTTTAGCCAAAAAAAAAAAAAAAAAAAAAAAAAAGAATGTAACAGCTTCGATTGAAGATAATGATAATAGTAAAATTTTCTGAGAATAATTCTTTTTATACTTATAACAAATGCACATAATTCCTCTTATACCCACAACATTTCGTAAATTCTTTTTATACCCATAACATTTCACTTTAAATTTCTCTTATACCTATGACGTTAAAACCATTATTATCTACCCCATTAAAAAGACGATTTTTTCTCATTTAAAATTTTTTTAATTGAGATAATTTAACCTTAATATGACTCAATTGATTGTAGTAAATCATTAATACAAGATATTAAATAACTTGAAAGTCATATTAAGGTTGATTTATTTTAATTAGAAAAAAATTTAAAATGGCAAAATTATCTTTTCAATGAGATAAATAATAATAGTTTTAACGGCGTAGGTATAAAAGAAATTTAGAGTAAAATGTTATGGATATAAAAGAAATTTATGAAATGTTGTGAGTATAAGAGGAATTATGTGCACTTGTTATAGGTATAAAAGGAATTATCTCAATTTTTTGTGTTTGAGTTTAATACTTTTCATGAAAGTGCGAGCGGTGCAGTTTTGGTATGTACGATAGCCAAGTCAAACAAGCGCTAGATCCAAACCAGGGTGCCATATTCTAGAAGACCCTTTTATGTCATGGATTAAAATCTCCTTTAACTTTTTCAGATTCAGGAAGAAGATTCTTTCTCTTCCCTTTGCCTTTTTTACAAACCCCGAGTCGTCGTCTTCTTCAAACGGCGATTCGATTTTTTCTACGTGACAAAATGTTCGTAGTGGATGGAGGACCTGGGTCCCCCAGAATTTTTATGCAAGATGAGCCTCAAGAGTGCCAATCAATCGAGCCACCAGGTTTGAGAATAAGGTGGGATCCCTGAATGTAGCGGCCGGTGAATCACTGATCAAGAAGGGGATTTTGGAGAGAATATTCATCGATCTAGTGGCCGGTGAATCACTGATCAAAGAGCGAGCAGCGACCAGGGTGAATTTTTTGTTGGGATCCCGGGATGTAGTGGCTAGTGAACCGCTTCTTCTTCTTCCACGAAGATTCAGACAAAACTGAGCTTGGATGGAACTGAACAAGATTTGGCGAACGAATACAAAGGTCAAAGGGTTTATTATTGAAAAAATTAGCCTAATCCAATCTAACTTTTTTTTATTGTTAACCTAACCTTTAAAGTTGAGATAAAAATCAAATTGTTTACTACTTAAATTATAACCCACCCAACTAATAAAGTTGGGTTAACACCTCTCATAAAAAATTTATAAAAAAAATTTGGGTTAAAACAAGGTTGCGCACAATTGCACATATGTCAAATATTGCAAAATCGAAGTACATGCCCAATGATCTACGTGTATATGATAGGTAGTACATATCATAGTCGCCGTTTAAGGGTGTGTTTAGGAAGTGATAAAACTTTTGATGACATTTTTTTGATACAAAAATTTTTCAATTAGTAGAAAATGAAGTGATATAATAGGAGTAATGATGATGAGTAAAAAATAAATTTAAAATAGATAGGTTGTTTGTATAAATAATTGTGTAGAAATGATTAAAAAATAAGGTAGTTATACAAGAAGATGTGAAGAAATGATTAAAAAATATGATAGTTGTAGAGATTGAAAAGTTGTAGATTAAAATTTTTTAATTGAAAAATGTTATAGTATATCAAACATACCCTAAGTAGTAATCCAAAAAAAAACATCATGAAATTGCACAATTCCAAATTTAGGCGTTGAATATGTTTAGAATACTGTGATAACCAAACTTCAGAATTGGTTGAGCCAACCCAACTTAAGTTATCCCAATTTCAAATTTAGGTCGAACCCAACCTAACTTTATCAACTTATGTTTCAAACTAAACTAATCCAATCTAACCTTATTCAAAATGGGTTGGGTTCAATACATTATAAGTTAAACATAACTCACTTACACCCCTAGCTTTTATTATTTTCAACACATAACAATTGTGATACCCAGACCCAAGTAGGGCTCATATATATGCATTTGGCGTATAAACATGAATTATGTATGATTTGGTTGATTTATGGATGATTTAATGATTTAATGATATTTTGGCAATTAGAGTTATGATTAAGAATGGTGATTAAGATTAATCGCTATAGCCCAAAGCAAGTCAAGGTGACTAAAGGGGCTTAAAGAGGATTAGGATATGCTAATGTGTCATGAATAATTACTTTAATTTTCATAATTTGATTTATGAAAATTAAAATGATAATTATGGAATTAAGTTGAAAAATGTTAGAAAATTCATAACTTGACGCCTGTAATTAAGATAAAAATTGAAAGAGAAGCACATAATTTCATGCTTAATCTTATGAAAATGTTGTATTATGAATATTTTGATGGGTTTAGGGTAATAATTGATTATTTCCGTCCAAAATTCAAAGATGATTTCAAATAATCATAACTTATGATAAAAAAAGTCAGATTGAGATGAAAATTGAAATGAACGGCTAAAATTATGGATAATAATGATAAGCCCATGAAAAAAAAATGAGGATAGAAATGATAATGAGGACCATGCATTAGTCCATAGAGAATTGAAATGCATTAAAATGATTTAGCACCAGTACACTCACTAAGGAGTTACACTAGTACGGCCTAGAGGAAGGTACTATCTAGAAAGAAAAGGATTGATGAAATTAGCAAAAGTCTCTTTTGACTTTTGAATGAAAAGAGACTAATATACTTTTGAATGATAAGTGCTTGTATGCTAAGAACTGATGGATGTATGTATGTATGAAATAATAAGGACATGATTAGGTCAAGAGGACCTTTAACGTAGAAGAGCAAGTTGAGATGTTATGGATGAAATGCGCACTTGATATGTGCAATTGATTACAAGTGTATTGTTGCTTGTAAGATGAATGAAGTGAAATGCAAAAAAATGAAATAATGATGGATAAAAGAAATGAAAAAAAATTGGACGAGATCCAATTAAGAACCTGCTGCATGATAAGGGCAACAAACCTGATTCATATTTATCAATCGATAGATCTTGGAGTAATGTTGTGACGCTCGGGCTGGGGCGCCACAGAAGTTGGTATCAAAGCAAGAATTGGTAAATAGGCCTGGGAATGAGAAAATAAAGGATGATGAAATGATATGTATAATACCACAGAAGTTGGTATTAGAACAAGGATTGGTAAATAGGCGTGGAAAGAAAAGACTTGATATCACAAAAATGATATCTTAACAAGGATTGATAAGATAGACATAGAGGAAAAATGAAAAATAATGAAAGAGATATATTGAAATTATAAGACATATACGATATGTATTGTCTTTTACTGTGTGTCATTATGACGCAATGATATAGCTATTTAAGGAAATGTAGCTAGTATGCTATGTTTCATAATGTAGATGGTATATGAAGGAAAAATGATATGAGGTTAGATGAGATGAAGAAGGAGGTAGGAGAATTTAAGAAAAAACAAAAGATAGAAGGGAATAAGAACAGATGATGGGTTGAATAATGGAATCCTACATGTAGACCCCCCATACCTAAGGTATAGCACACCTCACTTAAGGTAGCACAAGATTGTGCTATTCTTTATATAAGTTTAAGATGCAGCGTCATGGCAGACATATGTAAGGCACCAAGGCGCCAACTTTCTAAGTGATTGTTGGTTTAGAGTTTATGGTTAGGATAAAATGACAAATTATGCAGGTATAATCTGTATGTGTAAGGAAAAACAACCTTACACTATAAAAGACAGATAAAACTGAGAAAGGTAAGAATAAAGGAATTTTCTTTTGATTCCTAAATAAATATATGATGTTTAATATTATGAAAATATAATTGCATTTGATTTCATTCAACTGCTAAGTGTATATGAAAAGTGAAAGGTCATTGATCTTTCTAGATCATATAATTGACTATGTATGATATGAATTATTTTACGATAAGAAATGATAAGTGGATGTATAACATTTTGATGCAAAGATGTTCTTTGCTATAGAATTAAATTTATTTACATATATATGTCATATGTATATGGAAAGAAAGTGGTTGATACTAACCTCTTTATTAGATATGGTTAATGATGTATGTTATGGCTTATTTTATGATAAGATGAGAAATGTTATGAGAGTTGCGCAATGGAAGCATGATACTCCATTGAAAGTATTGGAAGAAAAATGATAAGTTGGCTATTTATATGGGCCTTAACCTAATATTTGAAATATAATAGGTTTCGGGACGAAACCTGTTATAAGGGGGGAGGATTATGATACCCAGACCCAAGTAGGGCTCATATATATGCATTTGGCATATAAACATGAATTATGTATGATTTGGTTGATTTAGGGATGATTTTATGATTTAATGATATTTTGACACTTAGGGTTGTGATTAAGAATGGTGATTAAGATTAATCGCCATAACCCAAAGCGAGTCAAGATGACTAAAGGGGCTTAAGGAGGATTAGGATATGCTAATGTGGCATGAATAATTACTTTAATTTTCATGATTTGATTTATGAAAATTAAAATGATAATTATAGAATTAAGTTGGGAAATGTTAGAAAATTCATAACTTGACGCCTGTAATTAAGATAAAAAATTGAAAGAGAAGCACATAATTTCGTGCTTAATCTTATAGAAATGTTGTATTATGAATATTTTGATGGGTTTAGGGTAATAATTGATCATTTCCATCCAAAATTCAAAGATGATTTCAAATGATCATAACTTGAGATAAAAAAGTCGGATTGAGACGAAATTTGAAAGAAACGGCTAAAATTATAGATAATAATGATAAGCCCATGAAAAAAAATGAGGATAGAAATGATAATGAGGACCATGCATTAGTCCATAGAGAATGAAAATGCATTAGAATGATTTAGCACCAGTACACTCACTAAGGAGTTACATTGTACGGCCTAGAGGAAGACACTATCTAGAAAGAAAATGATGGATGAAATTAGCAAAAGTCTCTTTTGACTTTTGAATGAAAAGAGACTAATATACTTTTGAATGATAAGTGCTTATATGCTAAGAACTGATGGATGTATGTATGTATGAAATGATAAGGACATGATTAGGTCAAGAGGACCTTTAACGTAGAAGAGTAAGTTGAGATGTTATGGATGAAATGCGCACTTGATATGTGCAATTGATTACAAGCGTATTGTTGCTTGTAAGATGAATGAGGTGAAATGCAAAGAAATGAAATAATAATGGATAAAAGAAATGAAATTTTTTTTGTACGAGATCCAATTAAGAACCCGCCGCGTGATCAGGACAATAATCTTGATTCACATTTACCAATCAATAGATCTTGGAGTAAGGTTGTGACGCTTGGGCTAGGGCGCCACAAAAATATATTTTTTTATTCTGCATTATCATCTCATCTACTTGTTAGCAATTTTATTCTTTTTTGAGTATACTACAAGGGAAACGAAAGCTCCTTGATTTCATTGCTCATTCTTATAATTTTTTGGTATTTTAAATTAATTATCATGTATTTTAAATTTATATATTCAACCAAGCTTAGAATATTATGTACTTATTTATCCCTAGCACCATTTGTGTCCCCCTTTCATTGTCAGTGCTTGAGCCGTGTTAAATTCACGGATTTTTCTATAGCATTTGTTATCTGACAACTAGTGAGAATGTAATGGGACGTTATCCTATGCACCCGGGAGCATCGAGGCTCAATACTCCCAGGTGTATTTCACTTTTTTTTTTTACTTTTTTAAAGTTTTTTATGAAACTGTTAATATAAATATACTTAACATGTGTATCAATCTTTACCATTTTTGGAGTCTTTTAGATTTTTTTTGAAATTATTAAAAATGCCACTAAATTTTAAAAATCCAAAAGAAATCTAAAAACTCCAAAAATAGAAAAAATTGATACAGATATTAAATACATATGGATTAACCTTTGTGTAAAAAAATTTCAAAATTTTTTTAAAAAATAAGTAAAATACACCCCGGGAGCATATGGGAGAATTGATCCCCAATGCTCCTGAGCACATAGGATAACAAAATATAATGGTATAAATTTTAGAAAGTGAAAAAATGATGTGATGTAATAATGGTAAAATAGAAATAAAGTAAGAGTAAATAGAGTAGTTGTATAAAAACATACAAAAACAATTAAAATATAAGAATAAAATGAAAAATAGTATATTGAGCAATTAATGGTTTTGACTTTTTCATTCCATACTATTTTTGGGGTATCAAGGATGATTCAATTGTTGAGGTGAAGACTTCTTACAAATACTCTACCCATGAAGGCTAATCTACTCCAAAAAGGCACTCAGTCGACATTCGATGTATACTATATAATTAGGTTGATTAAGTAAAAGATTTTGTTAATGGGTTGCAACAAAATTGGATTCATTCGCTAGTGGATTCAGATAGCTTGGATGGGGAGTTCAAATACAATGAGATCAAAATGGTCATATAAGATTATGGAAGGCAAGAATAAATATCTCATGTATGTAAAAAACATAAGGATTGTTGACGGGAAGCGAGCGGAAATCGATAGCGTTATCAACCAGTGTTGCAACCATATTCACCTGTTTGTATCATCAAATCTAATTAAAAATGGTCGTCTCAATCTGGAGGAAAGACCAACAAGATGGAGAAAACTAGATGACAGTTTGATTAAGATGAATGTACATGATGGGCGATGTAAAAAAGACAATGTGATGGGGTTCGATGCAATTGTAAGAAATTGAAAGAGAAAGTTCAGGAATGCTAAGTGTTCGGCGGATAAAGGAACTTTCGATCCTTTTGGAGGGAAGCACAAGCAATCTTGTATAGGCTGAAATGGATAAAGGAGCTAGGGCACAGGAAAACCATCGTTGAGACCGACTCCATGATTATAATTTATTATCTTCAAGAAGATTGTACGGTGGTTTCAAATTTGAAATTTCTAATGGTGGTGTTGTTTGTTTATATAAAAAAAATTTCACTCTCCACAATGATCTTATTTTTCAATTATTTCTTCATTTTTTCTTATGTAATTATCTTACTTTTACAATCATTTTTAGACAACTGCCCATATATCTAACTTATTTATTTTAACGTTATTCTCTTTGTTCATCATCATTACTCTTATTATATCATATCATCTTCTCCCATTTTAAAAACATTTACAATAAAAATTTTCATCAAAAATTTTGTCACTTCTCAAACACATGTTGCATAAATAAAAAGCTTTTGTATTACTTTTGACTTCTTATCTTTTACCTATGTACTAAGAAGTGGTAATTGAGTAGCACATCCGTTTGCAAAGTTATCACTTAAATTAAGAGGAGAGGAGAAATTTTAGAAGATTTGTGTTTGGACTATAATTAGGATAGTGTTCCCATGGTGAGTTTCCCCACTCCCCTTAATTTTATATTTTGGAAGTGGGGAGAGGGTTTTTTGTGTTTAGGTTTTAGTAGTATAAATTCACCCTTCAAAAAGTCCAAGATCCTTAGAAGGAATATATATATGGGATGAAATTTTTTTCATTTTCCATACACATTGTTACATCTCTTCCCAATTCTCCATTGCATTCAATCCTATTTTTTTCATTTGGTTCGAGGACTTAGAGATAAGTTCCTTCATTAATTGTTTGTGGTGTAGATGTGTTTTGACTTATGAAAGTCTAAGTTGTAAAGAGCTCGTGTTAGTAAAGGTACAATTCATTCAAGTAGACCTAAATCCTAATAATCTATTATTTTTGGTAATGTTCATCTATAGTTTTTTAATAGTTTTCCTCTCTCTATCCTACACATTCTCACATAAATGATTTAACATCTTAACAATCTAATAACACTTTTTTTATATGAACAATCTAACAACACTTTGTTTTATAATTTTACTTCTATCATTCCATTATCATTTCAATTATCCTATTTATTTTATATTTACCTTGATCATATCATATTATTCATATAATTTTTAAAATATTATCTTTCGCACTTACTACATCATCCCAAAATTCCACCAAAATTCATGTCCTAAATAACATCTAAATCTCTTTTGCAATGGACCTTTAGCAATAAATTCATAATAAAACAGCATGGCTAAATTCTAGTATTCTTTAATTTACTATGTAAATTTAGGATAATTTATAAATATACCCACTTACTTGATCGTGTTTGCAAATATACATATATAGTTTTAAAAATTATAAATAATTATCACATAGTTTGACTATAATTGCAAATATATCCATGCCAATACTATGCCGTTATTGTACCGTCATGGCATAAGTATCCTTATAAAAATATGCAAGCTATGTCGTATATTTGTAAAATTTAAATATACTCATTTACTTTTTAAAATTGCAACTATACCCACATAGTTTGCATATATTTGCAAATATACTTATGCCATGATGGTGCAATAACGGTGCTAAAACGATGTTAATATATTTGCAGTAATAGTCAAATATGTAAAATTATTTGTAATTTCTAAAATTATGCAGATATATTTACAATTATAGTAAAAAAAAGCATGAGTATTTGCAAATCATCCTGAAAGCATTGCATATAAGCTTTGTTTTATTATTTTCACTTTGCTGTTACTATGTTAAGAATTGACTTTAAAGATGTTCATAAAATTTACTCTATTTCTAGATATAAAACACATTTATAAAATTGCAAATATGTCTACTCAATCTAATTACATTTATGAATTTGTCAACCTTGTCAATTTTACTCGAGGATTTTGACCAAAATACTTCTACCTAAAACTTAAATCCTACTATTTTCTCTTGTAAACAATGATTTTTATCGTATGTTGTGATAGTTTTATATTTTGATAACTAAATATACCAAGGGCTTTTTAGCAAATGGCATTTTGATAAAAAAGATAATTTATAAATATACTCACATATTTTCAAAAATTGTAAATAATTCAAATATAATTTGACCATACCCTGCAATATTATGACATGGTCACTACACCATTATAATATGTAAACTGTGTTGATATATTTGTAGAAATTAAATATACTCACATAATTTACATATCTATGCAAATATAACAAGGCCATGATGGTGCAACAATGGCTAGAGGTGTTAATAGTTATGGTCAACCTGTCAACCCGTTTATAAATAAGTTTGGATTAGAATTTTTAAATAAATAATTTATGATTCGTCAACCCATTTAATCATCTAAATATAACCCGTCAACCCATTTACAACATATTAAAAAAGGATATATATTTTCTAAATCCTTAATTTATTTTTTCCATTTTGATTTTTATTTTCCTTTCTTCGTCCATGACTCTACTGCATTTCTCTTATTATTGTGCCATGGTGTGGCCATCACTATCTTTGTTGTCGTCTATGAGTGTCGCCAATAAGGTTCTTCTTTCATCTTTGTCTGTCTCTCCCCCTCTCCATCCTTGATCATTCTCCTCTTTAAATCTCTCTTTGTTTGTACCTTTCTCTCTCCCTTCTCCTTCCCTCTGTCTCCCCTTCTTTGTCTCTAATCATTCCTCTCTCCATTTTTATTACTGTTTTTCCCTCTCCATCTCGCCCAGTCACCATTCTTCTTTGTGCTAGTGCATCAAACATACGCTCTGTCAGGGAAGATTTGGCAATATCATGTATCCCATCATTGCAAATCAATTCACCATGATAATTATAAATAACACAGTCAATTTAAAATTAGCTTGGTTTGACTTGTTTTCAACAAATATATGCAACTCATTAATAACTTGCCAACTCGTTTATTAAATGGATTAGGATCAATGTTTTTCAAATAAGTTAATAAATTGATTAAGATTAAGATTTTTTAAATGTATTGAGATTAAGATTAAGCTATAACCTATCCAACTCATTCCGTTAACATCCCTAGTAACAACATTATAATAACATAGGTATATTTGCAATTATAGTCAAACTATATAGGGTTATTTATAATTTCTAGAATTATATAGTTATATTTACAATTATTATCGAACTAAGTGGTAATATCATTTTTATATAAAACTCTTTACTAGGGCCTACCTACTTATAAAATGATGAAATAAAAATTCAGCCAATTACATTATTAATATTATTTAGTTTATTATATGATGAAAAGTCTTTTTTTTTTTGAAAACTTATGTATAGAATTATGTAAGAATCATGTTTTAGACGGTTTAAACATTGAATAAATAACTTTTAAATTGACATATAAATTAAACAATTTTATTACAAAATGTTCACTCGTTTATTAAATAAGGCCTATAGATACATGTTTTTTATTTAATTTAATTTAAATGAAAGTTTTTTAATAGCGGAATGAATTTAAATGCAATTAGTGGAGTAGAGCCCGTGGGGTGCCTACCAATGTTTTGATGAGAAATTAGTAGGTGTCTGTTATGTATATATAATGAAAAAATCTTTTGTAACTATATGAATATATATATATATATATATGAAAACAAGGGTAAATTTTGTAATCACACTGGAAATTAACTCTACAATAAACATTACAACAAAGATTTTTTTTTCCAAAACAAGAATAAAAAAGAATACTTTTTGGAAACCAAAATTTGTTTGCCAATTATGCATTCTAAATTGCTAAAGCTATTAGTTTTAGAATGTGTTTGGGAAGTGATAACACTTTTTATGAACGATTTTTTGTGTAAAAATTTTTAAAATAAAAAAAATGAAGTAATATAATATGAGTAATGATGAAGAGTAAAGAAAATTAAGTTAAAATAAATAGATTAGATGTATTGATAATTACATAAAAATTGTTAAAAAGTACAGTAGTTGTATAGAAAAAATAAAAAAATTTAAAAACAGGTTCGTTGTGAAGAATAAAAAATTTTAGAGTAAAAATTTTAATTTAAAATGTCTTTGGTGTAAATAAACACCCTTTAGTGATGTCGTCCAGTAAATCATTGGTGCCAGCACCATCCGGACAGGGCATTTCTACTCGCTCGTGAATGAGTTGCCAAACCATGTGTACTTTGTTCGCACATCCATTGGGTTCCGCTGCGCGCTCTCGCGCGCGCACGCCAAGCAACCATTCATGCCACTGCGGCCGTAATCGCAGCAAGAATTCCTTGGCAGGCAAAGAATTCATTTGAATTCATTGTGTTTGCCATAATAATTCTTGGATGTGATCTGATCCTTAGTACGTCGTCAGATGCGATAAGAGAACATGACAAGCAATCCAATTTCAACCACCGTTTTACAGTAATGTGAAACAAGAACGGAGCACTAGGATTTTATCCCAATCCCAATAATTTGTCTTAATGGCCAATAAAAAATGGCCATGCAAGACGCTAATGCCAAATTTGAGAAGCTTCCTTCTTCCCTTCCTACGTGTTAACCATCAGTATTCATCCACTTTCTCACCTCCCCACACCGCACTGCATTATGAAGTTATTAAAAGCCAAAGTTCCCAATCAGATTCAAACTCTTAATTATTGTATGAATTTTTATCTGTAAAGTGGCAGACCCTCTACTCCCCCAAAGATCCAAGTCTCAGATACAACCTATCGAGGAAACTATCCAGATCGATCTGTTTTAGCTCTTTATTAAAAAGTGAGAAATAGTCCAAAAAAAAAAAGGTGAGAAACTGTCTAATTAGCTCTCGATCTCTTTAGGCCATATCTCTCCATATCCAATGTTGACTCCATCCAACTGCAACAATGGGTCGCGGTACTAGTATCATCCCCCATGATGGGTAGAATAAACAAAAGAATAAATGGGTGGTGAGTTATTCAAATTTTTTACTCTTGGGGCAATCCTTCTAGCAAATCCATCAAACGAAAAGGTAAAACACACCACTCCTGCCTGCGTTATGCCTATATATAAGTGTGATCCAACGAATCCTTCCATCACGAATCCTTCCATCATTCCATCTCTCTCTCTCTCTCTCTCTCTCTCTCTCTCTCCATGGATACCCAAGCTACCAAGATTCCATCCTCTCTAAATTGTGAGCTGAGCATCGTAAGCGCCAAAAACATCGATTTCCTACCACCAGGCACGCTCTTCGTCAGATACTATTTCATGGGCAAAAACAGCAAGCGAATCCGTCTAAACAGCCGAGAAGTTCCATCCAACAGCGACCCGTGTTGGGACGAGCGCGTCCTGTTGGAGTGCAACAGCACCGCCTCCGCAGACCCCAGGAACGAACTCAGACGGCAGACCGTCGTGTTCGAGCTTCGCTGGAGAGTCAAAGCTCCGGTGGTCGTCGGTAAATTTTTACGGTCGAAGCTCTTAGGGAGGGTCGAGATCCCGTGGAAAGATGCGTTGGAAGCAAAAGACATGGTCATGAACAAGTGGGCGACGCTGACGACGACGGGCTGCGTTTCTGTCGGTCTTAAGCCGCCCGCTCTTCAGCTGGCGATGAAAGTCACAGTTCCTGAGATCGTAGACAAGCCCAAGTTAAGAAAAGCTGCTGGATCAACGCGGTGGGAAGAGTGCGGGTGCAGGGACGGTTCTTGCTTCGGGGAGGACCATCATGATATCTTCGCCTTGGCTGTCTCCGTATCTGCTTCTTTGGAAGTATATAGCTGGTTTTTGCAAAACCGATGTCCGCCATTTGGATTATTCAATTTCTTTTAACTATAGATACATAGCAGATAATAGACGTGCTCTTTCTAGCTAATTTTGATCCAAATGGTTTTTGAATTTTGATCTTCTCAAACAGTCGGAAACGCAGCGTGTTTCTGACCAGGCCTGTAAGTCGCACGATCATGTGGGTAAAACCTGGACCGTCCAATCAAAATTTTAAATCACAGTAACTGGAGCAGAATTAATGCCAAGAAAAATAACAAGCAGGCCCCTGTCAGTAGAAACTGTTTACGAAAAGACATGACAACTGCGTTTCTACCTTATCGCCCATGACGTCTCCTCTCCTCGGCAATAGATAGTCTTCTTCTCTCCTCCCTCTTCTCCCCCCCTCTCTCTTACCCCTCTAAACTCTGCTTCCGTCGTGAAGCTTGGCACTGGCAGCGACCTCACCGGCTGTGTCTGCTCTAATTCTGCTGCCTAGAATTTCTTCCGTCCACAACTTGCCTAGGAGTTTCTCTGCTTTCCTCTTCTCGAAATATACTAACAGCTCTTCGATACAAATGTTCAACCTCAAGGAGACTCAAGAGAAGAAAGAGCATAAGATCACAAGATGAATGAAACACCATATTTGGTAAGCCCCATTTCAGGGGCAAAGGAATATCCAATCAATACTTCTTTCATAAAAATCAATCCTACAGCACGCGGATGGATGAAAATTAAAAACCCCCCAAAAGAAATCTCAACGAACAAATGAGAGGAAAAAAAAAAGGAAAAAAGAAAGAATGACAAAAAAAACACCCACCGGAGAGAATCAGTGGATGAAAATCTTCAGAAAGCTTGTTATAAGATCTATGCCGATGGTCAGCAACAGATGGGACTCCTGATCAAACCATTCTCATTGCATTCTGCACACGTCAGTATCTTCTTCTGGTCCTCCTCCGAGACCTTGCAGCTCTCATTGCAATCCACACACATGATGAAACACATTCCTCCACACCCATGACAAAGTGCCATGGTTGGTGGGATACCTTTCAGCAAACTCCCCAGTGCGTGTCACGACATCGAAAACCCAGAATCACTTCTCATTATTTTGATGAGATCAGTTGGAGCATTCTTCGATCGAAATTCTGATCTTTCCGCTGTAATTATCGCGTTCTCTGAAGAAATGAAAGGTCTGAACACCTCTTTCTCATCAAAATCCAGACGCCCACCTCCACCAAGCCCCCACTATGCTGCATGTTGCTCTCCTTTCCCTCGAATCTCTTCTGTCTTTTAGGAGATGGAATCCGTTTCTTCCCATCCGCCTCTGCAACAATGTGTACAAAGACATGGTTTTCCAGCACTGTTTTCTTATCCTTTGTATCTTTCATCTTCTCACTTTATTATTATATAAAAAGGGGATGGAAAAGGAACCATTCGGAAAAAAGAACTTGCCAAAGTACATAGGGAGGGGGGGAACATGGAAGTGGTTGGAAATAGAAAATAAAATATTTTAAAAATTACGTAATTGATATGAAATAGTAAGGATAAAATTAGAATAAATAGGTTGGTTGGAAGGTAGTTAATAGGAAAAATGATTAGAATATAAAGATAAAAATATAATAATTAGTTATGAAATGATGAATCTCGATATCCATACCACCACATTTTATACATTTTCCACGGCTAATTCCCAAACGTCCCCTCAGAGAAGCTATTTATTGCCGGAGAGCGGAAACGTCGTGGGAGAAACGCAGCTGCCATGTCTTTTCCGTAAACGGTTTCTTCTGACAGGGGTCTTTCATTTTTTATAATTATTATATTTTTTAATTATTTTTTCATACTTTTCCATATAACTATCCTACTTTTCAATCATTTTCTACACAACTATCCATACAACTAACCTATCTATTTTAACTTTATTATCTTATTTTTCATCATTATCTCTACTATGTCACAACTTATACTCTTCAAAACTTTTCATAAAAAGTTTTATCTATTCCTAAATACATCCTATATATATAAACATTTTAGTCCCACGAGAAAGCAATTAAAAGGGAAGAAGTTGAATTATTTAAGCGGTCTATGTTACTAGGTAACTATCATATTTCATATATATTATGTATGATAAGAAATATAAAGATTACCTGTTTACGAAACAACGTAGAGTGGTGATTCCGTGCGGTGCCGTCCGGTCAGCCCTTCCCTTTTTTAAAAAAAAAAAAAAAATTGTTATACATTTGCAGGCACACTTTAATAGATTTATACAAAAAAAATTTAACTTCTTTACCTCATTTAAATGCACGTTGTTTAATTTTTTTTTTTAAAAAAAATTGATTTCTCATGCACTGGCATGTTAGAAACCATTTTTTTTCTTAATTTTAGAAATTCAAAACTTGTATTTAGATGGGGCAAAAAATTTTGAAAAATGCATAAGCCTAGTAAAGTGGAGCTTGCATAAAATAATGGAAAGAGTGATGGGAAAGTATGTAGCATTTTCTTTGGTTGGTGCTCTCGATCGCGCAACCACGTGGATTGAATGGTCAACCGAATTTCTTTAGCAGTCAATGCTGCGCGACTTGCATTGTGAATACTAGATTCTGACGGGCCCATGCTCGCTCGCTCGCGCGCGCTCTCTCTCTCTCTCTCTCTCTCTCTCTGTAAATAGCTCAACCAACATGGACCGAAGCTTATGTACTGGGCCATACGACAAGTATCCAACGGGTTTATTCCCAAGAGCCATGCAAGGAAAAGCATTTTGTTGCCACTGGTGATTCCGAAGGGCCGTTTAACCCCTTCAAACTTCAAAGCCACAAACAATAATATTTTATACCGATGGTGCATGTTTATGTAACTTCCACTGATAAATATATAGAATTACTACCGCATGCATCGCGCGTTGGCCACCAGCCGTTCAGCGGATTAGTCGATTTGCACATTCAATGAGCGCTGTTGGATCAAATACCATCAGTGAAGAAATTAAGGAATGAAGCTGCAGTCAAATCTGCTGAATATTTCGTTTTAAACCAGTCTTTGAAATGAGATCATTTTATCCTTGGCTTCTCCTGAGTTGGTGAATATTCTCATTTCAGCTTGTATGCCTGGTATATTTACCATTTACGCTCAAAATATTACAGGTTAATTTTAAATATATCTACTATTTTTTCCCTTAATTACAAATATGTCCGCTAAATTTGAAAACTTTCACATATGCCCATTATGTATGGGTGAAATTTCATCAATACCTATTCCGTTAAGCACAATTAAAATTTTCCATTATTCATCATTAGAAATGTTTAAAATGTCCCTTATTATTTAATAATAATAATTATTCAGCTATGACAGAAGTTAAACCATATGACAGAAACTTATCTAATTTGAGAAAGAGCTAGGTAGAATGAGTTCTAGATATAGTACTAAAGACAATGAATGTTAGGTCAATTATGGATATTTTGGAATTTTAAAATTATTAAACATTCCTAACAATCGTATTTGGTATATTTGAAATTAATGAAATACTTTTTTATGGTAAAACTAATGAAATACTTAATGAGTATATTTGCAAGTTTTCAAATTTAATAGGTATATTTGTAATTAAGGACAAAGACAGTCAGTAAATTTGAAATTAAACAATGGGGTTGAATTTCAGCTTGAGACAGCAGCCGCAGACTTCCGTTTCCCTACAACCAATCAAGCAAGACATTGCTTTACATGTTTCATCGAATATCACAAGTACAAATTGAGATATTCATCTTCGACGACTTGAACTGTATGGACTTCTGTGTGCGTATTGTTGTTCTGTCCATTAGTACATTTACAGCTTGTTCTTCTTGAATTGATTCCTAAAACTGTTGGAAACTTTTATATTTCCAGGTGTGTCGCAGCAAAGGGAGAAGGCTCTCCTGAGTGTGATCAGTTTGCCAAGTATTACAATTCACTCTGCTCGGGATACTCTCCTGGGCATGCAATTTTCATGTTTCCTTTACTGATTGTCGTAGGTTTGTTTTGAAGATTGCTATATACATGAAATTTTTGGAAATGATATGAATGACTATTATTGTTGGTCCTACCAAAGGGAGAGTTAGCTTAGTGACAAGGTGTCCTTTGAGGACGCGATGCGCATGCGAAGTAGATGGAAAATGGCATTATGGCAGAAACTCCTCCTAAGGAGGGTAGACTTTGATGGGCGTACGTGAAAACACTGAACATTGTCGTATATAGTGTGATGTGGAAGACATGGACGAAGAAGCTAATAAAGACGCACAGTGGCTTGTGTCTCCTTCTCTCCCTCTCGCAGTCTGTCGCACCACCCATTTACCCATTTCCTAATGTAAATGTTGTAATCACACTTCTATTAGAAAGACTGTTAATTATTTGATAAAAAGTCATTCGCCACAAGTATATCAAGACAACTTTCCAACGAATTCCAAGCTTCTATAGAATCAGTTGAAGAGCGCAAACGCATGCACAAAAGGAAGGAAAAAGAAAAATAAAACAATCTATTCACAAATCCTATAGAAATAGCCATATTGAAAATGGATCTCAATTTGGCCGAAGCTTAATCTGAACCAAATTAAAATTTAGATAATGGAAGGGTGAATTAATTATATTTTCATAAAAAAAAAATCAATTAGATTTTCGCATACGGAGATTACGTGGGAAAAAGTGTTGATTCAGCTATAAGATCAATCCAAACAACCGCGGGGCCCAAGGCCAAACAATTCCACCATAAATGTCTTTTTACAGTTACAGTGAGTGTTAGCTATTTGACACTAGCTCTCTCCCTTCTCTAGAGTAACTAGTGATACTTACACATGATAGATTTTAGCAACAGATTACGCTTCTATTAGAGAGATACTCTCAATTATTTCTCAAAGATATTCTAACTGCTTATGTATCCATCTATGACTGATTCTCCTCCAATCACGCCCAGCATGAACGATGGATGATGGCTGAGTCTCCCTTGGTTGGTGAAAAACGTCTGTATCCCATTTATTGCGAGACGGTCTTCTTTCGGTTCAATTGTAGGCGCGTGATCAGCTCGATCCACTTCCAGTAAACGCTACATTAATGGCCGCAAGTTTGTCTTGTCAACTTCTCTTCAATCTCAATCTGATGGGAGATCTATCTCCTACACTTAGGGTCCATTCCTTTCTTACATGTAGGAGGGTTCAGTAATGTGGAGCCTTTAAGGTGGGTTGTTTGAAAGTCTCACCTGCTCAGTGGGCTGGGCCCATACAAATTCCTTCAATAGGAGGACCAAACACATGCCCAATCCTAAGGCGGGTTGGAACCAGGACAGGGTAGACTGAGTTAAGGTTTGTCCAATTCTAATCTTACTTTTAAAAAATTTTGAGTGTATTTGTTATTGAATAAAACTTGACAATCTAAAACTTTTCAGTATTTACAACTATCCAATTTTTTAATTATTTTTTCAGATCTTTCTACACAAACTATTTTAATTTTCAATTATTTTTATACAACTATCCATGCAACTAACCTATTTATTTTAATTTTATTCTCTTTATTCCTCATCATTACCCTTATCATATCACATCATTCTCTTTCACTTCCCAAACACACCCTTTATCTAATCATATTTTTATACCAAGTCAAGACAGGGTCAATTTAATTCTCGGATTTTTTCAATAAGTCTTAAACAAACTTCAGCTTGATCTCAAGTCTTTTTTAAGATTGTAGGTCAAATAAGATGATTTTAAGAATTTATACATATATAAAATATAAAAACATATTTATAATAAATTTAAATATTATGTGCTTCAATAATTTACTAATTAATATAAAAATATCATTACTAAAACAAAATACAAGTAAATACAGTGTAATTTTATTAAAATATGTTTACCCTATTCAGAATAGATTTCAGCATTTTAAAAAAATATTTTCTTAAAAATAACAAAATTTTCTATAAGCATTTCCCAAATGCCCAACCCAATTATGCATAAAAGTTATATATACAAATGTCTTTTATTGATTCTTATATTGTTGATATAATTTTTTTTGATGAAAACACTGTTGATATAATTAATCATAAATAATGTGAGGATTCTTAAAGAAAATAAAAATATTAAAATATATAATTTTGAATAAATGAATATATGAAGAGTGGGGCAACATTTCTCTCATTAAGACATCGTCCATCCATCCCAATTTTATTTTTGAATTCGTATTGAAATGTCTAATTCATTCTCATATAGAGTCGAAAATGTTAATTTTAATTAGCCAAAAAACAAGTCGGGTCAAGGATGAGTCAAGGGTCAACCTGTCCCAATTTCCACCTCTAACTTTAAGAACAACATTTTCTTTGTCACCTATTTGAACTATTCAAAAATATGATCATTAGAAACATATGATAAGCTGTCAACTTTAAGGTGACCAGAAGATGGAATCAAATGCTCGTAGAATTTTTAAAAATTCATGGCTCAAATAAGTGGAGTCTATACCTAAAGGGTAAAAAAAAAAGGAGTAATATCAATGGAAGAACTAATTCATTTATCACTATGATCAAGTAAAAATCACCACGTTAACCTAAAATACCTTCATAATTAAAATATAAAATACCTTCATAACTAAAATCTTAGTCGTATTTATTTTTTGCTTATGCAATATACATAATTTTATATATTTATCAAAAAAAAATTATACATTGCGTTCAATAGCAATTGTCAAACCATGCCAAGTAAGTTAAAAGAAGCAACAATCTGAAACGAAATAACAAAATTAAAAACTAAAAACAAAATAACTGTCATTTTGTTCTTCTGATCAAATTGGATAAAAGTTTGAATGTGTTGAATGAAATATGTGTAGGATAGAATTTTTCATTTGCGAGATATTTTTAAATTTTTAATAGAATTTTTATATTATTATTATTATTATTATACAATATGTTATCTAATATTATAATCTTCATCCAAAGGACAACAAACTTTCGCGTAAATTTAGGGTAGACAACAGACTCTCATCTAAACTCTTAGGAGACGCTACTGAGGTTGTGCCTTAGTGGTACATGTTGTGACTTTTTTTTCTCGGCCAGTGCGGTTCAATCCCTCCCAACTGCAAGGATGATTTTACAATTCCCCTCATTATGTGGTGGTTTTTACATATTCCCCCCATGGGTGGGGATATTTATAAAAAAAAGTTTCTTAATTGTGCAAAGGTTATAAAAAAGAAAATGTTCCTCCATGTGTAAGAATTGTGAAATATGTTTAATTGTGATATCAGATGTCATGGTTTATACTACCAATAAAAAAACTTATAGAAGACTAAACTCTTACCTATTTAATTGACAGCATAAAATACCTCTTATTTAATTTTCCCAGTGTTGTGGGTTGGTTGAGCTGCCCTAGATTTCCTTGAATGCTGGGACCAGCCACCCTTTTATAATTCATTAAAGACCACCTTTCTCTGTTTTTATACATGAACTACTAACCTCCGAGCAATGCCCAGAACCAACTATGTAACACTTCTCAGCTCATTTCATCCTTTGTGGTTGCAACAAGATCCCGCAATCTCTTTTAAAAAATGCATCCTTCTCCTCATCAACTCTCCACGTGGGTACCATCACCGATTCCTCATGTTTGGCTCTTGCTGTAAAAGCCGATCTTAATTCATATATCATGATTAGGCTTGGTTATCAAATTGATGAATTATATAATCCTTTTATTAATTAATTTTCAACGCAATGATTCACTCTTGGTTTTTGAGTAACAGTTCAGTTTGGGTTGGGTTCAACCTTATCTTAGAACTCTAAACCTGAATTCCAAGAATTTTTTTACAAAGAAAATTGAAGAATCCAAAAAAATTATTTGTAATATGATAGGAAAACGAACTTAATTTTTCATTTTATATTTATTATAAAATATATTATACATATAATATCTAAACAATATTTTTTATATTTCTGTATTTTATATTATTTATATTTATGTTTGAATACATATTTGTTATATTGTTATTATATTATAAATAAAGTATGTTATTTTCATTTATATTTCTATCTAATATGTATATTATTTTCATGTATATTTATCTTTATATTTCTATCATTTACTTTTTGCATTCATTAATTTTCGTTGTTATCGTATTTTCGATGTTAAATTTTCTTGTAGAAATATTTTTTATATTACTATTTTAAAAAAAAAATTAGTTTAACTACGTATTATCATATTTACTTACACGATTTGTTGTTACTATAAATTCATAAGAAATTTTAAATTTATCATTCTTAAATACAATATAAGATTATAAATTCATCAATAGGATACAAGAATTGTGGCTCAACACGAGCTCTGCTCTGTTGTTTGGCTTGATCATTTGTTTTATTTATTGAAATTAGAACATATATCTGTGTAAATGTATAATGGCTAATAGTTTCATGTATTGTGTGTCGAGCTTTAATACATAGAGGTTTTTTCAGCATTTTTCTTTAAAAAAAAAATTTTGTCATTTGGCTTGATCATTTGTTTTATTTATTGAAATTAGAACATATATTTGTGTAAATGTATAATGGCTAATAGTTCTATGTATTGTGTGTCGAGCTTTAATACATTGCGGTTTTTTCAGCATTTTTTTTAAAATTTTTTTGTGACTTTTATGTGAACTCGCGTAAAATAATTATATATTAAAATTTATCTTTTTGAATTTTTATATAATTTTATAATTTCAAAAATCAACAATTTTTTCTCTATATGTGTAGCTCCGTGTAATCTAGTTACACACAAGTCATTTCTGGAAACCTAATCCATTTCAATATATAGTATTAATTGATAAGAAATTTATTTCATTCATTACTTTTAGTTATGAGAACAAGTTTCATTCAAATAAAAAATATGCATCACTGCCATTGTTTAAACTATATATTCATGATTCATTTATACATTATGAAAAAATACTTATATCTATTCACGATTGTATTTGAATATAATAATATTGTATAAAATAATTTATCGATTTATGGATAATATTTTAAACGGTTTAGATGTTAAAAAATATAATTTAAAATTGATATCTACATCAAAATATTTATCACATTTATTTTCAATCTTTATATATGGAAGACATGCATAATAATATTTAGCAATTGATGGAATTTTCTTAATTAAATAAAGAAATGATCCTGTTAGCCCGAGCTAGGTAATGACTTACTTTGCCCACCTCAAAAAACTATTTTAAAAACTCATCTTTACTTTTTTCTTAATACACTTGTTTATCTAAGTGTATTTAATATGTGAACTAAATTTTATTATTTTTGGATATGTGTATTTTTTAAAAAAAATTTAAATACAGGGATATTTTAGCAATTTTCAACCATTGAAAATGGCTAAAATATCCTTATATTTAAAATTTTTTAAAAATATATATCTAAAAATGATAAAATTTGATTTATATGTTAAATAATTTATATTAACAAGTTTTTATAAAGAAAAGTAAAATAAATTAAATAAATTTTTTAAGATGTGCTAAGTAAGTTATCATTTATCCCAAGCTAAAAGAATTATTTTTCTTAAACAAATATATTGAACATAATAGATTGAGTAATTTTTTTATTAGTTATCAAGGTGGAATAAACGAAATAGGCTTCACAGAAATGTGTTTTGTGGAAGGACTCTCGATCTATGCAAGGATGTCGGGCAACCTAGGAAAGATGAGAGAGTCGTGCATTAGAACTAGGAGTACAACTCGGGTCGGGTTGTACCGGGTTTGGGTGAACCTAAACCCTAAGCCTACCGAGTTTATGTGAACCCCAAATATTAGAATTCGGGTTCGGGTTGGGGTTTCGGACCGAGTTGGCGCTGTTTTCGGTCTTGGTTTTCAGGTTAAAATTCAAATTATTATCGAGCCAATAAAAGTTGAAATTACCGATAGAGATAATAAATTTTTTAAACATTATTGCATTAGCACATAAATAATTTATATGTAAATATATTTATACAACCTATGATATCTTTGGCTTTAATAAAAGTTAGTCTTTTAATTAAAAGATAATTTTAAATGAACGTAATAAATTTACACATAACAATCAAGAAAATGTTATAAAAAAAATAAATTAGATTACATTAAATCATTATCTAAAGTTTAATAAAAGTGATACTTATATAATTGCAGTTAATTAGTATATATTATAATAAATGTAATAGTTAGTATATTTATAATTATTTACAAATAAAGTTAACGTAGATGTAATATATTCAACTTTTATGGACAAATGTATATAAAATTTAGTTTTAGAATAAATGTTTTACAGTTTAATTAGGTTATAATTGTATAAAATAACTTTTATCACAGTTATAGTTGAAATACTTAATGCATAAACAAATATAATTATTTTAATAAATTAGAAAAAATATCGGGTTTGGACCAGGTCGGGTTTTGGTACCGGGTTAATGCAAACCTGATATTGGTTTCGGATTTTCTCGAATCAGGTTGAAATCGGGTTTAATTTGAAAAAAATTTCAAAAATAAAACACAAACTTAATTTGAAAATCAAGACGGCTCGCCCCGGACCAATACCAAGTTTCACCTCTAATTGGATGCAGAACAGCAACCGTTTGGGGTCAGAGGAATCCCTTTTTGTGTACGTTGCAAGTCATGTGGCACGTGGAATCATGATACCCGCTTTCATTGTGGACCACCGGCAGAGACTTTTTCTCTTATATTTTATCTGCCTCCTCACCAATTACATATAAACCTACAACCACCTCTTTTGCCACAAGTCAAGCTTCATTCCACGTTGCTTCTCCACCAACTCTACTTCCATTCCTCGCTCTAAAGCTTCCAAATTATCATGCGCAATGTTATCATAACCTAAGGGCTAATTAAATCGGTTCTTATTTGGTTGGTATATCTAAATCGAAATTTAATCATACTACTGTTATTATATAATTAAGATGCCATAATGATAATATTCTTAATTTATAAAAATAACTTAAACCGGGTAATTATGATGGAAATCAAAGATCATGGTTGGATTTTTTAAGATGTCCGGTGTAGGGGTGTTAACGGATCGGGTTGAACGGGTTGGAGCCTAATCCTAATCCTAACTCATTTAATATATCTTAACCCTAATCCGTTTATTAACCCATTTTAAAAACTTCAACCCTAACCCATTTACAACCCATTTAATAAATGGGTTAACGGGTTGTTAACGGGTTGTGTTTGTTACTAATTTTCATGCTAAAAATCTTCAATAGAATTTGTAAATTTAAATAAATTAAATAATTCGAAGCTAACGTACCTAAATTTAATTTATTTTAGCTTGAAAACATCAGCGCCAATCTCAAGTCATCTCTTTAATGTCAATTCCTGTTATAAATATTATATATATATATTATAATATATTATATTAAATGAGTTATACGGGTTGAACGAGTTAAATAAACGGGTTGGACGGGTTGACGGGTTGCGAAGCCTCAACCCAAATCCGTTTATTTAATTAAATGGTTGAACGGGTTGGCGGATCATAACCCATTTATTCAAAAATCCCAACCCAAACCCATTTATTAACGGGTTGAACGAGCGGGTTAACGGGTTGACCATGACCATTAACACCCCTAGTCCGGTGCTAGGCACCATTTTCATAAATTTGATAATGTTAGGTACGGTTCGTACCTGGCTTCCTGCCCACAGGGCACCGTCGACAGTGAACACGATTGAGAATGTTGGAGAGCAGTGAGGAGCACTGGATCACCGAAACCATTGCTAAACCACCTAAGAAACTGAAAAAAGCCAGGAATAATACAGTGGTTTATGGGAAGCAATAGTCCTCCTACTCCCCCCTCCCCCAAACTTGCCACAAAGGACGATCATCATCCACGACAACGACTCCCAATTCAATGTTCTCGATAAATTGTAATCATGATTCGTGACAATCCTTCCTATTTCCATAAGCAGGTGGACAGTCGCAAAAGCCTTTCTTCATAATTTCCGCGAGTGGGGAGTAAAAGCAAGAGAAAAAGGGTTCGGCCACGCACGACGCATCTGGGCTGCGCATTTTGGAATTCTGGATTCATGCTCATCAACGTCGGTGGATTTTTCATTTTCAATATAATAGCTCGTTTTTTAATTCACAATAATCAAAAATTTTTATTTTCAGTACAATTTTTACTCCCAATATAATTTTTTAATTTTTTAATGTACAACTGTTGATCCAATCTTCTCTCTCAAATCTCCTCCCATTGTCCCATTCTACCCAAAATCCGATGATATGATGAATATTCCCGTGTGGCTCAGACGGCATGCCAGCGGGAATGCGACGGGAATTTTAAAAAGCGTATCGTATATAGTTTATTTTAATATATAAACTATTATTTTTATTTTAATTAAGATTTAATACCTCGACATAAAATTAATTAATTATTTGATTTTTAAATTAACTTTATTAAATATCTATTTTTAATTGGTATCAGTTTCGTAAATGTTTTAGTATCCTAACTTTTATTCAAAGTATATTTTATTATGTTAAATATAATAAGCGAATTTGATTTTGAAAATAATTAATTAATATTATAACATCTTATGATTTACATCTCATTTTAGAACATTAACTATAACTGACTGTTCGCATATACGATGTATTTAAGCTTAATTTTTATGTAGTAATTTAGTTGAAAAAATATGACCAACAGACGGTTCAGTTTAATATGACTCTTAAGAATTAAATTAATTTTTAAATCAATATTAGTTCCATTAATATTATAGTATCCAAATTTTTTTAAGTATATTTTAATGTGCTGAACGTAACGTATGGATATAATTTTGAAAATGAATAATTAATATCATAAAAAGAAGATATGCATTTAATAGTTTAAATATCGTTTTAGGGTGTGTTTGTTTGGAGCAAAAATATGTCAACAAAAACTTTTTAATCCGAAACTTTTCACTCTCCATAACTACTTTATTTTTTAATTATTTTTTTTCACATTTTCCTATACAAACTACCCTAATTTTTAATCATTTTTATACAACTATCCATACAAATAACCTATCTATTTTAACTTTATTCTCTTCACTTCTCATTATTACCCCTATTATATCACATAATTTTTTATCAATTTGATAAATTCTACTCTAAAAATTTTTCATCAAAAATTTTACCCCCAACTAAACACACCTTTAGAATATTAACTACAATTGATTATAAATATTAATATTTTCAATTTTTAATTCTAATATGAAAAAATGATCAATAAACGATTAGAATTTATCATTATACATCACAAACATTAATTTTAAAGAGCTAAAAGTGATATTTTTACGTAGGTGACAGATGGTGCTTCCCAGAATGGGTGTGTTACTGTGTCGTGCTCTGGTCTAAACCCGGAGTTACCAATCGAATTGGTCCTGTAGACGTGTACACTATCTATCCCCACGCACGCTTTACACGCGCGACATTTTATCGCACGTAAGAGTAGCGAATGGCGAAGCATTAAGCACGTGGATCGGTCTAATGTTTGTAGATTCAACCATCCTTCAGTTGCATGAATTTAGGTTTCTTTTACCGTAGTTCATTTCATACACGCGTGTTGAGGATTGGCGTGTAAAGCATGCGAATCTTTTCTATAAACGTGAGGGAATCCAAACCGAAATTCAAAATTTTTATCGTCAACCCAACTGCTCCGGGGGAATAATTCGGTACTCCCGTGGTCTCCGAGGATTGAAACGCTTGCATTAACTCCCGTATCCACGTTATTCCACAACGACCCTTTTTATTCAATATTTATTGAAATCCATGGGCCTAATTTTTTTTGCTTTCAAAAATCTGAAACGGATTGTCTAAAAGGAGTGCTGCGTACTTGTTATTGGATTCAATCACTGTGTGCTTACGGATATATTTCTACAGTATTCATTTTATTCCTCTTGTGTTTAGATTATATTTATGATCTAAAACGTTGAATTACATTTATATAAAAGTTCGTGTTACTTGGTATGGCAGTTAGCTGCTAGATCTCTTTTTATTTTATTTTTCTTTCTCATGTATTATGTGATTTTGATTCCTACATCAAATTTTGTATTTTTAAATTTTTAGATATTTTTTGAAAACAAAAAATAAGAGAAGGGGTTGACTGAATGAGATGAAATTTTCATTTTTAAATTGTTTAGCTTTTAATATCACCATTTTCATCTTCCTCACAATATCTCATTTTCTAGGAGCTTTTTCTAAATATATTTATTATGTTTTTAAAATTTCAACCTACTACGTTTACAAATAATCCTAAAAATGTCTATTCCGTTAAAGTCCATTAAATAAATTAACGGTTATCAGTTTAAATGTTGGTTATATTTTTATAAATATCCAAAATACCCCTAATGTAAAACAATAAAAGATGAAATAAAATGAAATGAGAATGAAATTAGAACTATGCATATTTAAAACTCTTATACAATCAAGGTAATAGTAAGTTATAATATTCAAAATTTTGAATCTAACCCTAAATTTGATTAGTATGTCGGTAATTTCAAAAATGGACTAACAATACTTATTAACATCTATAACAGCGTAGACATTTTTGGGGTTCGATGCAAATATAGTAGGTATATTTTGAATTTTTAAAACACAATGGATAATTGGGTATATTTAGAATTAAGGTTAAGCGTAATTGGTATATTTGGAAAAAAGCTCTGTTTCTAATCTACAATAATATTATTTTTCTATTTTAATATTTTTCAGTTATAATATAATTTTTTATTTCTTAATACACATAATTGTTCTTCATCATTCAAATGCCATTTTATTGGATGATTATGGATAATCCCATAAGTAATATACATAACAAACAATATGCAAGCTACAACTATAATTCACGGTAAAACACAAAGAGGCTTGCATCTAAGATGGAGGAATGGCTCGATGCATTAAGATGCAAAATTTTTATTTTTATTTTTTGAGATATATATTTTAAATTTTAAAATAAGAGGTTTTAATCATTTTTAAATGATTAAAATAGCCTTTACTTAAAAATAAGAAATATATACATCTTCAAAAATAATAAAACTTAATATATAAGTTAAATATGTCTAGATTAATAGTTTTATAAAAATATTTTTAAAAAATTTTAAAAAAAGTTGTGCACTGTACATTGAAATTTCTATATATCATGATGTATTAAAACGTTCCTTGATAAGATGTATGACAAACAAGATATGTCATGTGCCGTGTAAAAGTCATTATTTATTGTGAGTTGTTATCCAATTGAAAACATTAATTTACAATTTTCTTGAAGGATGAAACTGCATGATAAATAGCTAGAAAGTTGGATATAGCAGGTAGACAAAAGCGGGGCTGAGCACGAATGTATGAAAGCTCCAACTTTAATAGATTTCTTTATAATTTCCCTTCATAATTTAATGAAATTAATTTTTAACACTATTAAATGCGGGAATTTGGAAAATTTTAAAGATAATAAATTTATTTATTCAATGTGAGAAATATTAAAATTATTTTGATAGCTTCATATATTTTGAATGTTTCTCATATTTTGTGCACTGTAAACCTTGCAAGTTTCTTATTTGCAAGTTAGACGCTGAAGTTTTCGTATTTTCATATTAAATTCCATAAGTTTATGTACTTTTCCATTAATAATCATTAACAAGGTGTTGATGGCGAGGTTTACAATGCAACGAAGGGAGATTTATGAGGTCTAAAATGAAAATACGCATGTAGAAGGACAAATGTGAAAAAAAGTACCCGCCAGTTGCAGCAAAGATCTTCCCCTGCTCCATCAGTAGCTGGACTGTTTGAGTGGAGAGAGTAGCGGGCGTGCCACGTCACATGCAGGCAGGCCCAAGCTTTTTTGTGCGTGAAGAGAGAGAAAGCAGACCCAAAGTAGAAGAAAGCGAACACTCCTGGCATCTCTTGCCATATATTTATAGAGGGAGGCGCTCTGCTCTTTTTCTTCCCAAACCACAGAGCTGAAGAAGAGGAGTGGAGTCATGGAGCGAAGCACTCCCGTCCGGAAACCCCACACATCTACTGCTGATCTCCTCACCTGGTCTGAAAATCCGCCCACAGATTCCTCTGCCGATGCCTCCGCTTCAGGATCGCGGCCGACAATGCGCTCGCACCAGGTAGGCTTTTTCTTCTCGGCGAAAAAATGCGGCTTTTTCTAGTTTTTTCCCGACTTATCAAGCTTACTTTGCCGGAAAATTTCAGCCGTCGGACGGGATCAGCAAAGTGCTCTTCGGCGGGCAGGTTACAGAGGAAGAGGCAGAGAGTCTCAATAAAAGGTCAGATCTGGACGCGAATCTAGGGTTTCTACTTATAATATGCTTCTAGATTTCTGCGATTGAGTTTTTGGATGTATTCTCTTCACGAGTTTGGAATGCTGGGGTTCTCGTTCAGTTTGCTGGGTCTTCAGGAGTCTCTGCTTCAGATTTGCAGCTGTGGACCATTCAAAATGCACATTTTCGGGGTCTGTTTAGCATGTTTTTAGTCCGTGGCTTTCTTTCTCAGGAAATCGATGTTGTTACTCAAGTCGTACCGTGGTTCTTTTAAAGAGAGTAGCGGATCGAGCTAGGTGAATATCTCTCAGATTGCCTAGCTGAAATACGTTTATTTTTTTTATCGTTCTTCTTAGATTGACATCTTTTAGACTTGTATAGTCTCAGCATCTCTATTAATGGCTGATACTCGCGACTTCCCTTCCGAGATGTTGGGTGGAGCTGTTAAAGGAGAGCGTCATGTCCTTAGACAAAGGAAAGACTCGGGCAAAAGTAATGCGCTTTGGAAGATTAAAATGAGGCGTTATTTGACATAAGTAATAAATAGAATGAAATTGACTTTTTCAACTTATTACACCAGAGATAACATTTGCTGCTCGAGAAATCAACTACCGTTTCATTTGTGGGCATGCCTCACATTCTGAAACCTTTTAGTTGTTGGTGTTATCAGCAAAAAGATTTCTTATAAATTGAGTTGAGTCAGTCCAGTTGCTTGATATTTGAGCATGGCAATAATTCATCCGAATTGTAATGAAAAACACATTTTCAAGATGGATCAAACCAGCTTCATCTGAAATGCCCTAGTTGCCTGATAATGGCACTAGAAGGATTGGAAATGACATTTCATGCTAACTTGAGAAGCTTGCTGGAGTGGTCTAATCATCTAAGATCTATGATGAGTGGATCCTTCTATGCCTGCTGTTTAATCTCTCATTGGCTATCTTTTTTTTTTTTTTGCCCCCTAACATCCATAATAGCGTCCTTGATATACTTGGACCATTTTCAAATCAGACATTACTTCAGCTTCATCATCATTATCATAAGTCATTTCCCACCTTATGGGGTATTAAGAGTTTCCATTTTTACTGCCGGTCCTAAGCCTCCCAAGCATGGATAAAAAGCGAGGGTTGGTATGTCAAGCTAGCAACCGGTGCTATAAAAATCACTGTCACATCTCTTATATATTAATTTAGCTTCTGATAAGGAAATCTTTTTGCTTAGGTACAACAAGTCTGTGTTATGGTTGGTTTGTTATTTTATTAGCATCACTACAAACTAGGATTTGTATGAGTTTTGTCTCACTATTTACATCATCAAGAAGATGAACCTTGCTTCTGGATACGCACTTGCAAGAGGCCTAGCCCCCAAGATCTTTAGGGACCTAAAAGGAACTCGATTCATATCAAGAAATATCATCGTATTATAGCGTGCTGCATTTATCTGAAGATGTTTATGACCTTATCCTTTATTCGATCAATATATATCTGGCCCAGTGTGATCAATTTGTTTTTCTGATCTAGCTGATAGGTAAAATGCTAAATTGCTTAATTTTGTTCCTTGAATTTACACATTGTATTATGTACAGTAGTCAGAATTCATGGTACGCAGAGGAAAGTAGGAAGGGATTGGCATAGGGTTGTACTTTCTTTTAGATCTGCAAACTCCTGCCCAATTTTCAGCTGCTTCTAAATGTTTCGACTTGTTTTTATGTCAAAATAGACTCAAAATTCAAAACCTAAGATACAGCCTCTCCCCTTGATTCTTTGCTTCATTTTTCATGCATGCTGCATTTTGGGTTGCTTTCACTGTTTTGGACGCTTATGTGTATGCATATAAGCAGACTCTGACTGCCCTGAAACTATCATTAACTTTACTGATCTGAAAATCCCATTTTGTTCAATTGCTGCATGTACGTTCATATCATTTGTTCTTAGCAAATGGGAACGCTATCCATCTGTTTGGCCAAGTGGATGGGATTTACCACTAAGACGCTAACTGGGTTCTCCAAATTTTTAATGTAATATATCAGAGGTTCCTAGATGGTCAATAATGAGTACCTACAAACAGAAAGTGGAGGTAAATTGAGCAATTGTCTAGCAATATACTATGGCCTTGGATGCCTAAGTTTGTCTAAGAGGTTTTGGGTTAATCATTATCTGCACTGGTTATGCTCTTTTAAACTCTTATTCATTAATTTCCTGGACTCACATATATTCAGACAATCAGGATGCTATGTGCGTTTTGAGATATTTAAATATTAGAGGAAATTATTTGAATGGATCTAACCTTGTCGGTGGTTCAACTAGCTAGTTGAGCTGTTTTTATTGTATTTTTTTTGCCTTGGTTTGAACTGGCGAGTATTAACTTTTCTGTCTTTTAACTTCTAGGAAGCCATGTTCAGGCCCAAAATTGAAGGAGATGACTGGTAGTGGTATCTTTGCAGCTGATGGTGAAAACGGGGAAACAGAGTCCAGCAGCACTACTGCCACTCCTAATAAAACTGGTCTACGTATTTACCAGGTATCTCTTCACAAACGCATAATGTATTTTATGCTTCAGCAACTATAAATCAGTGAGCCATTGTTATCAATTTTAGGTTTTTTGGGATCCTTCTAAGTTTTTTATTATGGGGAACCATGAATGACGAATTGGCTGTCTTCCTGCCTATACCTACCCTCTATCTGTGTGGTCAACGAAGTGTTCTCTCTGCTGATAGCAAACCTGTTTATGTGTATGGCAGCAAGCAGTTAGTGCCATGAGCCAGATCTCATTTGGTGCTGATGGTAGTGTTTCACCAAAGAAGCCTACATCACTTACAGAGGTGGCGAAACAGCGGGAGCTAAGTGGGACACTGGAGAGTGAGGCAGATGCTAAGATGAAGAAGCAGGTGTCTGATGCAAAATCCAAGGAACTCAGTGGGCATGACATCTTTGCTCCTCCTTCTGAAATAACACCCAGAGCACTTCTAAAGCATTCTGACTTGAAGGACAGCAAGGACAGTGTGGAAACCACAAGGCGAACTGTATGCACTTTTGCAAATTATAACTTGGTTTTTGCATAGCTGATTGTGGATATTGTGTTTTTCATTTCTCATTTCATTTCCATTTCCGTGCCTCTGTTTTCGCTTGGTTTTCTAACATTTTAAACTCAGTTTTTGAAATTGATCTTATCTTGGGTTCGTCTATCTTCTTTTTAGATAAATTCATCAAATCTTTTTGGACCCTTCTGTTATCTTTTGACATGCCAAAATGGTCGTCCTTGTCTATAGCTTTAACTAAGAAGGTTGTCCCTGCAGACTTGATTCCTTGTGGCCCCATCAATAACAAAAACAATCAGATGGACAAAAACAAGAGGAAGAAAAATCTGCTCATTTCAAAGATGCATTCTTGCAGTGAATGACCTATCAATTATCATAATGTTTATTCCATGTTTGGTTCTTTTGTCAAGAAATCAAACATACTATGAATCAGATGGGTTGTGTGACCAGAACCATTCAAACAGTTGATTGTTTTCATGGGCCCACCTGAATTACTCTAGGTTCCCTTGTCCAGAATTTAGAGCTATTGTAAATCAGGTGGGTTCTGCGAAAGGAAACATTCAAACAGTAGAATGTTTCATGAGACCGCCTGAATTATGGGCGTGCAACGCTGTTCATTTCTTTCACTCTTCTATCTTTTTCTTCTTTTTCTTCTTTTTCCTTCTAATGAAGCATATATTTCTTCTGTTCCACCCTATTTGTTTTGTAGCCACTGGTTTTTGAAAGCAATATCACGTTTAATGAGGAGACAGCAGAAACAGCAGTGAAGACCGCAAAAAAGATCTACAACCAAAAGTTTGCAGAGCTGACAGGCAATGACATTTTCAAAGGGGATGCTCCATCTGCGGCAGCTGAGAAGCCACTGAGTTCTGCTAAGCTAAAAGAGATGAGTGGCAGTGATATATTCGCCGATGGGAAGCAGACTCCTAGAGATTACTTTGGTGGTGTCCGGAAGCCTCCTGGCGGCGAGAGCAGCATCGCTTTGGTTTAACTGTGCTAACTGTCATTAATAGTTGGTTGGTTAATATTAGTGGTGAGTTGGAATTGCTGGTCTTTCTCTTTCCTGCCTGCCTGCGGCATGTTCCATACCTTTGACCAGATGTGAAGTTTGGTGTGTCATATAAATATCCAAGTTAACCTCCGAACCCTCCCAGTAAACTCGATGTTTGCTCGCTAATTGGTTTTCTGAAATGTTTTACTTGGGTCATTGTTTATCAGAGCTTTGGACAAAAGGGATTCTTTTACTGTCTGATGCATTGATTGGATGAACTTGGGCAGTCTGCTGATTCAATTTCCATACAGCGATCAACGAACGTGCTCTCATGCTCCTGGGAGATGATGTTTTTTGCCGTTGTCGCCCCGCCCCACGTACGGTTGTCATCTCAACCGTTGTCGTTTTCGCTCTGTTGCTTGTCCACTTGGAAGCGCAAGGCTTTTTCCCTACGGATCCTTATGAATTTCTGTTATTGGAATTTTTAATCGTAATCAAGCGAGAACTGGACGTGCATATTGCAATTCCCCAAATGCCAAATCCGTTTTGAGAACTGCAGGAGAACGAGTTTAAAATGATATAAAATGAAAAGTTTGTTTATGGAAAATTATACAGCTATTTACACTATATAGAAAAAGGAATATTCTCAAAAAAAGAAGATTTTATCAGATGTTTGAAACGTCATCATCCTTTTTCCTTGAAAGATGCGGCCGCTCAGCTTGATCGCGTGAATCTGCAACACACGAAGTGATCTGGTTTTCACTGCTTGCACTGGTCGTGCCATGTAAATGTATTAATCAATAACGTCTTAACGGTAGTCTCGATTTATATTAATCAAGGTTGGCGGGCTGTTCTAGTTTTTAGCGCCCTAAAATGCTCAGATGGACCGCGACTTTATTGAAGAAGACAAACTGGCAAAGTACTGTTGGTAGTTAAGCAACGCATCCACAGTTTGAATTGGAATGCATGATGCAAACCAATGGCTGAGATTAGAAAAAAAAAAAAAAAAATCGAATGGGTTGAAAATTATATCGGACTCTAAAATCCAAATGCTAGTGTATGTTTACGACTGTTGGAGACTATACTGGATAAAAATTCCACTCGTCAATGATTTCAAAGCTATAAATTATTGTCATCTTTAAGTAATATACTACATATTATTTTCGAGCTTCAGTAGTTATGAGTTCAACTCTTAAAATAGATTAAATCTTGAAAAAATATTTTTCCAATCAAAATAATTTTTTGGCGTCATAAATAAATACTTACCGATAAGAAAAGCAATGAGGCGCTTGGACATGTAACCCAGTTGCATTAGATCATTAATCATTACCTATGAAATACAAGTATTGTGTTTTCTTAGCTGGTTAGCCACACACACATATATATAGGCTCCGTTTCTATATAACCGGTTTACATAGAAGTGGACTCATGTAACCCTTTCAAAATCTATGATTTTGATCTTTGATGGAAAATCTAATCTATTCAATGTATTTAACATCATTTGTTTATCTAAGAGATCAAGTTTCATCCCAATCAAGTATGTTTATGGGCCACATTTGTTAGAAAATATATATATTCATGTGTAAATTATAAAAAATGCTAAAATGTCAATTTTTAAAGTAGTATTTTCGACATCTAAACCGTCCAAAATATCATTTCTATAAGAATAAATGATTTTATAAAATATTATTACATTCTAATACATGTGTAAATAGAAGTAAGCATTTTTCATAATTTACACATGAATATATATATATATATATGAACAAATGTGGCCTTTAAACATTCTTGATTGGGATGAAACTTAGTTTCTTAGATAAACAAATGATGTTACATACAATGAATTGATTGAATTTTCTATTAACAATTAAAATCTTAGATTTTGAAGGGATTACATGGGACCGTTTCTATGTAACCCGGTACATAGAAGCGGGACCGTATATTTATATATATAGGAAAATTTTTCAGTGCATGCGATTGCACTGTGCAGTCCATGCACTGTGGGCCCCACTTGATCATGAATGGAAAATTCAACCCACCCATTGTATTTATAATTATTCACTTTATTAGTAAACTAATTTTCATTCAAATCCAACATGTGTATGGTCCCCATCTTAAAATTGTGCAAAATCAACGTAATAAAATAGTTTAACGTAAATGTCAATTTTAAAGTAGTATTTTCAACATATATATAAGAAAAACTTATATCCGTTGTTGTTAATTATTAACTTATGTCCCGTTGTTGTTAATTATTTTCTCAGAGAGAGAAAGCCTCTTTTGATACTAAAATCTTCATGCTAACACTGCTTGTCTCCAAAAAGATTTCGATTCAGTATGGGCGAGCTCCACTGATACCTTAATTAAACTTCATCTCTTTGGACCTCCTGTAATAATTTAACAATATCGAATTCAATCATAATATTTAGAATTAGCTCTTGTAATAACATCAATACCATTCCATAGAATTCCCATATGTGATACGACCATAAAACTAGAATGGTTTAAGAGTGAATAATAATAATAACGACCATAAAACTAGAATTATTATTATTATTATTATTATTATTATTATTATTTTGCTGCGCTCGTAGTCTTGGAAAGTCTACAGTAAAATAATTTTTGGTATATTAACCAAACTATTATGGGCGGGTAAGGCCTCAGCGGTATTAGTAGATGAAATACTCCATTTTAGGGGGGGGGAATGAAATGAGTTGGGCTGATTTGAAGTAATCTAACATGTCCACTAATGTATGGGCTGAGTCAGGCCCACCTTGGACAGAGTAGTGGAAAGTTCTCACAGGCTCAACATCTTTACCCATTAATATTCTAGTAATTGGCTTGCATGATTATTAGTCGCAGAACCACCGAAATATGTACGTGATGCTGACGTTGAACTGATGAAGTCATTCAATCTCCGTACCTAACACAAACGCGTCCGTCCGATTGAGAACTCCGCGCAACGCAACTAGTGGCTGAGCCTCACTAAGATTTATTCGCTCTTCCTTTTTATATTGTTGACGAATCATTCCGCTCCATTTGATGCCTGCGAGGCTCGTAAATAAATTATTTTAAATAGGATTTCTGTTTTAACGCAAGCATCATAGTTTACGTAAATCCAAAGTCATCCATACTCATTAATACTTAGTAAGTTAAGAATAATTCTTAGTAATGTCCTAAATTTGTATTTTTTGTGACCTATTTAATTAGATAGAATGAGATGAGATACGAATGAAAAAATTAGATAAGTTATTGTAAAAATTATATATCTCATTCATAATCCATGTAGCTTACTTTACTTAGGTGAAAAATGGCTTATGGTAATAATGATAATATCAAAAGCATGTTTGTTATGATTTAGAAAATGAGAAATTATTAGGAAATAAGAAATTACATTTTTGAGAAAGAAGAATAAAATTGTTATATTTTGGAAGATGAGAAATTGTATAATGAGTGGATGATTAAAAGTGAAAAGAATAAAAATAATTAAATAAGTTAGTTATACGAAAAAAAAAATTGAAATGTTAAGATAATAATAAAAAGATGAGATAATTAAATTATTAAGATGTTAAATCATGGAAATAAGAGAGATTTTTTTTTTAAAAAAAACAAGAGATACATGTTTATTAACCAACGGACCCTTAAAGTAAAGGATGGGAAGACTAAAAAAATTTAAAAACTTGGCGAACGGATTGATCGATTTAATTCCAAATTCAAAGTGGAGTCGTGTCGTTTTAAACTGCGAGAAACTGAGAATGCAACAGCATTAGGGGTGCAACTTGGTCTGTGTGAGTCTAGGTAGGGGTGGAACTTACCCTTACCCTATTTTAGAAAACCTCTACTTTACCATATTTTAGGCCGGATTGGTTTGGAGCCTATCCTACCCTATTTTTTTAAGGGCAGGTCAGTTCCAGTTCCGGTTCCAAATCGGTTCCTAAAAAATCGTATTATCATGCAATATGTGGCCACAGACATGAACTACAAAATGAATTACCTGTTAATTTAACTATCCTCATGCATAAAGCACAACAAAATAAATAACCCGCTAAATGATTAACTGTCCAAACATGAATCTTTGTAAAATAAAAAATCTTTTACATGCAATCAACCATCTACACGAATCACTGCAAAATATATCCCCCATCAACTTAACTGTCCAGACATTCTATCAAATAAAACAGTCCACACATGAATCACTTCAAAATATATAACCTTGTTACATGTAATTAACTGTCAAGACATTGCAAAATGAATAATCAATTATATGTGATCTTTTGCAATCATCAACCCATATAAGCATATAAATATAACAAACATATTTAAACATCCAAAACTGTTCATACATCCAATGATCTAATAATTCAAACCAATACAACTCAAATCGGGTTGTAAAATCTAATGAACGAAAATAAAAGTTCAAACTTGAATAAAATTCAAATTCAGAAACGTCTTCTTCTCTCAAGCTTTCATACTTCATGTAGAATGTGTAAAATATAAATTTGAGTACGAATCATTTGACCTTTAAAATACAATGGACTTAAGAATGACAAATAAATATTAACAAAACCTTATCGAGAACTGTGGCAATATTGCAATATTGATTAAAATATGTAACCATTTAATCCAAAAATATATCATACAAAATGAATTGAACTAAGAACAATTTTTTTAATACAAGTAAGGATCGACAAAACATACATTTCAATACATTAAATAAGAGGAATAAACCAATGTAGCTCAAACATCTAAAGTCTAAACCTAAACTTCATAATTGAAATGTTTTCATTTTTTAAACCATCAGAACACTAAATAGCAATAAGCAAAACTAATAATTGAAGACAAGAACATGAATTCCAAATAGAAAGAAAGTATTAGAGATAGCATATTGAATCAGCACAACCATCTTAGATGACTATTTTGAAAACATTAATCCTTACGCATCATCTTATTATAAGAACAACAGATTAACATAAAAAAGACTATAAATTTCGAAGTATAAAGACTTAACAAATCAATCAAGTTATGTATAACCATCAACATTATCCAATAACATAATGATTGACTATTAACATCATAGCAACATGCTTAAACATTAGAATTAATAATTATTACTTAAAAATCAACAATGCAACATCAAAGGGGTGGTCTTCCTTGACTTCCTATTTCATCCATCCTATTTAGTACAATCCGAGCTTCAATCAACAAAATTTCAACTTTAGATCTACTTGAAAAACACAAATAAATCATTTAGACAACATGCGAATCAAAAGTTCAAGCCTACCTAACTGTCCATGCTCGAATCTTAAAACAAGTTTTGGATTGCACTCGAATCCTAAGCTATATTACTTAGATTTAATTTGAATATCATGGTAATGCAAAAACCTAAAGGTATTGAAGTATGCTCTTTTGATTTAGGGAAAAAAACTAAAAACCTTTTCTACAACTTTCCTCATCGACGACAGCAATGACGACAGAAGAAGATGTTGAATCAGCAGTGTAGTATGGATGGGATGGGGGCGACAGATGCGCTACGACGCTTTTCTTCTCTGACAAGCATCTACCGAAATAGAGGAGACTCCGAGGCTGCGATTGAAACAGAGGAGGTGCGGCTGGGAGTGACAAGTGACGGGCAAGGATCTCCTTTTCCGGCAAATTGCCGCTGCTAGGGTTTGGGAGAAAGGAGCAGGCTAGCTACACATCGAGGGAGAGAGAGAAGAGCAGGCGACGCGCAGGGGAGAGGATAGGCTTTAGATTTTTAGAGCTCTTAGGTATATATATTATAAATAATATGTAATCTGGGTCGGTTCCGTGGTTCTAGGTATCCAGTACTGGAACCGACCTTACTCGAATTTGAACTGGTATTTAACATGTAGAACCGAGCCGACCCTATTTAGGGTACCTAGTGGGTCGACCCGTGGGCTGGGTACCCGAACCAAGTTGCACCCTAAACAGTATTATCCGATCCCAATATACGATACAACTCACTTGAATCTCCAAGACTCAATTGGTCCACTCTCCCAAACACCGAATAGACACGCATGCAGGCTCATCTTCCTTAAGCCATTCTAATTTTAAAATCAAAAGGTTTTATTAAAATCAATTAAAAATTTTCTCTTCAAAAATATCAATAAAAAAATTATTTTTTATCATTATGTATGGTATAACACAAAATAGTAGTCATCTTATAGTGCGTTTAATATTTGATAAAAATTTTAAAACTTTTAAAATGTGATAGTGATATAATATAATAGAGTTAATTATGAGGAATAAAAAAAAATAAAATTAAAAAAAGATAAGATAACTGTATGAATAATTAAAAAAATTAAAAATAAGATATATGAAAATATAAAAAATGATTATAAACTAATATAGTCCTAAATAAGAATGCAAAACACACCTTTGTTATAAGAAAGGATGGAACAAGAACAATGGATGTCTATTTTTCTATCAAAACAAGTGAGTATTTTCTTGAAGGCTTGGACAATATATTTAGATTTTTTTTGAAAATATTCATTTTTCAGTTTGGATGAGCACGAGAAATTGCAGTCTCAGAGAGCACAAGTAACACCCTCGAAGTCGGAGGGGACTGTGCTTCAGTTCCGGTGTACGGCAACCGTCACTCAACGTGGCGTCTTGTGATTGGTCGGGAGAGATGCGCAGAGTGAAAAGTGGAACCGATCGTGGGGTCTTAAAGTTCACGCTTTCTGGCGGAGAAGCTAAAAAGTACTCTGGGTCGCGCGCGTACATTTTCAAAAACCAAGTGCCGTATATTCTCAGAATCCGTACCTTTAATCGTATTTCCAAAATGAAGAGGATTTCCCGTCTATACACTATTCCGTACGCAATTCAGTGCTAAAGCTAGCGACGGCTGGAAAACGGATATCACGGAGGGATGAGCACGGCACGTCCGGTATGTGAGCACTCCCTGAAAATCTGCGGTCAACCGACATTCTGTGGCTGGGGCCCACCTGTCTAACGCAATTTCCACGTTGCGTACCAAAAGAAGTGGGAAACTTTTACAAAGAAAGTCGCTCCGGCTCCATCATCCACGCCCTTCATTCCAATACTCCCCCGGGCATCAACGGCTTGGATGAAAAAGGATCCCACTGCCAGATTTTCTATTGAACGCCGCGGGTTAGAGATTTGGAAATCGACGCGCTTGGAAATCCTACCACGCAGTGGGCGCCCTGCCTCCCAATGTGGGCTTTTTTTTCATTTTTCAAATCATCCAGGCCGTTGACACAATGCCACTTCCTTTCACTTACAGGATACATGAAGTTCTCAGTTCTAATGGGCATCACGAGTTGAGGTTCAATATCCAAAATTTCCGAAATATTCACAACATAGTACAAATCTAAATCCTAGAATGCGACATTGATGAAGATATCGGATGATGAAAGGTTGCTATGCTTAGAAAAATATATATATATATATATATATATATATTACAAATGTAAAAAATATTATCAAAATAGAAAAATAAAATTTATTATGTATTTGGAAAATAAAAGTAATTTTAAAAATAAAAAAACGAGAACGGAGAACTAGATCCTGTTCTATTGAATTGGATGATCCTAAACGCCCCTAGGATCCAAAGGAAAGGAGGGCTGGGATTGCTTCCGTGGGAATGTTGCCGTGACGACTTACGGGGTGGACATGGACGCCGCAAGGTGACATCTGCACCCTCGAGGATCCCATCAAGCGCTCAAGATGTGGAGCGCCCATGCGTGTCACGACGTGGGACCCCTCATCAGCTGGGCCCCACAATAGTAATTCTCACACGTATGAGACAGAACAATCGACATCGCGCCATCAAACCCGTGTCTATTACACGTGAGTATACACCGGAGAGATTAGCGCATAAGAAAACTGTAACAAGACAGAAAAACAAGTTTATTGAACGAAGACCAAACAAAAAATGCATCTCCTTATTTTATACATCATTTTCAGATGGAATACTCGTAAATATCTCTTATATATTTCATGGAAACCTCTTACAATCTTTTAATATTCTAATTAGTTATTGGTGTTAATATTACTACTTTAACTGGGCCGATGATGTTTTTTGTTATCTATATTTTAAATCATTATCTTTTCTTATTTAAAATATGTATTTATTTCTATGTTTATCCATTTTAATTCAAATAATTATTTTGTTGCATCGAATCATTTTCGCTTGTTTCTACTTTTTCAAAAATATTTGTTTTTCATTTATTTCAATCCTTTTTTCATTTTGCGTTTTGTATTATCCCCTGCCATCGAATTATATGATCCTGAACAGGCACTAATTAAGTTAATGATGCATGCATGCACGACTTGCCAACACACACGATTGCATGTGGATCTATTCTCATGCTTGTGGCGCATTCGAAGTACAAATCAAGGGCGTTTCCATCTTTAATGCAAATTTATGGTTAGTCATGCTACTTCAGCAGAAGCATGCAGGGGATGGAATGTCATGGGATTTTAACGAACAGATCGGGTAAGGTGGTATTGTTGTGAATTGGAAAAGTGAAATTATATTGAAAATGGATAAATTTTTTTAATTTATCATGTATTAAAAAGTTACTAATTTTATTGGTAATTGATTTTTTTAAAGGATGTGTTTAGGGAGTGACAAACTTTTTGGAAGAAAATTTTTTAGTGTAAAAATTTTTGAAAAGAAAGAAAATAATGTGATATAATAGAGATAATTTTGAAGAGTAAAGAAAATAAAGTTAAAATTGATATATTAATTATAAAGATAGTTGTTTAAAAATGATTAGAAAGTAGGATAGTATACAAGAATATGTGAATAAATAATTAAAAATAAAACAGTTGTAAAGAGTAAAAAATTTTAAATTAAAAAGTTATGATGGTAGCCAAAGACACTGTAAGTGGAAAATCTTATCCTATTTCATTCCCATCAATGCGATAACCAACAAGTTAAAGAAATGGGTTTACTAAAATTTAAAGCTTTAATCCGTAATTATGAAAATATCCTTACGTTTAAGGAGGGATAACTACATCCTAAAACTGCCCACATTTCTGTTTCATTGATTGAATTTAAATGGCACCCTTTAGTGTCACGTTCGTTTAGAATCTATTTACTTTCTCAACAGATGATTTAAAAAATAATAATAATAACAACAACAACAACAAGAAACGAATGTTACAAAAATCCGATACAGATGTACTTCACCATTAAAAACTATTCTAAATGACGAAATTAGAAATTTGAAAGATTTTTCTTATTTTTATTTGTTTTCAATTGTTGTATGTCTTCTGCATAAGTTTTTTACTCGCTACTTCATTTCAGCTATCTTCTTTTATTCTGTTCAACCTAGCAAGGAGCAAGATTGTTCATTTCTTCTACTGTTAACACCTAGTATTTCCCCACCCCCACCCCCCGCCCTTTTTCTACCATAAAAACGCAAGGCAATCGTGTTGTTAGAATGGTGTCTGATAGGAAAGATCTTCTTTTTTTTTTTTTCCGAGGATTGGTGCGTTTTAGCTGGTCGACCCTTCCGGTAGGCCCACATCCAGAAGATTCCTGCGGCCCAAAATAGGAATTGAACATCAAGGAATCCAAGCCGTCCAGTGAGAATTATATAATCAGTTCAATGGACGGTTCAGATCCTGCAATTGACAGCCATGTGCAACGAACATGGATTGCAAGACCACGCCGTGAATGGGTCATGATATTAATGTATTTGTAATGATAAGCTTGTTCTGAGAAAGAAATGCCAACCGTCGGCCACCAAATAAAGGGACGAAAGGAGGGGTTACGATTGCGTGGGGATTTTCCTTCATTTATCTGATAAACGTCTATTTTTCGATGGGGCTTAAATTCGCCTCTGGGATAGGGATTTCTTCCGAAATCAGTCATGCGTGTGGTGGACCCCCATAAGGGATTTTTGGCCAGAATTCCTTAATAACAACAAATAAAATAATACTAATACTATTATTGTCATCCCTAATAATAATTTTATTATTATTTGAAAAAGAAATTGTTGGTTTCCTTCTGTTTACACGGCAGCATGGAATAGACGGTTTGGATCATGGCTGCTTTTGCTACTGTGCTATTCTACCGATTCAACCATCCAAGTTAGTTATCTTCCAAGTTTAAACTTCGGAGGTAAATCCCGACCATACCAAAGCAAATCTAGCTTAGATCTTTATTCGTGATTTTTTCTGAATATCTAACCGGCCTTCTGTTAGGACTCGGTAAATGAGCAAAAACAGCTCTTACAACTGAAAATACGAAGCAACTATCTCAGCCCATATTCAAGCACGAGAAGGAAGATGAACGATCCAGATTACTCCAATGATTCGTCCCATGCGGTGGAAGGAAGTGAAGGGTCATGCACGATGCGCATACCGCACAGAATCTCACCTCATAATTAATTAACCAAATTAATCTCATTTAATTACGTTAATGAAATGCCATATATATATACATAGACACACAGCACTTCTTTTTCTTCCTCTTCTTCCTTCTCTCGCTGCTGCCGCTGTGCTCTGTAGAAAAGAATATATATATATATAGATATATGTATGTGCGTCGCCAGTAGGAGAGTGGTTCGATGGTGGTGACGATACAGTCGTCGACTGTATTTCTACGGAGGAAAATATCCGTTTCATCTCTTTCCCATTTCCGTTCTCTATTTCTTTCCCTTTGCATGCTTCACCGAACTCTGCCTAGCAATCTTTCCAGACCCAAATGTAAATGAAATTCAGATGCAATTGAACTCGGATTTTTCAAAACCACAGCCACCACCTTCGTCTTCCTCTTGAATTCATATTCCAGCAATCACATCCTGATAGGGATGCTTGGATTTTTCTGTCTGTTGTTGGCGTTGTATTGATTTTTGTGATTTTTTGTTTGCTTTTTGAACGAGTGTGGAGAAATCGAGGGAGGGAATGAAGCTGGAGGGGAAGGAAATGAAGCAGGATGTTGATGAGTTTGAGATGCTGTTGGACGAGATCCCTCATGTAACATCTCTGCCTCTCCTCCATCAGCAGCAGCTGCTGCTGCATCATCAGAACCATCCTCCTGCTCCTCCTTTTCATGATAGCCATGACCATCGGCGTCGCGGGGATGCCCATCCGGGGCATAGGAACGACTCCAGTCCGCAGCAGCAGCAGCAGCACGCCGCTGTGGGCGTGTATGATGATGAACAACCATGCCATGGGTATGTATGCGCAGTCCCCTCCCCTGCCAGCCAGGCCTCGCTCCGCTCTGAAGGCTCCGCCCCCAGCTTAATCTCCGGCGCGCCGCCTCCCAATGACAATGGATTGCCTCAGGCGCCGCCTGCGGAATATCGAGTCCCGATGAGAAAAACCCACAACCCAAATGGGTTTTGGAATCCTCCCGAGTCGGAATTGCCGGGGTCGATGATCGCGAAGAACGGTGTTGGGAGCTTGATGGATGAGTTGAGCCTGTCTGATAAGCTGCATGCAATGCAAATGGGTGATAAGAAACAGGATGGTGTTGTTTTCAATCCGCATGGGTTTTATTTTGATGGGCGTTCGACGGTGGGTGGCAGCCATGGCAATGTCGTTGGGAACGGGGCCTTCGAAGATTGTAAGAACGGTTTTTTGGGTGATTATGCGGGTTTTGGATGTCCTAATCTGTTGAATTGTGATGCGGAGGAGAAGAAACTGTTGATGTTGGCGTTGCAGCAGCAATATCAAATTGGCGGTATGTCTGGGCTGAATCGTTCTCCCCATCAGTCCGATGGCTTGTTTTCTTATCTAGGCCTATTCAATGACTCCACAGACTTTCTTTGGAAGCCATCTAAATATCACGAAGCAATGGGCAGTTTGCAGCTCCGAGCTAACTCTCCCTTTGGTAGGAATTATTACCCAACAGTTCAGGTTCCCCACATGGTCTCTCCCATTAACAGGCCATCTGTAACTGATGGATTTTTCCTTTCACAGCACAACGGGGCTGATTGTGCTGCAGACTGGGGAAGGATGAATTCATTGAGCTCTTCTCATTCAATGACCCCTAAGCTTCCCTCTGGTGTTCCAAATCCTTTGTGTCATAGCCTACCAATGTTGAATGACACAGGCAGAGTGTCTCCAAATGCTTGGCCTTCCCATTCTCCCTCTTCTATGGATAGTGACAATAGTTTTGAGGCCATTACTTGTGAGGACAGCCTCATTATACAGGGGAAGGATCAGAATTTTGTTATAAGTGGCAGAAGCAATCCTACAAGGGATTGTGGAAGGCGCCTTGTCAATGAAATTAGCAGAGGGCACTCAGTTGAAAGATATTCTGATACCAATGGCAGGTCTCATCTCTTAGGAGCAAATCCCGCAGTGTGCAGTCCAAAAATTTATTGCCCTCTCCTCCCTCCAAAGTACAGTTCACTAGCAGAAGTTAAAGGGTACATTTACTTCATTGCAAAGGATCAGCACGGCTGTAGGTTCTTGCAGCGGAAATTTGATGAGGGGACACCGCAAGATGTGCAGATGATATTCAGTGAGGTCATTGATCATGTGGTCGAATTGATGATGAATCCATTTGGAAATTATCTTATGCAGAAGTTGTTGGATGTGTGCACTGAAGAACAGAGGATGCAGATTCTTCTTGTAGTAACAAGAGAACGCGGTGAGCTTGTCAGGATTTCATTGAACACACACGGGTACTCAGTCTGTTACTTATACTATTTTTTGATACTAAATTGAATTGAAAATTGGCTAACTTGTAGGTTAAAGTTGAAACTGCTGAATGAAGTTAACCTCAATTCACTTGAGGTGATGGTTTCAGTCTGAGATGGTAATTTAGGATACCTGCAATCGTATGGAATTGGAATAGTTGGTGACCACTTCCAATGAATCATATCAGAACTAGCTTTGCAACAAGGCAATGCAGTCATGAATTAGCTTAAGTGTTATTGTCAACATTTTAAAAGACAATTATGTTTTATAACATTTTGATTTCTTATTTTGTTGCCAATATATTGTGCATTGGTTTTTGTTTGTACTGAAGACTGGTTTTTGCTGTTGTTTCAGGACACGTGCAGTACAGAAGTTGATCGAAACTCTGAAAACCCAGCAACAGATCTCTCTAGTTGTTAATGCCCTTGAACCAGGATTCCTTAATCTCATCAAGGATCTGAACGGTAACCACGTTATCCAACGGTGTTTGCAATGCCTGAGCAATGAAGATAACAAGGTGCGCTGTGGAGACTACTGGATGTTGTTGTTTTATTCATCAACTCGTATTCGTCATCAATGATGAATGCCTTAGAACCGAAATCAAAGCGAAACGCAAAGTTAGCTCATACATCATGCCAATGTTTCATCCTTCTTTTTATTGCTTTTGTACTCATTTGTATCACGTCTTCATGCTTGTATGTATTTATCCTTTAAAATTTCTTATATTCAGGATGCATCATAGTCTTCCATCCAGCTCAGTTCTGACAGGAAATTGCTTTGACTATTATCTACTTCCTTATTTGATAACCAGTATCTTTTCTATGATTTCCCAAATGTCATTTAAAAATATGGTTTCCTGGAAAATGTTATCTAAGAATTGATATGCTGCAATGAATTGTCTGGTGAAAACTATCAACCTGTTTTTGAGGTTGTCCATGTAGATTTGGGGAAATTTTCATGATTGGAAAATATTTTCTTCGTAGCATTTCTAGTACTTGTCCAGATTTTCATCAGGATGCTTGTATTCGATGTAATATGTAAAGCATACCTGCTATCAACTTTTTTGAATAATTTTTTACTCGAATCAATAATTGAATTGACTATGCTTATTCTTTTACTCTATTGAAGCATTGCTTTATCTTTTCTTTTCTTTTTTTCTTTTGTCTTTCCCATTTTTTTCTCTTATTCAGAATTTTGTATGTGATCTTTTCGCATGTTAACTTCTGCTCTATTCCCCCTTACAAAACCCAGTGGATTATCTCACTTTACATGAACATTGAATGAATGACCAAAAATCGTTTTCGTTCCATGGCCAAAGATACAAAAATCTTCTCTCATTTTGGTTTATTTTCATAAAGATTCGAAAGCTTGAAAAAATTCATTTAGAATGTGTCCCTTCATCTGGAACACAAGCATTGTGCTTCCATCTGGCACATGTGCCTTTTAAGTTAGATATTTAGATATTTCCTTTTTTTGTGTTACCTGTAGATGTATTCATCTCTGTCCTCATACAGTGCTTGCTTTTGCCATCAATATCAAGGAAATGAACTGACTTTCAAAATTCATTGACTGCATGAGGCCATTGATACAAATCTTCAAGGAAGATATGTGGTTTCTTACATTGTGTCTTGTAAGAACTATATTTAGGATACTTGAAGAAAAAAGAACTATATTTAGGCCTTCAAATGATATAGATAAACTGCGAGTTTGTCATTGTTGTTAGTGTGAAATAACACAAAGGAAAGGGGTTTTCGTTTAAAATTTTTAACTGGCTTAACATCTTGTTCAGAGATATTGTAACCAAGTTGAAACTGATGAAATTTTTTTTCCCATTGACAGTTCATTTTTGATGCTGCTGCTAAATACTGTGTCGATATTGCAACTCATCGTCACGGTTGTTGTGTCCTGCAACGCTGTATATCTCACTCAACAGGAGAACATCGTGAGAATTTGGTTGCAGAAATTTCTGCTAACGGACTTCTCCTTGCCCAAGACACTTTCGGGTAATATATTCTAGGGGAATTTATGTGGTTTTTTTTTTCCACAAATGTTTATTAGTCATGCATATTTGAGGAAGCTGTGCCATTACCATGTGAGTGCTTTTCCTTGCAATATGAGTGAGTGTGCAATTTTTGACGAGGTAATCTTTTGGAATAGAAACTGTCTTTGATCAGTCACAGCACAAGTAGAATGCAGAGTAAGAGATATTAGCTCTCCAATTTTTGACGAGGTAATCTTTTGGAATAGAAACTGTCTTTGATCGGTCACAGCACAAGTAGAATGCAGAGTAAGAGATAGTAGCTCTCCAATCTTTGACTCTCATGAGCATGGATATTTTTCCCCCTCTTTCCTAATACAAAATTCATTAAACTGTTGAACGAGGAGTAGTGGTTCAATTCAGTAAGCGTGTACATCCTTTGTTTTTTTTAACTTTTAAAATATTTTTAAAAAGTCTAAACCATTTATCATATTTAATGCATCTTATTTACAAATAAATCTGATAAATGGTTTTATATTTTTAAAAAATATAAATTTAAAAATCAAGCATAAACATGGAGCTGTAAGTATTGAATCATTACTCAAGAAAGAGATGGATCAACAAATTTGTGATGCTGTTACTACCACCTGTTGTGGCATGGAAGAATGTATCAGATCGATTTTATGATCATAACACTGATAGGATAGGTTAATCTGGACAATGGCCATGTTCCTGATGCTTCAGTACCTTGATTTTTAACTTTTGATTAAGTACCTTAGTTTTTGACTTTTGCTTATGTGCAAACCTTCCTTCACAGCACTACCCTATTCTTCACTAAAGAGTTTATTTGATTTGTTATTTAGAGGATTTTTTTTTCCAGTTATTAGATTTTCTTGTCTTTTCTACACTGGATGTGAATCTAGTGGTTCACAAAAATCTTTTAAATTTGCTTTATTTAAGTGTTTTTCTTATTCTGTTTCTTCACCCTCTCTTATCCAGGAACTATGTCATTCAATATATTTTGGAACTGAAGATCCCATCAGCAACTGCTACTTTAATTTCTCAATTTGAAGGCAATTATGTCCACCTTTCAACACAGAAGTTCAGCAGCAATGTTGTGGAGAAATGTCTCAAGATTTTTGGAGAAGACAGCCGGTCAAGGATCATCCATGAATTGCTATCCACATCTCGCTTCGAGCAGTTGCTGCAGGACCCATTTGCAAACTATGTTATTCAGTCTGCTCTAGTAGCTTCAAAGGTTTTACCACTTGCTCAATGGAAATCATCATGATGATCATGATCATCATTATCACTAAAAATTGACTTTAGGACTTTTATCCAATCATAGCACCCTTCTGATTTGTTGGTGAACCATAAAACTATGTGCCCAGTGTGGGAAAATTTGAGGTGCTCTCCTAGAAGTAACGGCCCTAGATGACTCGACTGTGGGATTTGGTTTCCATTAGGGCAAACATTATGGTCATCCCCTAGCTACTATAAAGAATTAATGAAAATCCCATGCATCATGAGAACAGGTTAGCTTTGAGATGTGGTGGCTATCCTTGATGAAACATCATGTGGAGTTGTAGATTCAAGAATCTCTAAAGTTCTTGTTTTTGCAGGGCCCTCTCCATGCTTCATTGGTTGAAGCCATTCGACCTCATGCAGCAGTCCTTCGCACCAGTCCATATTGCAAGAGGATTTTCTCACGGAGCCTTATGAGGAAGTAATGTACATTTTTGCCATGGTGAGAAGCGTGTTGTTGTTTTTCCATTATAATACAAGGCGTACTACCCTCTATCCGCCACCGGATTTAGAATCCCTCTCAATTGTAAGAGTCTGTTCTGTTGATATCTGTCTCTGTCTCTCTTGTTGAAATGAAGTTAAACTTCCATCTTTAGTTTGTACAAATAAGCAATTTTGCTTTGTGATGCTTTACGTAACTAATGCCCTGCATATGGTTATGCGAAGCATCTTCTTCTCGCTTTTGTATTATCGAGGAACCTATCTCTGATATGTGAGGAAAATAGTTCACTGTATGTTTGTACAGTGTAAAATAATAGAATTTCTCTCTTTAACTCATTTTGGTAATCGACGTTGGTCTTACTGTCATGCATTCTTCATGTAGAATTTTGTTATTTACAAAGGATTAGATGATGCTGTGGCAAGCACTATATGATCTTGGATGCCTACTGCTGCCCTTTATTTTTGGGCTCTCCCGTGATGCTCTGATTTGATCGAGCCGATCACATCTTCTAACACACACTTAACAAAACCATCTTGAATCAATGAATCTTGATTACTATCTGGTTGCATTAACAAAGTCTTTTCAGGGTATGTACCAGCCAATTAAAATAATTTTTAATTACTCTTTCTACCACCTATAAATCGATCACACGATAATTATCGAACAGTTAGTGAACTGAAATAATTAATTTCAGTTTCGTGATGATCTTGGAGTTACCAGCTAACTGATGATGTAGTACATGGAGATGCTGCAGAGCTTCAAGTAGGGAGGGCGTTGTTTTACGATGCATTGGAAGATGCTACAGCGGTGTAAATTTGTTCCTATAATCGTAATGAAATACCAACAATAACAATAGCAGTAATAATATTGATATCATATCTCAAACGCACCTCGAGGTTTAACTCAGTGTTTCCTAAAAGATGATGTTGTTAATTACAAATATGACTACAAGTTTTGCCCTTATTTTCAAATATGAGAAAGGAGGGAAATTTGAGTTTTAGTTAAAGTTATTTTATTAAAAAATTATAGGTCATTGTTGTATTTAAAATGCGTCGCGCTTTTATGTAACTAGGTTAATAGTCGTTTCATGTAACTTTAATAATTTTTTCACCTTGATACTAAATCCATTCTATGCATTAGTTTTAGCACAATTAATTTAGCTCCTAGATGTCTGAATGAAGGTTCATCACGATCAACTACGTGCATAATCTGCATTTGCTTAAAAAATATATACAGATGTAAATTACGAAAGAATGCGTCCGTCCTATTACATAACTTTAAAATTAATATTTAGCATAAACTGCTACTTTTACCCATCTATAGCTGTGACGCATGCATAATGATATTAAACAAATGATGAGATTTTTATAAAATACAAATATTGTTAAATAAAATTTATTATTAAACGTTAAGTTTGGGAAAATGTATGATTTACATAAAAGAAGAGCTTAATAGAAGCAGAACTGTTTTAAAATGTGGTTAAGATGTGTTGTTTTATTTGTCAATTTTGTAAATGTATGTATGTATATAGAAATAGGAATAAAACCTTCGATGACATTTGGAATTAACTATCTTAGTTTGAACCGCCTCAACCCGTTATAAAAGCTGGATTCACCTGTTGCAGCACTTTTTTTCCATGCAATCAATGCGGCAAGAAAGTGAGAAACCCTATCGTCAAATTTTTACGCTGTATCGATAATTGAAGATTGCAGAATGACACCGCTTTTTGGACCTAGTTTTAGGATAAAATCAAAATCCAGTCATTAGTTTAGCATCATTCGTTCTAACATTGTATCCACAAAAAATTTCAATTGAACTCTGTGATGGGTTTTATCTGCTTAAAAATATTGTATAATCATGTTTAGATTAAGAAAAACACATATATACCATGAAAAAAAGAAAAAACAGTTATATCCATTCCCAAACAATTGAACAGTTATAAACAGTTTATTTATAGGATTTTGTTTCAATGCAACCGGATGAGTTGAAATTTTAATGCATCTGCTATAAATTCTATTTTTTAATTTTTTTTGAAAATTTTTAAAATAAAATTTTTAATCTAGGTGTATTTAACTTATATATTAAGTTTTATCATTTTCGAAAATTTTTATATATTTTTTATTTTTGAAAATAGGGGTACTTTAGTTATTTAATAATACAAAATTTTAGGATGAAAACAATATCTAGGATTAAAATATAATGATGTGCATTGATAATGAAAAAAAATTATATTAGAAATATAAAAAGTTGTATGAAAAATTGAAAAAATATCCCGCATACTAAAAATTTGTCTTGAGAACGAAAATACATATTCAATTTAAAAATCTTGTACAACTTGAAATAGGCCCTAAAATCTTAAATATATTCTCAAACTAACAGTAATTTCTTATAGAAGTTTTAAAAATATCCAAAAGTCATCATTCTATAAAAATAACTATGGTTCTTAAAACGTTTGTCTCATTTTCAATGCATACTAATCTTACTATCATTTTGGTTCCTAAAATTTTTTCCTCATTTTCAAAATATAATACTTTAATTTTTAATTTTCAATACTATTTTATTTTTCAATATAATTTTTCATATCTCAATGTACAACCAAACTTTTCACTCATTCTCATTATTATGTCCCCATGGTTATCCTATTCTATAATTTTGAATAACCCCTCGTAATTTTGAGGCATGATTATATACAAGATATTATATATATACTTAAGTTATAATTTTTTTTCCTTTATAAATATGCTTTTCTAAGTATATTTAATCAATATACCAAGTTTTTATTATTTTATAATATTTTTATATATTTATTTTGAATTTTTAAAAATTAATTTTTTTTTAGAAAAAGGTGAAAAAATGACCCATATGCCCCTAAATTGATGATTTTCAAAAATAAAAAATAAATATATAAAAAATATTATGAAATAGCAAAACTTGGTACATGAATTAAATACTTTAGGAAAACAAGTTTTTGAACAAAAAATTAAACAATAAAATAAAAAATAAATATCGTAACTTAAGCGTATATGTCGTATATTGTATATAATCATACATCCATAATTTTATGTGAGGCTGATTTTGTTAACTTAGGCTAATAATGACTTACTTAGCTCGGACTAAAAAACTATTCAAAAAACTTGTTAATCTAGGTGTTTTAGATACAAACTAAGTTTTATCATTTTTGAAGATATATATTTTTAAAATTTTAAATATAAGATTATTTAGTAATTTTCAACAATGGCTAGAATACTTATATTTAAGAGGAGAAACCATGTCGAAATAAAAAGTATTTTAAAATATTTTTCAAAATTTCAAGTAAATTATAATTTAGGGTGCGTATGATAATACCGATAAGGGGAAGAGTACGCAGGGAGAAAATATTTTTATATATAATATGGCAAGAAATAAAGTGAAAATAAATACAATAATATGAAGGAATAATTGTAATATAGAAATAAAATGGAAAAAAGGGTCGGTGGTTACATTTTAAATAAATTTTTCGAAAGTGTGGGGAAGTAGGAAGGTAGGCTACCAAAAGCTCCCTCAATGTCTTATTTTAGTAAAAAGTAAAAGCCATAGATAAAGCCTGGGAGCCGTATTTCGTAAAGAGAGCCTAAACGCACACAATGTCACGAGATTGGCAACAAACCACACCACACCGGCTACATGACACACCACAACACAAACACCGCGTTATTCCTCCAACTAGTCCTGCAAAGTGCAAACACAACGCAGGTACGGGACGGGACAAGGGGTAGACTGCTGCTAGAGAAAGGTCCGTCGGTAGATGATATACCACCCAGGCATCATATCATTAATCGCTTCCATGGCCAATAAGGGTGAGCAGCAGGTCCTCGTAATCGCCCCTGGTGTCCTTGGCAACGGCACGCTCAAGTGCGACGCTGTTCCTCTTGTAGTACTCTTCTTTTATCACCGCCATATCCACTTCTGCTCGGGTTGTAACAACCCTCGTAAGTGCCCCCTCATCCGTTCCCATTTTGTTGAGTCCCAGACGAAGCGTCTTCTCAAAATACTTCTCCGGACTTGTCAGGCACTTGATCAAACTCCTCAATGCAATCAGATACTCATTCTTCGGATCCTCCTTTAAATCCTGCACACAACACCACAGCATGCTCAAGAATTCTACAACTTCCTCACAAGAACGTTTTCTGCACGCGAATGCTTAGTAGTTGTTATCAAGTCCATTGCTATAGTCAAGCTTGGGGAACGTTGGATTTCAAACAAATAGAATGCTTATTTGGTTTTGATTAAACCGAGTGCACGGGCAGTTGATACCGCACAAGGACCTCCATATGTGTTGATTATTGGGAATGATGTGGCACAAACCTTGTTGATTGCATTTCCAAATTCGTTGTTGTAGTGATTAAATGTGGCATTCAGCTGTGCTTTGCTCCTGGTAGTCAGGATCCTCGTGACTTCTTCATCGTTGTAGGCCTTGTGGTGGATCTTCTCATGCAGTATCTTGGCCTCAGATTTTGCCAGAGTCATGTTCACCTCAGGTCCCTCGTAACGATGAACACTCACGACAAGCACCAAAAGCTGCAGTAGCGTAGAAACTATTAATTACCAACTTGTTTTAAGGAAAGAAAGGTGGCTCAAACGTCAAATTGATATGACAATCGATACCTATATAATGTACCGGAAATCAGTAAATCCCCTTATTAGTCTAATTTATACGGAAGGTTAAGGTTTACTGATATCCAAAAGACTAACTTACAAAATGCAAGATATTCTATTTTTCATTCTTTTTAAATGGAATGCGCAGGTATCCATGGTTAAAGGGGCACAAACTGCAGAAACAAGAAAAATCATCCAAAAAGAGAAATAATTATGATTTTCCGTGCAATAAATTTTATCGACTATCTAAAGAGAAATACCTTACGGAAGTCATCTTTGGTGTGAGCTGCTACATCTTCTTCCAAAGATCTCTTGTAGCGTGCATGATATGCATCCTTAACAAGTAGCAGTTCTTTGGAGGACCTTGTGCAAGCTATTTCTATGAGAACGCGATTGCTAGGAGTCCACTTCCTAGCAGCTTCATAGGCCAACACAGCATCGCGTTCAGGAGGATTCAATGTCCACAGGAGCACTGCCGTCTGTTTGAGAATAAAAGTACATCAAATATCAGCAATTCCATGTATGAATCTTCTATTCTTTTTTTTTTTTTTTGGCCAAAAAAAAAAAACAAAAACAAAACAAAACCAAAAAACATAGACCTCATCTCTCACAAAAAGGGCCAAATATAGATCTTGCCAGCAACCCAGGGATAGAAAGAACTAGGGGCTGGTGAGCAAGAAGCAACATCCACGCGATTAGCAGAAGATAACCACCAACTTCAGGACATGCATAACATGGTGCGGAGGCCAAAACAGGAACTTTGTTTTAAGGCTTTTTCCCCCTTTTGGTTTGATGAATATCCTCTAAGACCGTTTAGTTCTGTCATTAGGATTAGCCAAATACCAAGCTGGTCTAGTACGAAGAATGAGCAGAAGCAGAAACTAACCTCAAAATCACTAGTAAGTTCTTTTTCAAGGGCTTTCAGTAGTTCCTCTCCATAGGTCTGGAAATAAGCCTGGCGAATTGAATTGCGTTGAGCTGCATTTCTGTGACCCAAAATGGACACAATCAAATTCTCATTTGTTCCCCATCCTGCAATAAAACGGTCAATGTGCCACACCATCAATTCACCTTAAGGACTGCGGCGCAAAGTAATTTGAATGTCACTTCTATGAAAACACCGTAGAAAACTTTGAGCTAGATCACACTGATTGTAATTTATTTGCAGCAAACAAACAACATAGAGTGGATGGATAGCAGACTGCACATTGCAATCCAAAAGTGTTGGGAAGAATAATACAGATCGACAGTAGACAGCAGAATGCATTTCAGAAGTGACCTGAAAGCCCGAATTTAAGAGGACAGCCATCACAGATCATGGCTCTTTCAACTCTTAGGAAAATCTTCAATAGAAAGGCCTGCGATTCTTCTCCGGTACATAAGATCATGTTCATTTTAGTTTAGTAAATATTAATGGGAATTGATCCAATACATGATCGGGAAGAGGTTCCACCGTTGTTCATCGAGACAAAATCAACATCGAAAAATCATCGAACATGATCACCAATCCGACTGCCCTGTTCAACGCATCTCCAAAGATCAACCCGGAGCCAGTGATGGATATGCGAATCGTAAAGATGAGGCAGGTCAACGAGCCTGGTCCAATATCATTTTCTTCCTCAGCATTCACAACACAATCATCGAATCTACGATCTACAGTCATGGACTACAGATTATTCCAGTATTTTTTTATTCAAAAAAAAAAAAATCTGAATCCTTCTCTTAGAGATAAACCATGATCTGTTCAGGAACGGAACTCAAACCGCAAAAGTCCAGACGCCAAATCAATCGCAAAAATTGTGCAGAAGGATCCAACCTGTAAATGCCTTTCGGAGTTGCTCGGCATCTTCGGTGGGAGATGGGACCGATGCAGGGACCTTCAGAGTCGCCATTTTCGCTATACTTCTCTTCTATGGAGTACGATCGTCGACGTCTGCTGGAATGGTTGGGGATCGGTGGCCTTAAAAAGGCGAGTGGATCTTTCTGGAGACGTGGCGATCCATTTTTCTACTCTGGAGGAATTTCCGAACTTGCACGAACAGCTGGGCCAGTCGCGGCTGCAGCTCTTCCCCGTGTGCAATTCCGAAACGTGTGGGCAATGCATATCCGAACGCATGCGAAGAATTGGGCGGGGAAACCGTGAAGGTCTGAAAGGTGGTGTGGGCCTTGCGTTGAGGAAAGAAACGATGAAGGTGGCAGAAAACAGAGTGCGCATTAGCCCATAAAACGACATGAGCTTGCATATCTTTCTGATCGACGGCTCTGTCCGGTATAAATTATAACATCTCGTTTGCTTGTCGTGTAGTCCAGCAACTGCATATCGGGCATCAAAAACATGTATGATATCCTCTATAAATTTTAACCCATTAGAAGCAGCTGATTATTGGGCATCTAAAACAATTCGGACTATTCAATGATTCAACAATATATATCTAGTATATTTTTAATTAAATCATTTTTTAACAAAAAAATAAAAATTGGTACGTCTTTCATTTAATCATTTTTTGTGCAGAAAAATAAAACTATTAAATGTATTTTCATAACTGGCATAATATACCTTCGGGCGACTCCACTGGGGATCGAACCCAGAATCTCTGGTTCCGTAGACCAGCGCCTTATCCATTGGGCCATGGAGTCAACTGTTGTTAGGCCCTTAGGAAGATATTATTTAAAAAAACAAAAAAGTTCGATAAACGCATTCCTTTATGTTGCCCGTAAGTATTGCAATAAAAAACTGAAAGTTATGGACAGCTTTTGCCAGTCATGCAAATGACGCTTTTTTCCCTGTTTACGATTTGTTTAGCATTGCGTCCTGCCCGTTATTTCCACTTTTCGATGTTTGTGAATGAGTGCTTACTACATGCTTATTATGCCTGCTTCCGTGCGTTAATGCCGAGCCAAATGAAGGCTTGATCACCCATCGCGACCATAAATTCGAATTGCAATACTTAAGTCTTTAACAGTTCCTTTTTCAATAATTTTCATATTTTCAGCAATATTATCAGAATCGAACGGTAGACAAACAGATTAATTAACCGATTTGGGTGAACTGATTTAACCTTTTTAAAAAACCGGACTCAACCAGATAGTCTCTAAAATATATGTATTGTCTTATGATTAAGAAACTGTTCGAAACACTATAATAATTAGGAATAAAAGTAATAGGAAAATGATATAATTCATCTAAATAATTAAAAATGCCTTTTAAGATAGTTTATATGAATTTGAAATATAAATAAATACCCAACAAACATGTAAATAATTACGCTGTAGTAGTTACTTTCAGGAATATTCCGTTTGAAATCAAAAAAATTTAGTAATGTTTAAAAAATTAAAAAATAGAGCTGACAATATTTGAATAGATTTTAGTATTTTACTCGTAGCATACTAGCATACAACTAAAAGAATCTTACTGATGTGAGCTGTATACTTTGAAGAAAAATTCAAACTAGCTTGTTTAGAGTAACAAACTAACAAAAGCATCAACCGGTTACATCCGAGTCAAATGGATATAGCAAGAACCGAATCGGAAACAAGGCGTTCCGGCTTCGATTACATCCAATCTAAAAAGTGGAATCTGTTCTTATCAATCTCGTTTAACCACAATTCTGTAGCTTTTCTCATACTTCTTTTATAACCTTCTACTGTGATTCGGGGTGTTAATGATCATGGTCAACATGTCAACCCGCTCGTCTAACCCGTTTATAAATAGGTTTAGGTTGGAATTTTTGAAGAAATGGATTATAATCCACCAAACCGTTTAACCATTTAATTAAATAAATTGATTAGGGTTAAAATTTTATAACCCGTCAACCCGTTTAGTAACTCATTTAACCTATATAACCTGTTTAACCCGTTTAATTCATTCAACTCATTTAACTCGTTTAACTCATTAAAGTTTTATATTATATATATATAAACTCTTTTGTTATTTTTTCTTTTTAAGTCTTCCTCCAATCACCTAATTTTCATTTTTCCACTGCTGTCCTAATTCCATTTTTCCTTTACTGCCCTATTCTCATTTTCCCTACGCCAAAAACACTCTCTCATCTCTTCCTGTAAAATCATTATCTATTAGAGTTTCAGCTTTCAAGTTATTTACTATACAACCCGTTAACAACTCGCCGACCCATTTATTAAATGAGTTGTAAATGAATTAAGGTGGTTTTTTAAATGAGTTAATAAACGAATTAATATTAAAATATTTTAAATGAGTTAGGATTAGAATTAGACTTCAACCTGTCCAACCAGATCCTTCAACACCCCTAATTGTGATAAACTCATTCACCAAACTACAGTAGTTTCTGGTCTTGGCTTTACATGAGCCAATTACGTAAATTTTGCTCTCTCATTATCGACCACAACCACTTTCCGTGCAGATCGGTCTTTAATACCGAACCACATAAAACACATTCTCATAGCCATCCTGTTAAAATTTCAATTAATTTAACTCAAAACCTCACGTAAACTAAAAGCACAACTTTAATTCATTTCCAACAAGCTTGAAGCCCAGGATTCATATTTTAACAATTATTTTCCTCTTAACTATTGAAATTAAAAAAACACCTAAATCGGTCAAAGTAGCAAATGGAATACTAAAGCAATTTTTGAATCTTACTAACGACAAAACCCAATGTATGACCGAAACAATTTTAATTGAGCAACACAATCTCACTTTCGTACAACCTAGTATCGGCATAGATTTCTTTATTCTCAACACAATTACATTGTATATTAATTCAAATTTTAAAATTTTACAAATAACAAAATAGCTTAGTAAACAATAATTAATAGTTTTCATAAAACATAACAATATTTCACTTAGCTAAAAGGTACGCTTGAAATATCAAAACGAAGCTCAACGGGTTGAAGGTAAAATGAAAGGAAGGCGACGGTTGAAGCAAAAAATATATAAATAGAATCTGCTATAAATTTCAATGGAAATAAAACGCACAAAATTACTAATGTAATAGTTTCCCTGGTAGCTGATTATATTAATTACGATGATACAGTTTTTTATTGCAACAAGCAAACAGATGACTGATGTCATAATTAGGACTCCCAGGGCCAAGACAGCCACTCACAAACAGTAAAAACCACACCAGGCATCAAGCAAGAAAAATGGCTGATTTATTGATAGAGCTATCATCACAACATCCCCTTAAACAGTGATTATTGATAGAGCTACAGTGTTTGAGTTTTTAAAGAAAAAAAAAAGGCCAAGAAAGTCATTGACAAGTCAGTAAAAACCACACCAGGCATCAAGCAAAGAAAATCGCGGAATTATTGATAGAGCTGTCGTCATAACATCCCCAAAAAGAGTGATTATTGATAGAGCTACAGATAATAACAGAGCTTTTTAAAACAAAATAAAAAAATAAAAAAAACTTGAATTCCATTTTCGCAAGCATTGCGTCTCCTTGGCTACTATAATCATCACTAGAATGAAAATAAGCCTAATCAAGACTCCATACGACAATCAATTCAAATAGAAATAGAACGGTGAGACTGCTGCTTTTTATGCACCTGCTATGACTATTCCCACCTTTCATGACATGGTGCCAACATGCAGCATCAGTCAAGTAGACACTATTCATTGGAGTTCAAAGTTTCAACTAATATCAAATTGAAGGGGAAAAAAAAAAACCAGACAGATGGATTGGGAGAAGGGTCAACAGACCAGTCAAACACATCTCATTTGTCAGCACCAGGCAATACCAAGCACGGACTGAAACTGATGACCAGCAGCTTGCCACAGCATAAGGTCCTACTGGTGTGCATTTTCATGACATGGTGCCAACATGCAGCATCAGTCAAGTAGACACTATTCATTGGAGTTCAAAGTTTCAACTAATATCAAATTGAAGGGGAAAAAAAAAAACCAGACAGATGGATTGGGAGAAGGGTCAACAGACCAGTCAAACACATCTCATTTGTCAGCACCAGGCAATACCAAGCACGGACTGAAACTGATGACCAGCAGCTTGCCACAGCATAAGGTCCTACTGGTGTGCATTTTCCTGAAGCTTTGCCACAGCCAAAGGTGAGATATAGACAGGGTGTTTTCCTCTAACACTTCACAGCTTTGCCACAGCACAGGTCCAACGGACACAACATCAAACCCTGAGTGCCATACATCAGCTGGACCCTTACCAACTTTTGCAGTTTCACAGCCAACGATCATAACCAATGCACTATGACATCCAGTACATCATGCAATGTAAGTGGAAATCCTAACAGCTCAGATCATAAAGATGGCAGTAAGGAATAAGGCAAATTGTGAATAAGCTACTATTACTCATCCATTAACTTGTCCCCAATTCAAGTTTACAACGTTGGGCCAGCACAGCAACATGTTTGGTTTCGGCTTTGCAGGAGCAGCACGTACTAACAGCAGATCAGGCCCACAGGTAGCACCAGCTACATGTAAAGTCGCATTCCCTCTTTGAATCATCCCTTTGCCCAACACAGCTCAGCTACAACTCTCAAGCTTTATAATCTAAAATCACTGGAAATTAGATTCCCAATGGACAGAGTAACAACACAAGGGATGCAAACATAAACCTTACCAATCAAGTCAAACGAACAGGACAAAGTAAACCTATTGGTCAGGGCACTTGTTTGTCACGAAAGTCAAATGAACACCACCAAGAACGTACAAACAGCAATCAGCATCAGCAGTGATATCTACATCAGCAATGCAATTTCCTTGGCAACAATCTCCTTAACAGCCAGAATCACTCTCTCTCTGTCTCTCCCGAACATAACTATAAAAGTGCATGACATGATCCAAAATGAGACCTAAGCATTTCTGGTGAAAATAAAAATTATAGAATGAAGTAAAAGCTCATTCACTTTAAAGACTTTTTTGAGTCTTAAGCTTCAGAATTACTTCAGCCATCTCAAGCACAAGAAATTTATGAACCACCAGTCACCCATGAAAACAAGGTGGAACGCATAGAGTTTACAAAAAGAACTTAACCTTGAAAAGGAGTCCAACCAAAACCAGCATTAAGCACTCGATTAGAACATCATTAAGCATAACCAATTCATTCATGTGGAGCAAATACAGTCGTCTCCTCGAGGCATCCCCAATCAATTTGCCATCAGTCCTGTAGAGAAAACAACAGGCAAGAAGTGGACAAGGGAAAGAAAAAGCAGTTCAGAAACTAACACCAGAGAGAAATATAAAATTTCAACTCACGACAAATGATAGACATACTTCGCCATCTGAATGATGAGTGGAAGGACTTCGAGAACGAGCATGCCGAGGTCCATGAGGTGAACCACTCCTACGAGGTGATAGACTGTGCCTATCAGGACTGCCTCCATTGGAAGGTGACTTATGAGGAGATGGACTCCTTCGGGGAGTTACACTACGCCGAACAGGAGACCTACCACAAAGAAAGAAAAATAAATAAATGCAGGCAGAATTCACTGACCAAGAGCATGTTAAACATATCTGTCTACTGACCTGGACCTGCTCGTGCTCCTGCTCCTGCTCCTGCTCCTACTTCTGCTCCTGCTCCTGCTCCTCCTGGGCTCATCATCCACCTGCCCCCCCCTGCTGCGGCTTTTGTAGTTGTCAGGGCTTGCACTGTGACTCCTGCGATCATACCTCTCTCTCCCGCGATACCTATCACGATCATATCTTTCCCTGCTTCGGCTACGACTTCGCCTCCTATAATCTCTTCCCTTATCATCTCGATGCCTGACAGTTTAAGAATCAATGGTAAAATTGCACTCAATTTGCACAGGTAATAATAATACTATTTCTACACAACCTTCAGGCTTCAGGGCATAGCAACAACATAATGTCTATGAAATTCAAACATCCTAGCAAACCTGGGAGTGTACTTTGTGAGATCTGGAGGGAGGCCAGGTTTGCTTTTGAAATACATGAACATGTAGTATATGAATAGCTAGATTAATCAAATGAATTGGGCAAATTTGCGGTTAATAAACATCACGGTAGTCATGTTCAAACATGTTGCAGCTGAGATAAAACATATTTAGGAATTAGACCAAAAGCAGATTAAGAGAAAGATTCCTGGTAAAAGAGAATATACACTGGCTTATGTTATAACAGCACACAAGAGTAACTAAAAGCTCAGATCTTCACAGATTACTGCATAGGTGAAGTCTTTTCTACAAATATTCCTTGGAAGGGCAATTAAAAGTGCATGACAAATTGTTAAGATAAAAGGTCAGCTCCTCCTGTCCAAAAATGCCTGGAGAGGCACATTATCCCTGTGTCATGAGTACAGCACCCTTGCGCAATCATCCAGAGAAAGATGACTGCTAACAGAAAAACATACTATGTTCAAATTTATATAAAATCTAAATTCATAAAATAAAATAAAACCACTCCTCATGCCTTTTTTATTTAAAGCAGCAGGTCCTTGCATCCCGGGTAGGCCCCTCTGATGTTGAAGTTCTCTCAGATGAGGGGCCTCGCCTGTGGGCCGAAGGCACTGCCGCCAGGTCCAATTGGGTGATCCACTCCTGCTTTCCAAAGAAAGCAACAAATTCTAAAAGCTTTTACAGTCCTTACCTAGACCTAGGGCTGTGACTTCTTGATCTGCCTCTTTTTTTTGGAAGCATCTCCACTACCCTTCCCTTTTTGCTGCAAGCATGAAAAAGTGATACATGAGGGTCATCACCAAGCAGCCACTAAGACGAATCAAAATCCACAATCACACGTAAATAAACATGAAGTGAAATAAATACATGAAAAACAATGGCAGAGATGATCTTTTTGTCTGAGTACTGTATTTATCCTATTGGAGAAATGAGTAACATTGAATCTCAGATGTTAGAAAGCCATGTTGGATTGCCAACATGATCAGTGTGCTTCATAAATTACACTATTAGATCATCTATTCTTGAAATCTTTACCATTTCATTGAAACTAAAGAAATTATAGGCCACAGCCATGATCATTTGACTGCAACTCACCCGTGCAACCCATGTATGGATCAAATGCCAAAACTAGTAGAGCAAAATCTAAAAGATGATGAGCAGCAGAAGCTGCAGATTCATCAATATATTCTAAATGAGAAGCAGCGCAGGCATTTATGGACCAAATGGGAGCTGTACAGCAACCATACGCTAAACAAAGGTATGCAGTCCACAGGAAAAGGACCCAAAGAAGGATGAAGCATTTGTTGATAATCAACGGGGAAGGCAATAAAATTTAAACTAAAATTCTGTAGAAATGCAGCTGTGCATAAATGCAGACATGGACTTCCACAATCATGTAGCAAAATCAGCTTTCTGTTAAATCAGTAAATAAATTCATATATATACATTGGGAACACTGAAAATTCACCAAATGCATGAAACATAGCACCTAGTAAACAATATTCTAGCATGAAAAAAAAAAATCAAACAAACTTATATCATTTTGCGCACGGGGCATTGATAGGAGCTACACCAAGCACCACAAGCAAAAAATCAACCAGTCAATCCAGAACATAACTCTCTGCCAAAATATGCTACACAGTTGCACCATTAGTCAAGCTTCCGAAGCCAGATCCAGCTGGAAACTGCCTTCTTGGTCTTAAATTGCAGCCCAAACAGTTACTGAAATTATCAACAATCAAAATGTAGCAATAGCATTCAAGATTGCATTAAATCCATAAGCGGATAATCCAGAAGCCAAGAAACTTTAAATGCATATAACTTCACATCCTAGGCAAAATGCGAAAAAATATCATTAAAAAAAAAAAACACCATGTGGAAGGCCTTAAACTGTAAGTCCATCATAAAGGAATTTTTTAAAGATGAAAATAGCTAAAGAATCTCTTAATTTACATATATTTCCCTGTAAGTTGGAAGGAAAGGGAATTGATCACATGACCCGTTCAACAAGCATGATCAAGCGTAAGTTCAGGAACCAGGGGGAAAAAACAAAAAACAAAATAGACTCTGTCATTAAACACCCAAACCCCTTAATCCAAAGAAAGCACACGTTTGAGGAAAAAGGTTGCATGGCAGCTGTTATCGTAGCCATAGCTGCATGTTCAATGTATAAGCAGAGTCCTATGAACTCCCCAATCAGATAAAAATGTCATCTTGAGAAGACTTTTGTTTTGAAGGATGAGAAAATGAAGCCTATTCAAACAGGATCGAAACAGCGAGCGCTTAGATAAAGAAGAAAATCTTACATAGGTTCTGCGTTAGGTCCGTATTTCGCGAATTGAACCATGATATCTCTGCCATCAACAGTCCTTCCTGGGATAAAAAATTACATTGAACAGATAAAAAAATTGTAGGATTTTTCACAATAAATCAATTAACTGAACAATGAAAGCAAGCACGACAGCGAGAAAGAGAGGATGAGAATAAGAAGAAGAAGAAGAAGAAGAAGAAGAAGAAGAAGTCACCATCAAGCCTCTCGACAGCCTTCTGCGCTTCCTCGGCACGCTTATACCTAACAAAAGCGAATCCCCTTGATTCTCCAGTCCTGTGCGTTATTCATGGCAACATAGATTATAACAGAGACGGAAATGGGAAATCCAACACAATCCAGATGAAGAGATTTCGAGACGACGAAACCTTCGGTCTCTTGGGATGAAGATGTCAACAACCTTCCCATACTTGTCGAATAGGGGGAAAAGATCATCAGCAGTCGTTCCTGCCGCATAGAAGAGATGGCCGATCAGAAAAAGAAACGAAGAGGGGAGAGAGGAAAAATAGAAAGAATGGTTTACTGAAGGTGATGTTGAGGACGAGGAGGGAGTAGGTGTCTCTGATGTCAGGAGGTCCTGTTCTTCCGAAATGCGACATTGCAGTTAGCGGAGGCGAGACCTAGGGTTTCTACAGAGAGAAAGAGAGTGGGTGGGGGGGAGAATGAGAGGCACAGATCTGCCCGTTGGGAGAGAGGAAAAGCTTTAACTGGGCAATGTCGAAGGCGCTGTGGGGAACGCCTGCTTGGTGCGAGAACCATTGGCTGCACCGCACCACCAGGCATCAGCCGTGTGATGCCCTCATCTCCTAATTATTAAGTGGCCCACAATTGCCAAACACCCGATAAAATCCACTCCGTACACCTCGTCACGACTCATGATTGTCAAATACAAATTTGTCCCGGAGACGTTTGAAAACGATGGATTTCAAGCTTGAGTTCACTCCTTCGTAGCCTATAAGTGGGGATTTTGCACCCTAAATTTTCTAACTTTGTATAGTATTTTAGATTTCGAAATTCGTATATTAATATATTAAATCCTGTGAAGTTTCGGTTTTACATTTTAAACTCTTACCCTTACAATGTTAAAAAAAACAATACTAAATTCATATGTAATGTCAAAAATACATTTATCTCTGTAAAATGTCATTCACAGCCAAAAAAGCCAACATTATGTGTGTAATGAATCTATATGATTCTAAGGATGTAATAGCATTTAGAAAGATGATGTTGGGTTTTGGGCTTTTTCATAAAGATGTAAGAGTATTTTTATATTATTCATAAGTTTAATAGTATTTTTCTAAGGCGCGAGGGTTTAAAATGCAAAGGCTAAAATTTCGCATGGTTTAATATGTTAATCGCAAACTTAAGGGTCTAAAGCTAATACGTAGAGTTAGAGAGTTTATGGCGTGAATTCTCCCTAATATGCCTTGTCATGAGGAATCGGTTTCGTGTGCTTAACATCTATTTTTTTCATTTTTCACTTGGATAATTTATAAAAAATTTACTTAATCTCTTATATTTATCATCATTTATTTAGAGCAGGTTGGGAAGGATTTAGTGATCTTGATTGGAATGGAAAAATGAGATGATAAAGTTTGACTTTTCGAACAAAATTTTTTGAATTTAAAACTTTTTACTCTTCACAATTACATTATTTTTAAATTATTTATTCACATTTTATCATATAACTATTTTACTTTTCAATAATTTTTATAAACCATCATACAATTAACTTATCTATTTTAATTTTATTCTCTTTACTTCCATCATTACCCATATTATACGACATCATTTTTTCCTATTTCAAAAATCGATACGCTAAAAATTTTTCATCCAAAAATCAAAGATACCATAAATGTAAAAAAATTTATTGAAAAATAAAAAAATATTTTTACAAATGAAAAATCTTACCTCATATGAATCCCATTAAGGATCTCACATACCTTGTAACATCCCTTATATTAGGAGTGGGCATCGGGGCGAGTCAACCCATGACACCTGTCCTGATTCTCACCCCTACTCAACTCTATTTTAGACCGTTGTTGGATAGATTTTTTACCCAGCAATGCAAGGTAAGTCAAGAAAATAAATATTTTTGAAGCATAGGTCAATGTAGATTGGACAAGATCTAACCTGCGCATATCACGTGTTCGACCCCTGCATATATAGAGTCATGATATTATACCGTATATTGTATATTAGCTTACTTTACAATATTTAATTTTTTATTTTATTTTTATTATTTTTTGATTTTTTCATAAAAATATTTTCTTAAGTGTATTTAATTTATATACTAAGTTTTGCCATTTTATAATATTTTTATATTTTTATTTTTATTTTTAAAAACACATATTTCAAGGGGTGAAAATGACTTATATGCCCCTAATTTTTAAAATTAAAATTAAAAATAAATATATAAAAATATTATAAAATGTTAAAACTTAGTATATGAATTAAATACACTTAAAAAACATATTCATGAAAAAATTAAAAAATAATAAAATAGAATGAAAAAATTAAATATTGTGCGGTAAACTAATATACAATATAATTTGTATAATATTGTGACTCGCATGTGTATGTATGTGTGTGTGTTATATCTCAACAATCCTAGATTTTCTCAGCCCGCTCCCGAGCTCCGCAACTTCAGCGCCCAGTCCCGAACAGCTCCTTTGCCCGCCAGCCACAACATCCATGGCCAAGCTTCCTTAGCCATACTGTCTCCCCTTTCAATGACGATCTCTAGTGGATTTGAGCAAGAATGGTAGAAAAGACGATTAGAGGATTAATTTCAACCTCGAAAAGCACCTCGCCTATGATTACATACCGGCCAACCTCGTTGTTAGTGACAATTGCCGTCTCCGGCAGCCATCTTCTCCTTTTCTGGTGATGATAACTGGTGATGAGTGATTTATGTTGCTATGTTCTGTCTCCTTCTTTAAAATGTAAGCACCAAGCCACAAACAGTAAAGCATTTAAAAAAAAAATGCAACCCATTAAATTATTGCAAGTTCGCAACGCTGTTAGGGTGGATCTACTTCGTTTTTGTGCCCTACTCCCCGCTGATTATTCTTGGTAATATCTAGTCTCGTGATGTTAAGTCATTTATGTTATTCATGAGGTTTGAAATTCTCCATGAGCATTATAAAATGTTAAGAACACATTTCTTCATACATGAACGAATATTTGGACCTCCAAGCTTAATGTTGCTGCTTAATAATTCACAAGGTTGGCCAATTTTAGCCAATAAAATACAGTACATATGGTACCTTGGTTTTGAGCCGACACCCTCTCGTTTACTTCAAAAAGGCTAATCTTTTTATCCCTATTTACTTTATTTTAATAAGCAATATTTGCATTTGCTTCATCTTTTTAATTAGTTGCTTTTAACAGATCTTAAAAATATAACACCTATATTATTTTTGTTGAAGGTAAACAACAAAGAACACTGAATGAGTTCATGAAATTATTACTTCAAATGTTCGAGTTGCGAATAGAATTTTAAATGAGGTATTTTTTTTAACCTGTCTTGTCAAGCAGAATAAATATTCATATTTTACTTAAGTAATGATATTTTAATTTAACTTAAGCATACAATATTTAAATTTAGCATAGACATGTCTTTATACTTAGATTTTTAAATTTTTAAATCATCCTACATAACACATTTTTTTACTCGACCAACTGTTCTAATACTGATCTAAATTTTGTTCCGAAACTTATTGAAAAAATAAAGGTCAAACTGACATTCTCCTAACCCAATATAAAGATAAAGATCAATCAAAATTTTTTAAAAGGTATAATGAGGTTGGGCATACCCTAAACTGTCCTCACTAACCCCGGTTCCTACCCTTACCATAAATTACTGTCATAGATGTTTAAGGTATTCAACATACATATACTTTTAAGTATATTTGTTTGGAGAATGATGGAGGTTAGTAAAATGGGTATGACAGGTGTCAAATAGAACAAAGAAAAGATAAATAGAGTAATTATATGAAAATATATGATAAATTGATTAAAAAGATATTAAAATATTAAAATATGGAAGTAAAAATGAAAAAAGTAGCAAGGTGTTGACTTTTGTACCTGATTTCCTTTCTCTCCATTCCCTCAAATATTTATTTACATATAAAATAGGATGAAAATGGGTTCAAAATAGAATAAAAAATTCCATTTTTCTAAAAACGATTCATTCCCAAAAATAACATCCTATTTTTTATTTTCAATATAATTATTCCTAATCTGTCTATACATCATTTCTTATTCTTAATACACTAATATTTTTCTTCGCGTTGCGTGCTCATCCCATTTGCTCTCAATATCCATACCGTATTCACAATTTATACAATAAATAAGGGGTGGAGTCTAGGGGTGTAACTCAATACCAAGTTAGTCCAAACCCACCCAATCTGACCTGCTTTTAAAACTAAGTTTGAGTTTTATTTTTTAAAATTATTCAAAATAAACTTGGTTTTAACCCGACCTGAGATAACCCGAAACTAATATTTGGTTTACACTAACCTAGTACCAAAACTTGATATCCCCTCTAAATGTTAACAAAATTATATTTGTTTATGTATCAAGTACTTTACTATAATTATAATAAAAATTATTATATATAATCATAATCTAATTAAACTATAAAATGTTTATTCTAAAACTTAAATATTATCTACATTTGTCCATAAAAAACTGAATCTATTGAATCTACGTGAACTCAATTTGTAAATAATTATAAATATACCAATTTTTTAAAATTATTACTTATATACTAATTAACTATGATATATATAAGTATCACTTTTATTAAACTTGTTTAAATAATGATTTCATATAATTCTAATTATTTTTCTTACCTTGATTATTGATGATAAATTTGTTGTTTCATTGTACTTGGTATTATCTTTTAATTAGATGATCAACTTTCACCAAAATCGAAGATTTCAACGGCCATATAAATATATTTATGTGTAAATTATGAATAAATAAGTTATCATAATCAAAAGTGTATTTTAGAATCAATTGATGTGAATGCAATAATATTCAAGGAGTTTATTATTTCTATTGGTATATTTCAACTTTTCTTGATTTAAAAGTAACCCAATTTCAACGCAAAACCAAGACCAAACCAATGGCAACCCGGTCCAAACTTGACATGAACTCGAATTCTAATATCAGAGTTAAGGATTGAGTTTGTCTAAACCTAGTAGGCTTAAAATTAATATTAACCTAGCCCCGATATAACTAGACTCAAGTTGCACTCATAGTGGAGTCTTGAATGCACCTTAAATTTAGTCCATATAACTTTTTAGCGACAGTCAAAGTGTTAGAGGTTGGTAATACCTGAAGGCAGTTTTTAGTTCTTCAGTAGAAGGTCTATATCGCATACTAAGAAGGTATGGGCCCGCAAGCTTTCTATTCGAACATTAACCACCTAATCCAATGAAGTTAGTTAAGTTTCCATTTATCTATTGCAGTCCGATGAATGTGCATTAACTACCTATTCCTAATTGTATAATTCAAGACCAGCCCAGAATATGAAATAATATTATGCATAAATTATTAGCAACAGAAACAATATTTTAATTAAAAATAGATATCAATATCAACATTAGAAGACTTATTCATGTTTATATTTAAAATAATTAGGCATTTATATTTGTATTTAACTCGTTTTATTAGCTATTGACAATTTGCAGTTTGACATGTTTCCAATAAATTAGTTAGGATTAAGATTGAAGTTTTTATAAATGGGTAATAAAAGGATTAGAATTGATGTTTCTTTGTGAACCTGACTTAGGCTAGTTAGTTTCACACATAGGTGTACTTGTTTGTAGTTCAAATTTCAATCCCTATTATGGGAGCATTGTCTTCATTGATGATAATGTTATAAGAAATTGACATTCTTTAAACAAGTCGAGTTCAATATTAGCCTCGAATTGTCACCACTTGAATGATGAAGTAGTTACCATAAGTGTATATAGGATCTCTTAGTAAAGAGGTCTAAGGTTCAAAGTTGGATAAAGACGGTAGCCTCATTATCTCTCGTCGAAGGTATAACTCCATTAGATACATGATCATCAAAGGTAGATAATCCAATAAAAAATATTAGTCTTATATTCGTATAATTCAACCTAATTACACTTTTAAATAAAATATACAGATGTTGGGTGGAGAGCGAGCTTATATATCGGAAAATAAAAGATTACATTTAAGAATGATAAAAGTAGCATTAAAAATGAAAATTTAAGATAGTTACATATTGAAAAATATGATATTATACTAGAAATGAGAAAATTTTATTTTTAAAATTGAAAATCTCTTTTCAACTGCATCTTATACCATCCCTTCAAATATCTTGGACCCATGTTGCACTTAGTACCATACGTAAAATTAGAGGATTTAGATGACACTTTTGAAAATTTCTTAAACTTAAGGATGTATTTGATATTTGATAAAATTTTTAGATTTTTTGAATGAAAAATTCTTGCATACAATTTTTTGAAATGAGAGAAGTGATGCAGTGTGGCAGAAATAATGATTAAAAGTAAAGAGAATAAAATTAAAATAGACAATATAATTTTACGAAAAAATATAATAGTTGTATATAAATATATGAAAAAATAATTTGAAAATAAGATACTTTTAAAGAATGAAAAGTTTTACACTAAAAAGTTCACGAAAATGTCAAACACCCCCGAGTTCATAATACATATGATATTGTTAAAACATTGTATAATGATGTAATGAATTGGTTGAGCTCAATGATGCACAATCTAAGAGGGTGTTCTGAAAATTAATATCTTTTGAATGGAATATGTATTTTCATTTGTTAATTTTTTTTTGAAATCTAATATATTTTTTAAATTTAAATGCAACTTTTTACATTTTTAATACAAATTTTAAATTACAATACACATCATTACAGTTTTCGTGAATTTTTAAATCTTATTTATGCTTCTTCAAAAATTTCAAACACACCCTTGCAGTTACAGGGTGGAATATGTTATATCAACACACTAGGGGCACGTCAATCAGGGCATAGCTGCAGTGGGCGGGTATCAATACCAGTTCAAGAGCCGGCGGGAGCTGAGTTTACGTTGTAATAAAACAACACATACAAGGAGCATAAACGCAAATTATTCCCCTCTGGCATTCAAGAAACTCAAATTATGAAAAGCAATGTGCCCTATTAAAGGAGAAAACACTTTCAAAATTAGTTTATGTGATATTTAATAAAAAATCTAAATCTTTTTTAGTCATAATTTTCATATTAAAGTCGCCAAATGAAAAATTAAGTTTACTGGATATGTGTATAATTCGTTACAACAAGTATTTAGGAATGAAATTTAAACCGTTAAAAGCATATACGCTGGTTTTTGAAAGTAATTATTATTTTAAAATCAAATCCATAAAATATATTTAAAACAATAAAATATTGTCATGTTTGGAAGCATTAAAAAAATTTTAAACTAAAAATTTTATATCTAAAACTTTTTAATATTAACAACAATCATAGTTTTTAATTATTTTTTCAGATCATCATATATTTCAATTATTTTTTATAACTATTTATAAAATTAATCTATCTATTTTAACTTCGTTCTCATCATTATTGTCTCAATTATATCGCATTATTTTTCATATTTTAAAACCTTTTATACAAAAAAATTTTCATGTAAAAATTTTATTATTTCCTACAAACACCTTGTATTTATCACAAAAAGATCATAACGATATAATATTCATGGAATTAATATTAATTAAAAATATTTTGAAATAAATTTTGTTATTGAAAACTCATATTGATAATCAAAAATTAATATTATGTTATTAAATTTTAAGCAGAATTCAATTAATAGTTTAGATATTAAAAATAAGTTACATATATTATATTCCTTTTGAAGTTCAACGCCTTCCAAAGCATGGCGTGCTCGGTATGATCCACCCGCATGCTCGCGTGTTATGATTGTCAATCTCGCGTGCGCGCGGGATGCCAACTCGTTCCGAAGACTCCACCGTCGACGTCGAGTGCTCAGTGCGCTTTTATCCCTCCCTCTCGCTCCCTCGCTCCCTCGCTCTCTAGATTCCTTCTTCCCCGGAATCTCTCTCGCTTTTGCTCTCGCCCTCTGGTTGTGCGAAAAGACTGAGTTTTTTCCGAGACTGCTAGCCCAATGTCAGCTCACCCGAAGCGAAAGCTGCCGCAGAATCCCAACGAGACCCCGAACAGAAGGGTATGGCTCTACCTGACTCTCCTCACGCTTCAATACGGCGCTCAGCCTCTTATCTCTAAACGCTTTACCAGGTATGCAACTCCTCTCGATGTCCTTTTACGCTGCTGAATCTTTCCTAATAGCTTCCAGTGCCAAATTCAGTTGAACCGATTAAAATCCCAAACTCGGAATTTTAGAACCCTATCTTAGTCAATTTTACGATCATGTCAGAGTCAGGGCTACTGTTCCTTCATAAATCCTGATATCTTTCAACCTGTAATCTCAATTGATTCATAAGAGGAGAAGAATATAGATGGCAATTTCGCTAGCTATTCTTACATGGTAGGATCACGTTCTACACTGCGAAAGATTGATTCATGGTTTGGGTTTTTGTCCACTGATGGTAATTGATTGTGAGCTTGGAATCAGCGGCCGGCCATTCTTCTGCTGTCGATGATTTTACACAATTATGACGTGAGAACATGAGATTTGATGCAAGAGGGCAAGCGTCAATCTGGTGACTGGCGCTCGCTAAGACTTATGGTTCTACTTGCACTCTGAAAGCTGTGAAATTCCCCTTCACATGGTGCATATTACCAGTACATTGCTTGGCCTGTGATTTAAAATGGCTAATACCAAAGTGAGCGATTCATCCTGTTCAATCTGGTATGGGTTTAGACTGATTCTTCAGTAGAGTGAATAGCTCTATGGGATATCCACAGAAGAAGTTGGTGTGAAATGCTCTCTTCATCTTTGATATTCTATTGTGTGCGAACGCCCTGAGTTTGTCATCCAGTTGCGCATGCTTTTCGGTAATAGTTGATTTTTTGTAGTTCTTTGATCATATCTATGATTCTGGTGGTGTGGGTAGAAATTAATTTGTGCATTTTCAATATTTCAACCATTTGAATTATAAACAGATTCACAAAAGGCAAGTGGGATTAATATAAATACTGATAGATTTGGTGATCCATTTATTGCTGTTCATTTTTTTAGCATTCCAATAAGAAAGCTCTTCAGTCTTCAGTCTTAGTTCCATGGTTTTATTCTATTTGAATTGCAGAAAAAACTTTGCATTTGCACTTTTTTCTCTTCAGATTCACAAATGATGGATGAGTGTAAAAAAAAAACTGGTTATTGACACAGTTTTCCAATTTATATCCACAGCCAAGAGGTTATTGTGACATCATCTGTTCTGGTGTGTGAAGTAGCAAAGGTAATGCTCCTTCCTAAGAATGATGCCTGTGTTTTTTTTTTTTGGCTTCTGCAGAGGATGTGTGATGTTACTTTCTATCATACAGGTTGTTTGTGCTATTATTCTTCTTGCCAGAGAAGGTAGTTTGGGGAAATTATACAAAGAGTGGACATTAGCTGGTTCTTTAACCGCTTCAGGCCTTCCAGCGGCTATTTATGCCCTACAGAATAGTCTGTTGCAGATTTCATACAGGAATCTAGATTCACTCACTTTCTCCATGCTCAACCAAACAAAATTGCTCTTCACTGCATTGTTTACTTACATTATCCTAAGGTATGTGCTTATCATTGATTTCTTTTCGAGTAATCTAGCTGTTCAATGAATCAATCAATCATTCCTCTTTTCAAGAAGAAATATTAGTGTGAAATGTGCCTACGGGGCATAATTTGTTGTACGAGAGAGAGAGCACATCCATGTGAGAGCTTGTGTGCCCATATTTTCCTGTCATTGTAGCTGCGGGCAATCGCTGTAGGCAATCACAATAGATTTATGATTTATACAGCAAGAACATACATGTCAATGAAAAATACGATAGACATCATAAAAATTTAAGAAGGCTGCATGAAGAATGAGGATTTACCATAGCCACTAGCATCATCACCATGACCCATTCTAATCTAAAGTCGATCTGTTTAATAGCTAACTATGATCCTGAAAACCTAAGAATGCTGCATGAAGAATGAGGATTGTGCACCAGCAGCATCATCTGGCTATGCATGATAGGCTGATGCCAGGCCTTTTAATGGCATGCCAGTTGCAGGTAATTTCAAAGAAATGCCAATTTCTCTGACATTTGCCTATATTTTTTCTGCGTGCAATCTGCAGCCAGAAACAGACTGTTCAGCAAATGGGGGCTCTGTTTTTGCTAATAGTTGCTGCCACCCTTTTAAGCATCGGAGAAGGGTCTGGAAGAGGATCTAGTGGTGGCAATCAAGATCAAGTTCTCTTTTATGGAATAATCCCTGTTCTAGTGGCTTCTGTCCTCTCTGGCCTTGCTTCTTCTCTCTGTCAGTGGGCTTCCCAGGTTAGAATTATAATTCTTCCTTCCCTCTTTTCATTCCTTGGAACTATTTCCTATACGGGGTTGATTTTGGTTATCTCGCATTCATTATTTTCTTTTGTTGCAGGTGAAGAAACATACCTCGTACCTAATGACTGTGGAGATGTCTGTAGTTGGAAGCCTTTGCTTATTGGCAAGTACTTACAAGTCTCCAGATGGAGAAGCCATTAGACGGCATGGTTTTTTCCATGGCTGGACCGCATTAACAGTGGTGATTATCAACTTTCTCCAATATTTTCCTTGGGATGCTGTTTCTTCTTGATACAAGTGTGCCTACCAAATATCTTATTGTGAATTGTAATATAGAGCACGGCTTGGATGGATTTTTGCAAATTTGGCCATAGGCTGAGTCATCGAGAACAGTTTGGTAGGGTTCGTAAGAGTGGAAGAGCCCAGCAACGTAATGCTTCACCTTTTGTGGTGAACTTAGATCACTGCAGTTGTTTTTTCTTGGCCATAAATGCCTAAAAAATTCAAATAAAATGGCCCATGTTCTTCCTCGGGAAAGTAATTTGGATGGTTCAGCACTTGTGAACACATAACGTGAAAATGGTTTCTGGCTTGTATCGACTGTGGCTGAACACAACATACATTATTAGGCCAGGAATTGGATCATATATTTCCTCTTTTCTTTGTCCTCTCCATTTATATGCTTTACAAATGTTTGAATATAATCCATTCCTCTCTTGCCATTTCTTTTGGCCTCAGATACCAGTTCTAAGCAATGCCATCGGTGGGATCCTTGTAGGACTTGTTACAGCTTATGCTGGTGGTGTCAGGAAGGTAAATGGAATGTTAATTATGGATGTCTGCATGCTGCCAACCAAAATGTTTAACCATCAGATGTCTGAATGTTACCAATCTTCTCTTACTATTAATGTCTCTGCTACATCCTTGATTCTGCTGCCTGCGCAGGGTTTCGTTATTGTTTCGGCATTGCTGGTCACCGCCTTGCTGCAATTCATTTTTGATGGCAAACCACCATCCTTCTACTGCATTTTGGCTCTGCCACTTGTGGTTAGCAGCATATCAATATACCAGAGATACCCGTACAGAGTTAAGAGGAAGGAATCCTAAATGATCTAAAGTATCCTAATGCACGTTGCCCCATTATAAAATTCTTTTACAAGATTGTGTAGTAGTATTAGTGATAGGAGGGGCACGGGACTTCAGGAAATTTAAAACTGTTGTTTGTAATATCATTGTTATCACATTCTGATACAACAAGAGGATTGCCAAAATTGAGGCAATTGATTTACATGTTTACTTATGCAATGACGTGTTACGAATAGAATTAGATTGATTTGAAGCCCAGGAAAAGATGGCAATTTGCGCGCATCCGCTACCATGCGTGGCTGGTCTTTCTTGCACTTGGCGTGATGTGACAGCACTATTAACATTTTGGTTGCTGGCTGATATGGCTATTTACGGGCAATTGAAACAATACTTCAATTAATTTTTGAAAATAAATCTGTGGGTTTCACCAAAATAAGCCATAATATCAATTTTTTGATATTTTATTTTAATTATTTAAAATTAAAAAATAGAGCATGTGCATGCATCTGTTCCGAATTTCAAATTTCACATTGAGGAAGATGAAAGTGGGCTTACAGATTTAAGGGAAAATTCTCTTTGTACTTATCACATTTGACAATTATTTTTTTTCGCACTCACAACATTTCTAAAATTCTTCTAACACTCACAACATTTCTCTTAATTTCCCAACCACCAATGTCATTAATCTCAACCACAGAAATGTCAATTTTGACTCGCACCATTTATAAAGAAAGATTTCAAATGGAATTCACGATTTTTTTGCTTAAATTATGATAAAAAGCAGAAATTTATTTCATCTTTGTTTACATAATGGTGTGAGAACAAAATCGACATTTTTGCATACACTTGATGTCGGTTTGGGCTAAGATTGATGACATAACGTTTGAAAAATTAATAGTGAAATGTTGTAGGTGTCAAAGAAAATTTTGAAATGCTGTGAGTACGAAAAGAATAATGGCTAAATCTTGCTCCTAAAGGGAATTTTCTCAAAAATTAATCGCTAGATTTAACAGGTGACCATATACGATTGCTGGAATTAACCCAAAAATATACCGGGCAAAGGTGGAAAGCCTGGAATGTGACCAGACATCTGATTTTGAACGAGGCAAGCACCAGACATGAAATGGCACGTTCATCATCCCATTGCTTATTTTATTATTATTATTATTTTTTTGCCCCTTCTCCTCTCAGTTCAGGTTGCCTTGAATTCCATTGCAGCAGATTGCAGAACCATGCAGAGAACGCGCCTGCTGAACCCATGTCTCCAAGCAGCTTGAGCCTTGAAACTTTGAGCTATCAATGTGTCCTCTACTTTTTTCTCACTGACCTACGTCTTGGTTGACCCAAATTGTAGATGCATTTGTGCTAGCTCCGGGAAGAACAAACGCGACCTTCCTCAGCTGGTGTTGGCGTATTTGCTAGTGAAGGAATAATTTGCGTCGAGACTCTTACCATCATCATTTACAAGCACTGACATAATTGACATATCTGACGAAAAACAGAAGAAACTTTATACTCGATGTAGTTGGGGCAATAACAGTTTAGAACACACATCGCTTTGATGAAAGTTTACATCCTCATATCCCTGAATCCATCTTCAACCTGCCAATAACAGACAAATATCCACATAACTTGCCTTTAATAACATATGAACAAAGGATTGCAGCTTGTTCGCCTTTTAACGTGTAATACAAATAATGCTGAGATTTAATTTGATGCAAAGAACATTTATTGCTGCTACATGAAAATTTGAGACTTAATAAATGGTAGACAAGGTTTAAACCAATGGATTCAGCTACATATTAAGACTTTGTTGAGAGACAGACATTTATTGCTACTTGAAAATTTGAGACTTAATAACTCAGCTACATATTATGAAAATTCGAGGCTTAATAACTCAGCTACATATACTTATTAAGGCTTTGGAGAGAGGATTTATTTCTCTTAACCATCTTGTCAAATAAAAGAATTCTTTCACCTTTACCCATAGTTGCAGATTTGGTTAACGATCTGTTTCAATGTTAATTTCTAACTATAATGTAGCTGAATGACCTTTTCACCATTCTGTTTCTATTGTTAAGATGAATGACTTATTGAGTTGCTAACTGCAACTTCTCCAAATGACCAGTTCAATTGCAAACCAGCATTTATTGTCTCAAAGACATGCAATCCTTCTCTTGAAAGCTTTTACCATCTGCCTTGCAAGTGTTTGAGGTAGAAATTGTTAATGAAATTGTACTAGATACACCTCTAGATAAAAATGGTTTACAGAAACTGCAAGTGCAAGTAGAAGCAAACATATTGCATATCACATGCATTCTAATACATTCAAAGCAACACGCATCTTATCGCACAACAAAAGACGCTCACCTCGAGGGTTGGACTTAAATCCACAGTTGGTCAGGTGGTTTGCAAGCCTTTCTCCCAGGTCTTTTTGCCAATTTTGACTAAGCTGAGCATCTGGTGTGGCACATACAACTGCAGTAGCAGTCTGAAGACTGACTTGGGCGGAGGACACCTGAGGCTGTTCGACCATATCCCACACAATCAGTTTTAAAAAGAGCAGCACAAAAAAGGGGAAGATTCATTACCAACCCTATCATCTCAGCCTTGAGAACCAAAACATTTGCAATTAGCTGTTAAACAGTAGCTGGCAACTGCTGTTGTTATCGTTGGCTTTCTGCTCAATAAATTAACGTGTATTCCTGGCTCATGCACATACACCATACAAACCTGGAAATATGGGCAGCAAGTGGCATGATCAATCCATCTGGTTTGAGTTTTTAGGCTTTCATTGGTCACACATCGTTTACAGTTCAAGTAAAGGAAATTAATAAAGCTTCTCTGTTTTCCCTTATTTATTTGGACAGCCATTTTATTTACCCTTTAGCTACTTACAATAACTTTGTTTTTTCTACATCATTAAGGATCTAAATTATCTGTCTACTAACTTTCCCCTGGGGATTTCACTTTTCTCACCTGTATCCAAATCAGAAAGTGTAAGATTTTCACACATTTATCTACCTATAAATACAGTACGAAGAGGTTTAAACAAGTTGCGAAAGTAAGCTCAATTGGCAAGCCAAAAACCTGACTCCCCGCATTAGTCACTTCAGAATTTCAGGTAATTGACAAGAAAGAAAAGAACGTGCCACTTTCTATAATGGGGGATTCCCCCCCCCCCCCCCCCCCCCCCCCCCCCCCTTTTTTTCTATCTAGAAAAAATGGAAAAAAAAGCTTACTTGACTTTCTAGTATTTTAGTAACGCTCGCTACACATCCGTCGCACATCATTCCCTGCAAGAGACGATCGTAAATACAGAAGTTTTAAATAAGCAGAGGATGTAAGAATAATCATCGGAAATCCTACAGTGATGTCGAGGGTTATCAAGGCGGCGGATGAATCCATGACATCCTGTGATCCTCCTTCCGCACCTCCGCCAGACGCTAATGCTCTGAAAAAGCTAGATGCAGACGATGCCGACCGGCGTGGAACAGCCTCCGGTGATGGAATTGAGGAGAAATCCTTGGGCTGACGAAAATTACTGGGGCAGACGCCACTTCTTCTGATGTTGCATTGGGAAATAAGGGGGCGGAGAGAGTAAGCATGATGATGTTGATGATGATGGGGTCTTGGGACATTGGAAGAAGAGAAGATGAGAGTAAAAGATGAAAGTGCAGATTCCATGGCTGCTGGAGGAGAGTAAAGAGGTGAAAATGAGTAATTGCTACAAATAGCTGGAGGGCAGAGCCACTCAAATGAAAAATATATGCGATACTAAGGGCGTGGTTGTCTACCAAAAATTTTCGATAATTTTTTTTTTTACTCTGGATAATTTTTTTTATTTTTAATTATTTGTACCTCTTTATACACTGCTATTCTACTTTTTAATGGTTTTCACGTTATCTAATCAATTAAACTATCCTGTTTTATCATTATTTCTTTTAATTTGTCATTACTTTTTTCATATTATATTATTTTCTGTATATTAAAAATTTGTTATTTAAAATTTTTATTACTTTCTACACATATCATGAATTTATTATTGGAAAAAACTCTAACCAAACGATTGGAAATGATAACACCCATTTTAAGAAGGGGGAAATAACAATTTTATTTGAGTACTTACGAGATTATAATGCCATTCATAATTGGAGTGAATAAAATAAAAAAGTAGATATTTTGCTAAAGATGAAAAAACTAGTCAAGATTATTAAATAGATACAACACAAACGTTTCCGTAAATTCTAAAATAAACCATTCAATAATATAAATAAATTATTTAAAATAAGTAAGAGGAATATTTTGTTATTCTACCTCAAAAAATTTATTTACAACATTATTTATTTATTTTTTTCTTCATTCACCTGTTTATTTAAGTGTATTTAATCTGTAAACTAAAATTTACCATTTTTATATGCTTATAAAATTTTTGAGATTTTTAAACATTTTTGTGTATATGTATTTAAAATATGCATATTTTCAAAAATTTTAAAAAATATATCTAATATTCGAAAATGATATAACTTAATTTATTTGTTAAATATATTTAGATAAATAATTGTACCAAAAAAAATTTATTAAAAATAAATTTTTTAAGATAACCTCGTGCAAGGAAAAAGGATCGCGGCAGCATACGACGCCCATGTAATAGCTTTTGGGTGGGCTGCGGATGGTTTAAATGCCCTCCCATAAAGGGGATGATTTCTGGCAGATAGACCTCAAAACCCTCAGAGAAACCCCATCTGTGCACAAGGAGGAAAAAGAAAGAAGATGGGGAGCAGATTAGGAAGGAGAGTAGTCTATTTCGCCAATCTCCCTATCAAACTGCTTATGCCTTCCTCCTTCGACAACATCACTGAAATTGCTCTCAAAACCATCCCCTCTGCTTCTAAGGTAACACAAAATCACCCTTCAATTTACATTTATTTTTTGCCATTTGTTTTCTTATTTTTCTTTCGCCCTCTGATCTGTTGGAAAGATCGAAATCAAGAGAGTTCTGGAATCCCTTTATGGCTTCGATGTGGAGAAGGTGCGAACCCTTAACATGGAAGGCAAGAAAAAGAAGCGCGGCGGGATCTTGATTGCCAAACCCGACTATAAAAAGGCCTACGTCACCCTCAAATCCCCCCTCTCTATCTCGCCCAACGTCTACCCCATCCGCCTTATTCAGGAGGAGCGGCAGAACGCCGCCAAGCAGTCCAAGCCCAGCGTCGTCGAGGAGCGCGAGCTCAGATCCCATTGGCTCGACGGCATGCGGACCGGAGACAGGGCGCGGCCTGGCAAACAGCCGCCAGCTCGGGATGATCCCAAGGCTGCCGCCAGGGCGGCGGCGGAGGCTAAGGCGGCCGCTGAGGCCGCGAAAACCAAATTCCCGTGGAGCAGCATGCGGGCATTTAGGTAAAACTCTCGATGTTGGCTACCTTCGTAGCGAAAGCTGAAATCATGTATCTGGATCTCTTCGATTTTTGAATGTCATTTCTTTGCTCTCAGGCGTTCCAAGGAAATGTAAAATGTCGTGTTTGGATTCCATGAGTATGTCTCAGGCGTTAAGAGATACTGTCATCGTTTTTCATGATTCTACGTGTATAATGCTGCCAAGTTCCAAAAGATACTTTCCGCCTTCATAAAAAGCGGTATTTTTGAGATGTCCCTTGCCACCTTGTGGCTTGCTGGCGTATAGGAGAAGCTTGTTTTCTGGGTTGTCTTGGTTCCCCATCAGTTGTAGATGAGTGGCTAGAAGCGCCTTTCCAAACAGGTTACAAACAAACATTTTAATGTGTGCTTTCTTGCTTGGGAATGCGTAGCAATGGGGCTCTTTTACTTTCATTCAACCTAAGCATTACATAGTCTTTAAGGAATTCTGCTGATAAAGAACTGTGGTGCCTTGAGATTTGTTTCTTGCCTCATGGATAAAGTGTGAATACAGTTACATGAGGTGATCCAGGTTGTTGACTGGGTGCCTCTAACAATACCTGATGCATTTTTTTGGCAGAAGGATGAGTTAAAAACTCTCTTTTTCCACGTTGGGTACTCTCAGAGAAACTGAATTTAAACAGTGAGGGCTTTATTTGTGATGGTTACCAAGCTCTCTCCCAAACCAACTTTTGTGTTTAAAGCACTTACTGGAATGTTGGCTTTCACATTTAAACAGTGCTCTTTATCTGAATGTTCTGTTTCGGACTTCCTGTCCTTCTATTCAACTTTCATCAAAGACAGGGTTATCTCATCACCAAGCAGGAGCAACTGATCATTCCTGAATTCCGATTACCGGTGCTGCCATTGAACTAGGGACATGGAACTGACTGTCTATAAATTAACTGGTATCAGTCAAGTGGCAGGAATGTAAGGGTCTTATGCCAAAAGGAAATAAGTTTACTTTGTAATTATTATCTAATCCATATCTCAGTGTCTCCTTGCTCTGGCTCCTTCAATCCCTCTCTTCCTTACCCTCACTAGTGCATTGCCTATGCTTCTCTTCCTGTTCTATATGGACATAGCCTATTGTCATTTGTCGTGCAAAATAATGGAAGATTAGGGTGGATGGAACTCTTCAATGATGGTATTTTTTATCGCTCTCTGGATATTTGCTGCTGGTCTCCTTTGGTTTTTGGAGTGGTGGCATAGGGTTGATTACAAATCGAGGATCTAATTTATTTTTTATTTTTTATTTTTAGAGCCAGTCATTGGTTTGGATGTCTTTGATGACAAAGCAATGGCACCCTGCTTTTCAACTTCATTGCTCGTCGTGTATGGGAGCTAAAAAATATTATGTTGGGCATGTTTGGTTTGTAAGCATATGACCACGGGGAAGGTGTATTCTTTCGCCTGGTTATGAAATTATCATGAAAAGTGCTTGTGAACTGTAAGCATAAGATCATTGCTGGTTGAGTCCTTCCATTTCACTAGTTTGTATTTGTTTTGTTAGGAACAAATCCAAGAAGTAATGCTGCTTCTGTATTTGCCAGTATGCACTGGTGCTTTCTATATTTACCAGATATGTTTGTAGTGCCACCATGACACCCTAGGAAAGCATGACAGATATTTTCTGACCATCGCTTGTAGTTTTTAGTCAATGCATGGCTGAGGCTTGCAGTAGCTCGAATGCTGAAGATCCTTGCCGAATGCCAAGTGGTGAATCAGCTTCCCAGAATATAAGTTTATGACCTTTCAGGAGACGGATGCACGCCGGGCCTGGGTGGATAGGCTCTTCTTCTTCTGATGCGTGTCTCTTCTCTCATCACCATCAGCCTTCGCATAGAGGAATATTGAGGAATTCTTGATCTTCTTCCATCTCGAGCTCCAACCATTGCCATGCCCAATCTTCTGCTTGCTGACCCTATCAAACTCTAGCTGCAGTTCTGCATAGTCGCGCTGCAGCTCCAACAACGTTGTCTTAATCTTCTCAAGCTCAGCCTTGATGTTCAAGATCTCATCTTTATTAGACAAGCCCGTACTCTCCTGCTCCGAGAAGCCCTCGCTGGAGATCCGATCCTTGGAATTCGCCATTGCCGCCCTCATCTTCACTTGCTCTGTGAATAATACCTGCCAAACTCCTGCCGTTAGAAATGGGCTATCTTGGAATTGGCTTGGGCCATTTCAAATTCGCGAAACTGGAGTCATATTCAACTTAAACAGAGTTGTTTAACCTAAGTTTAACCCCGATCCTTCCCTTTTTTTTTTTTTTTTTGAAAAAAAAAAATTCAATTCATTTTTACCCTTTTCAACTTAAACGCATTCTTCAAATTTTTGGGTTGCCGATACATCAAATTGAAGCTTGGGCTAAAAAATAAATAAATTGATGATTGATTGTTTGAAGTAAATTTGGGCCCTTTCAAAGTGGTGCAACTTGAGTTCTACTCAACTTAATTAAACCTGAGTACCGATCTTTTCAGTGATTTTTGACCAGTTTAAAAACATATATTTTAAATTTTTTTTGAATTTTTTTTTTATAAACATGTTAATTCAATTATATTTAATTTATAAATTGGATCTTACCATGTGTATAGATTTGTTTTTGAATTTTTAAATATCCTTGTGTTTAAAAATTTAAAAATAAATCTATACGCGTATCCAAAAATGATAAAATTTAGTTTATAAATTAAATATAATTAGATTAATATGCTTATGAAAAACTTTTCAAAAGAATAAAAAAACATATTTTTGGGCCTGTCTGAAATGGTTGGATTTCAGATCGGTCTCAAAAAAATAATTCTGCGAATATCCTAGTCCTCTGTTGGAACAAAGTACAATTCCGTTTTAGCCTTAAACCTTGTCAACTTGACTCAAATCCAGTCTTCAAAGTTTCGGGGCTGTTGACACATCAAATTGATACTTTTTTTTTTTTTTTGATTGGTCACATCAAATTGATACTTGGTTGTTGAAATTTGTACTTCGATAAAAAAAATCAATTTTAATTTAGGACAAAATAAACGCTTTAAAGTTTTGATTCTGACGTAATATGTTATTGGACTAATGCTAGCTTTGCTGTTGGTGTATTTTTAGCTTAAACTTGTTTGAGGATGTAAATGATTGTGTTTATTCAATCTTAAAATAATAAAGAGAATATGACCAGCATATCAGTAGAAGTCGTAGAGAGGTAACAAAATAATTACTATGATGGAATTTCTGTCGAGGCGTAACTCGGCTGTCCTTTTTTTTTTTTTTTTTTGGACAGCAACTCGACTGTTAAAATGAGGTATAAATTATCTTTTTATTTTGTACCGTAGCTATTTAAAAAACTCGGGGTTGAAATTCCTATTAGCATCTGAGGCGTAACGCATAAAGCCAATGCAACCTAAAAGTTCGATTGGGTGGAGTATAATTTCTTTCAATCAAAATATTAAAAAAAAAATTAGTTTCATTCTACCAAAAATTGAGTTAGGTGGGTTGGCTGGCTTCAAGAGAGACTCAATTCCACTTGGAAGTGGCTTTAAGCGAACAATTTTACTCGGTTAGCTCACCTCCATTTCATGAATAAATAATAATAATTTCTATCAAAAACAAATAATAGCAATAAAAATAAGGGTCTATTTCTTAAACCATCTTTTGTAAATCATGTGATTTGTAAATAGGGATGTCAACGGATCAGGTTGGATAGGTTAAAGTTTAATATTAATCATAACTCATTTAAGACATCTTAATCCTAATCCATTTATAAATCTATTTAAGAAACCTCGACTTTAACTTATTTAATAAAGAGGTTGGAAATTTATTAATAAGTTATGTATATATGTTAATAGGCTAATAACAAACTTCATAAACATGATAATAATTAATATCACAGACTTATAGTTCATAATAATTATGAGTAAGAGAGGGAGGCACTAGAGAGGGTCTCCGACAATATTTGCAGGTGATGGTAATTTGGGATGACGGCAACAAGAATGACCTTTTAGGAGATAGCGAGAGGGAGGCAGGTTCACAAGCATAACGATTTGGGCAATAGTAGTAGGCACATAGAAGACATTGTAATTGGATTGTAGTAGGCGTTGTAGTATGTTGTAGTTCTGGGTGAGATGGAAAGAGGGAGGGGAGAGGAGAAACATGAGGAGATGAAGAAAGAGAGGGCTAGAGAAGGAGAGTGAGAGAAAGGGAAGAGGAGAGAGATTGAGGAAAAGAGAGAGAGGGAAGGAAAGAGAGGGGGAGGCACTCGTTGAGGGAGCGCAATTCAGTGCACCCGGGTGCATTCAGCCTCAACGCACCCGGGTGCACTGCACCTATTTTTTTTATTTTTTTTTGAAAATTTTTATATACAATGGTTAATCTAGGTTTATTTAACATATGTATCAATTTTTACTATTTTTGGAGACTTTTAGATATTTTTTTTAGATTTTTAAAAATCAGTGGCATTTTCGGTAATTTAAAATTACGAAAAATGCCACTCATTTTTAAAAATCTAAAAAAAATATCTAAAAATCTCCAAAAATAGTAAAAATTGATATATATGTTAAATAAACCTATATTAACAGCTTCATGAAAAAATTTTCAAAAAAAAATAAAAAAAATAAGTGCAGTGCACCCGGGTGCGTTGAGGCTGAATGCACCCGGGTGCACTGAATTGCGCTCCCTCGTTGAGACGAAAGAAGACTTAGGTGACACTTGTAAGCAAAGGCCAAGCATGACGGGGACAATGAAATGGCCAATGGCAGCAAGCGCACAGAAGACCCTATAGTTGACTAGTGGGTGAAGAGAGCAAAATTGGAGGGCGAAAATAGAATCTTTAGGATTTAGGAAACTGATATATACTCTCTTATTTAAAGAGTTCTAAACTGGTCAAGTGGATTGAACAAGTTACTAAACATGTTGATGGGTAGTAAATTTCAACCATAATCCATTTATTTATTTAAATAATTCAATGAGTTGGCGGACTATAAACTATTTATTTAGAAATTCTAATACAATCCTGTGACTATTAACACCCTTATTTTTAGGTGGTCATAAATTTTTTTTATAGATGTGTAGTTTTATTTATATTTTGTTGGATAATTTTTTAAAGAGCCGCATTTCAGTGTAACTAAGTTACATAGAAGTTGAGTCGTATAACTTTTTAATTTTTAAGATTTTAATTTTTAATGGAAAATTCAATATATTCATTGTATTTAACATTATTTGTTTATTTAGATGACCAAATTTTATTCTGATCGAGTATTTTTACAGGCCACATTGGTTGACAAATATATATTTTTATGTGTAAATTATGAAAAATGCTTAGATCTATTTATTATAGAATCATTTATCCACATAAAAATCATATTTTAGATGATTTATTCAATTGGTCCCATGCAAGGTAATATTAGACAAATAAAAGGATTTCTTAGATATTATAAATAATGTTAAATACGATATATAGAGCAATTTTTTTTATAAAATTATCAAGATTTTAAATGTGAATGAAGTATAGAAAAAAGTTTAATTGAAGTGTGACTATTTTAAAATTTGTTTGATATTTTATTTTTAAAAAATAAAAAGGCACACATAGCCATATTCCATTGATTTCCAAAAATAAAAAACAAAACAAATTTTTAAAAGATATATCAAAATTTATCGAGGAAGATGTAAGCGAGGTGCATGTTTTTTTTTTCCCCTCGGAAAGGCGACCGTATGGGATCGCCTATTAATAAACAAAGGTTGTATTTGGTAATAAATAAAACTTTTGATGAAAAGTTTTTAATAATAAAAGTTGTTAAATGATGTGATGTAATAGGGGTAATGATTAGTAGTAAAGAGAATAAAGTTAAAAGAGATAGGTTAGTTGTGTAAAAATGATTAAGAAGTAGAGTAGTTATATAAGAAAATGTGAAAAAATAATAAAAAAATATAATAATTATAAGAGTAAAAAATTTTAAATTGAAAAATTTTACCAAGACATTTTACCTCAATTGCCAGACACACCCTCAGTAATTTCCGAGACAAAGATAATAGGATATACCTGCACGACGACTCTAACCGGCAATCTCTCGTTCTGTGCGGCATGCGCGCATGCATCGAGTGACAGCTTCTCGCATTCCATGGCTCTGCACAATCTCCGCCTTTCATTCTCCTTCAGAGATGGATGGGTCTGATCATATATGCATGTCTAGATGATGAGCGGTTGTAAGGATGGATGCGTGTCTATGAGATTCGATTTTATAAAGGGAACTCAGACCTTGAAGTAGGTGTCGATGGCTCTGTAGAGGCCGTCGTCGCATGTCCGAGCGTTTTGAGGGAGTATCTCAGCGAGCTGCTGGAATTTAGCCATGGATAGGTTTGGGTCCATGGCAATCTCAGCCAAGTATCCATCCAACAGCTTCCCCACCGCCGCGTACGTGCACTTGAGATGCTGCTCCCTCTGCTCCTGCATCAGGAAGTATTCCACGATCCTCCCCACGACATCCACATCATGCATGCCGCTGCAATCCTGATCACCTAAAGTTGCCGATGATGCTGACGAACTGCACGGTTTTACTGGATGTTAGCTTGCTATTATTTAGAACGAACTCACGAAAAGAAGAATGCATGCACTTACTTGGGGATCATGAGATCACCCACGGTAGCATCATCCAGCAGTGTTCCCGCCCTCTTCTCAAGCTCAGCAATTAATGCCGGCGTAACCGAATACATTAGAGCGATCCTCAGCATCCGGAGCAAAAATCTACAGGAGACAGCTTCTCTTTGGGGTGGAAGCATGCTCACCAAGCTCTCTATCATCGTCCTGTAATCTTTGTTGGGATTGTTGTTGTTGCTGCTGGTAACATTACCGTTGCGTCCTCCCTCCATTTCTTGCCTCCTCCCACCACTCAACACGCTTAGCTGCAGCTGATGGTGATGCCTTCCACTCCCATACCCAGCTGCTCTGCTCTCATCGCAATCGGCGCCGCCGTCGAAGCCCGGCAACCACTTCTCCGCATAGTGCATGATGCAGGCGCCGATCGTATCCGGCGCCAGCCCTTTCACCTTCAGCATCGTAATCACCCTCATGAAATGATCGATCCTCAGGACGCAGACGTCGTCGAACCACCAGCGGCCGTTGCAGTTGGAGCTGTCCCTGGAGATCTTCCAGGCGATGGAGTCGCTGCAGCGACGCACGATCTGTAGGTTCTCTGCCCAGGGGGAGAGCGTTTCGCAGGATTTGAGAACGAGGAGGGAGTCCCTCCAAGAGGAGAGCACGGCGAAGGTGAGGAAGGCCTCGGCCTTGGACACCAGGTTGCCCTCTTCCAGATCTTCCCTCATCTCCAGGAAGTCGGACGCGCATCGGAGGGAGGCCACGTTCTCCGGGGTGAGATCGATGGGGAGGCCGTAGCAGAATTTCAGAACGGCTTCGAATGTGTCGGGCCCGCCGGGGAAGTTGTCGATCTTCAGGTCGGGGCTGTAACTCGAGTCTAACGAGGAATCGATGTTGAATTGGCTCAAGTAGCCGCATCTCGAGAACAATGGATACTGGTTTCATATGAAGAAGTTAGTACTATTTAGTAAGAATTCATCACAAGAGAAGTTTTGTTTTTTAAAACTTGGAATGGAAAATGGAAGCAAGAAATCCGTTGATGAGTAGGATTTTTTACCTTGTGAACATAGAAGGTGATGTCTCGTATTTGGACCGTCAAATCCGATGGGATTTGTGAGGTTACGAACCTGCAAAGTATTATATTTCCTTTTTTGATGAAATATTGCAATATATATCTAGATACTAGAAAATTTCCCAAAAAATTAAATCACCTAATCACGTTTAGCAGTTGAATATAGGCAAAAACGAAAATTACACTCGGAAAAATATTATAATCGGGGCAAGGTTAATATGGTATTTTTCTACAAAACAATTTCCTCTGAATAATTAATCGGTTGTAGGTTAAAAGTTTGGTTTATAATAGGAAGAACATTTTGGAGCGCCTGCATATCAGGATTCACGAACAGGTGAAGAAATCTAAGAGCAAGGCTGTGAAAAAAGCGCAGACGGCATCACCATTTGCATTTAGCTTTGGAAATCAAAGAGAGCGCCGTTAAGGGAGGAATGTGATTCCATGGTTACCAAGATCTTTCCTTCTTTTCGAATGTCTCCGCAATTGACATGAGCTTTGTTGGGATTACTATCCGATGATCATCAATACGACTGTGGGCGTCGTCCGGATCACCGAAGGAGCTTAGCCGTCGGCAAGCTTCAAAAGATCCCATGGTTGGGCCTTTTCCCCACCTGCTACTACGCCACAAGCTGTTAACATTCCCGGAATGAATTTAAGAGCAGGGATTGAAGAGTAAGGACCAAGAAGAAGATGGGCCATGGGTTGAATAAATACGAAAGGCCAATCTGTGGCTGTGATAGAAATCGTAATGAATTGATGTTGGACTGTCCTTTCGGTTCCCGAGAGCTTATTAGCATTTGTCAAGGTAAAAGGAAGGACTTGAGCTTGAGTATGTGAATGTCATGCACATGTCGTCTGTACATCGTGCACTGTGGGTGTCCACTGTTTGCATACAGTGGCAGAGGCAGGCACCGTTTTTACTTAAAATTAGAATATGGAAGTAGGTGTGAACCTGGGTAGCCTAGTTGGTTTCATGTCCAATTGGTTGTACTGTGGAGCGTCGTCTCCCTTTCCCCCTTTCCCCCTTATGTAATCAATAAAAAATTATGAAAATAATCCGAATCCGTAAAATAAAAGAGTTAATATTTTATTTTACAAGTTGATTTTGTTTATAATGAGATTTTTAAGTAGTTATCATTTTTATTTTTATTGTTCAAACACATTTGACCAATTTGTAGCGACTCGCAACTTAATCTAGTTGAATAAAATGGGTCAGGATTAAAGCTTTTATAAATAATATTGAGGTTAGTCTCAAACCTGTACTGGGGTCTTCTGCTGCTGTCCGGGCTACAGCAGTGAGGAGAATCGTCTTTCGTTGGATAAGAGGGCACAGGGCCTTGACGTGCCTTGTCAGCAGAAGAGCGACGTTTGTACATGGGTGGGGTAGACAAAAGGAATGATAATGAGAAATCAGGTTTCAACCACGTCTATATTGGAAGGACCACTGGCTTATCTTGTGGCTAGGCGAGGTTGTACTGCCTGCCCGTAGCCATGTATTGAGCAGGAACCGTATGTCCTCCGGTCCCTTTCTCATGCAGAAACTTTCATGCAAGGAAGTGTCTTGTATGTTTCTTATAATTCACGTGGAGCACTATCTTTCCACAGATCCGCTTGCTAGCAATCTCACTGATTAGAGTATGCAATCTGGTTCCGAGCTCCGTACGGGGTTTGTATCGAGGATTACTAAAGGATTTCGTTGTAGAGTTCCAGATACTGTGCCTATAAAAGTTTCTCCTCGGATTATTTTCCGGTGCTTATGGTCTTTACTCAGAATATAATGAGCCCCAAAATTAGGAATCCACTGATGAATTCAAAAGGTATTTAGCACTGAATAGCAAATATCATCCTTTGGAAAAGAATTATCTAAAGACGAGGGAAATGATAAAAAAAATTACAACTAAAAGAATTAACCTCCTCCACAATCACAAGATTCATGCCGCAAAGCCGCAGGAAGAAGTCCTCGAAAGGATTAACCACCAAGTACAAACAAAACCCCACGTGGTGGGCCGCCACGACTGCCATTTCTCAAATTGGGAATTCAGGATACGAAGGATGGAGCTTGCCAGTTCTCGTATACCATTTATCCTCGGCTTCAGCATGCACAGCCTCCAGATTGCTGCTCTGAGTGTGATGCGTTGACGGTGGGCTTCAAGTTCACATCGACCATGTCCTCCTGCTTTGTTGAAGACAGAGTCTCCATACCCGGCAAGGCAGCAGCGATCTTACGGAACAGTGGCTGCATTTTTACCATGTATCCGATGTCACCAATGGATGGAATTGGGAAGAAAATATCACCAAAGAGCAGGAACATTTTGTGTTTAATGTCAACTGAAGAAAGAACAGAAAAAAACTATGTTTTACCTTGATATTGAATCCACCTTTGGCACTGGTTTCTATGAACATGACACCAAACTCTCGTGCCTTTGCATCTCCTTCCTCTATCGAAACTTGCCTGTTTAATCAGCAAACAGGCATCGTCAATTTATCGTTGTGAAAGAATCATCTTGTTAATAACCGGGCCTGGTTCTCATGTCAATTGAGTCATCATCGACCCAAAATTTGGCAAAACAAGTCACGCTTCACAGTTGGCTTTGGAAATACTCCAAGCAGTTGTTCCCTATCAACAACCAATGCACCGTATGACGAAGGTTTATGGTTGTAACACTCCGGTGGCACACGTTGTTGCACTTGCAATAATGAATACTGGTAAAAACAAGCAAGAAGAAATGTTGCAATCTAGGCTGTCTTCAGAAATCAATGAACCACGGGTGGTACATGGATGTACATATTCGTTTTCTTACAAGGTACGTCAAGATTTCATGGTGATAGGATCTACCATGGAAATAGAAAACAATTGCCCACTTCAAACAGGGCAACAAAAGATTCAATTTTTTCCAAACTATTCTCAGGCTGCACGATTGATAGGACGTGAGAACCCTCGAATGTTCTCTGACCGGGCAAAATACTATAAACAAAATCAATGGGGAAGGACAAAATGTCCAAGACTGGAATGTGCCAAATCCCAAGGTTATTCAACACCAATATCCAGGTAACAATGTTGATAAAGGAACTAACTAACTTGAAAGCATAAAAAATGTGTAAAGGAGTTTACTCAAGCGACTTAAGAATACTTCTTCTAGTTGGTATCAGACATTACCTCTTGTCCACCAGATCAGTTTTGTTCCCAACTAGGACAATAATAACATCACTTCCACGCTCTGTGCGTACTTCCTCAATCCACTTAGATGTGTTTAGAAACGATTGTCGATCTGCATTACAATAAGTTAGCAAAGCTTAGTTGCAGAATGAAATTTTTCTGTCATTCTTTCCTTGCGATAAATTGATATTGTAACAAATTTCAATTAAAAAACAATTAATAGCTAGCTGAAATGTAAACTTGTGTTTGTATTATTCATTTACTATTATTTTGATGGCTTGAGGTGTCCAATGGACACTGAACCGTTAGAAAGATGCAGCCTACCATTATTACTGATTCTTGGTTCTTTCACTATCAGGAATATATGACACGTATTTGAGGTACAAGATCCAAACATCATGTTTCCTAAACCACTTAGAAGAAATCATTTTGAGTAAAGCCATTCACGCGATCAGATAAATTTAAGGCAATTCTGCTGATACAACCTACTCAATAAATCATCATCATGAGTAATAACTAGGCTCCCTAGACGATCATGTTCCACATGTCTACCCTTACACATTTCCAACTTTTTTTATATTTTTAATCACAACATTTCAACCTCCTTGTTTAGAACAAATGAAATAATGGGAGGCAAATTTACATAATTTTCGCAATTTCTCAAGCGAAAAGCCAACTTACTTGCCACATCATAGACAATCACAGCAACAGAAGAATCTCTAATGTAGCTTGGAATGAGACTTCTGAATCTCTCCTGCCCAGCAGTATCCCTGTAAAATTAGAACATCAGATTTTGGGAAACAAAAAGGCGTGCAAATATGACTCTGAAAAGAGTCGTAATATTGCAATAATTATAAAATATAAACAACAGCGATAAAACCATGGGACAATTTCATGAACATACTTCTGCCATTACGCACTCGAAACAATGAAGAGAATTTTTTTTTTTTTTTTAAGGTCACACAGCAAAATTTTGGAGGCATTCCCGCCTCAAACAGGCATCATTATTTTTCTGTTTAAACATTAGGTTTAAGAGGTAAGATGGGCCGCATGCAACTCGGTAAATTTCACAATCACCATGGAACATGGACTCAATTGTAGGAAAAGGAAGATATCTTACCAAAGTTGCAAGCGAACTGTCCGATCTTCAAGGTACATGGTCTTCGAGAGAAAATCAATGCCAATTGTTGCCTGCAATTCATTCAAGAAAGTGTGGGAAAAGCATACACTGAACAAAGTAAAATAAAGAGAACAAAAAAATTGATTCTATATAGTATTATAATATTTTAACGCATCTACAAAATATCTAAGCATTTTTTTTTATAATTTACACAAGATTAGAGGAATATTGCCAGTATGGCCCACCCGAAGATTCAAATTGAGATGTGTTTTAGTACCATGATAAAACAAATAATTTTAAAGATGTCTAAGTTGCAGGCTGAAATGACTATTTAAAAATGATATATAAGGCTAATATCTAAAAAATGATATATTAGGCTAATATTTAAAAAAAATGATATATTAGGCTACACCATGTTGTACTCTAATTAAGATACACTGAATTAAAGAGGCTCATTGTGATGCTGAAATCGAAATTCACTTCACGGATTGTATCTAGTATGATTTATTTAACTAGGTTGTCACGTTTCATTAAAACCAAATGTGTACATGGCCTAAAAAATATAAAATCAACGTAATATATCTATGCGTGATTTGCAAATTTAGTTTAACCATAATTGTAAATATATCCATATAATTTTAAAAATTATAAATAATTTCCATATACTTGACCATAATTGCAACTATACCCATGTCATTATATCGTTATTACTACATAATCATGACGTAGGTATATTTGCAAAGATATATGGACTACATGAATATATTTGCAATTTTAAAACTTAAGTTAGTTCGCATATCTTTGCAAATATATTCATGTCGTACTGGTATGGTAACAACATCATAACGGTATGAATATATTTACAATTTTGGTCAAATTATTTGAGATTATCGCAATTTTTGAAATTATATGAGTATATTTGCAATTATGGTCAAAATATATAAGTATATTTACAAATTACCTATGATTATTTGATTTATGTATCACTTTAAAGTTGCTAATGCAATATCTGTACAATCTAAAAAATCATTTTTATATGGATAAAAATATTCAATAAAGCATTATAATTTTCTAATGTATTTATGAATATATCTAAGTGTTTTCATAATTTTTCATGTGATTATATATATTTAAGCCAATGTGGCCCACCGAATATTCAAATTGAGTTGACCCGGCCTCCCTAAAATAATTACATTCAATGAGAAGGTGTTGGTAATAAGTAAAAGTGGTCAATTTAAAACTTTTCACTCTCCACAACTACCATATTTTTTAATCATTTCTTCACATTTTTTATACAATTATTATACTTTTCAATCATTTCTACATAACTACCAACACAACTAACTTATCTATTTCAACTTTATCTTATTTATTTTTCTTCATTACCCTATCATATCACATCATTTGACAACTTATACTCTCTAAAACTTTTTATCAAAAGTTTTATTCATTCCCAAACACACCTTAAATCAATACTTCCATATGCATTTTTATTTATTATCACAATAACTAGAGCAATCAAAATAACGGATATCGCTCTGCTTTTTCGAAATGAAAGATATGCGACAGAGTTTAAAATCTACGATTTTCACAGTATATACTGCAAAGTACGTGATTAATACGAATTGTTATTTATTAAAATCAATCTTTGGATCCAAATATGGAATCTATATAAGACAACCTTAAAACAAAATCTTTTGCTAAATGGGAAAATGAGCACCGACACGAAATCAAAATCCACGAGAATAAAAGCCTCAAGATTCATCCAAATTCCATTCGAACAGAATGATATCCTATAAACAGAAACGATTGCAAATGCCCGGCACTGGTACCGAATTCATGCCAACATTGGTGAAATTCGGATCAGCGAAAACAAATGACTCATCGAAATCAGAACAAGTATTCCAAGATCCATGCAGTCCTGCGGAATCAACGGATCAAACTCGAAAAAGGCCTCCAAAAACATTGAATTGCATCCAAACTGCATTAAACCTCGGCAGAATTGTATCCAGAGAAATGGAAATTTGGCGAGGAACTTCATACCTGGTAGGTGGTGTCGAATTTGTCGTACATGAATCGGGTAATGATGCTGGTTTTGCCGACGGATTGATCGCCCAGGAAGACGAGCTTGTATTTGGCGAGGGGAGATACGGTGGCCATGGTTGAGGAGGATTTCTCTTTTCCCCTGTTTCGTCCGCGAGGTCTGCTGCGGAGGAGGACGATGAGAAAGCTAAAAATAAAAATCAAAAGCAGATCTGGAAAATGGAAGGAAAACAGGTTGGGCGTATTAGAAAACAGATTCTGCGTAACGCCACGCTACATCTGCGACATACCAACGAAAATCTGGTAAAAACTTAAAATAAATAATGTATAGTTAAAGATCCAAACCTCTTGTAACGTACTTTTTCTTATTAAATTCATTATTTAAAAATATTAAATCTATTTGATATTTTTGAAATTCGTTTGCGTTAGCATAGATTGAAACCGTTAATGCATATGGGATGCTTTTTTATAATATTAATTACATATTTTTAAAATCAGATCCATGCACTGTGTTCAAAATAAAAAATTATATTTTACGCTAGAAAATTTATAAAGAATAATATTCTTAGAATGAATATTAATTTCAAAACAATATTCTATTAATGTGAATCTTTAAAAAATCATATAAATAATTAAATTTTTATCGTGCGTGTTAAATTTTAAAGATATCAAAACTAACGGTTTGGATATTAAAAATAAACATATATAATTTTTTATTTTTGAACGCTTCACCTGTGAGAGATACTGATCCTCTCGCGGCGTATTTAGAGGGCGGAGGGATAAACGAGTAACCCGCCAAACACGACCGCGAGAGTACGGTCAACCATTGCAAATGGAAGCTGGCGCTGCAACATTGTCCCCTACACAAAAATGAAACAAGCAGCCTCATATCACACGGGGTCTGTTTGGAGAATGGGAATAGATAATGCAAAAAATTAATATATTAATTAGTCAAGTATTTTATTTTTATTTTTATCAATATATTTTAATTATTTTTTCGTATTTTTCGTACAACTACTTTATTTATTTTTATTTTATTTTATTTTATTTTCAATTTATTCCCATAGCCCACCATCTGATTTACTTAATTTTGGGCTAGACTTCAATCTAAAGCAACTTTAAAATGAGATTTGTTTGATTTCTAGAATAACTCGAATCAAAATTTAATCCGATTTATCTAGTGCTTATCTTGATTTTATTGAGATAATAATGCGTTGGACGTCTTTAAATAAGTTGAAATATTTAACAATTAAATCTCTTTTTATCTCAAATATACTTATATACTTGTAACATCGCGTTAATTAAAATTTCATCTATTTTATATCGGTTGAATTAGTTATATTTATTAGTTTTTATCTTATTAAAATTTTCCCTTTGGCGTCTGATTCTTTAACTGGAAAGTCTGGGTATTCCCAAGGCCTGGCTTGGCTAGGTGAGCTAACCCAAATGGGTCCGGATATCTGTGATAATTGGGTCTTCTTTGGACAACGCAAGCACAACCTACTAAAGAGAGAGCTTGGACATCCATTTGTGTTTGTTTGCCAGCTGGACAAGTGAAGAGGCATTAAAACGGTCTCCCTATAAGCCGAGCCCAGTAAACAGATCGTTATTTGTCTGAGCCCAGGGCAGCACAGACAACCAGTAGCTGCTGAAAATAATAGCAGGTATTTCGAATCAGTATATATCAGACTCCTCTGTTATTTCTATAATTGCAAGTAAATGCATGTCCATTCCTGGCCCTGCTGCAGCCCATTTTCAAAACAAATGCATGTCCCACCACATTGCATTTGACTCTTCTCCTTCTTCTTCTTCTTTTTTTCCTTCTTTTTCTTCTTTTTTGATAGTTTTTTTTATTCTTCTTGAAGCCCATGCAATAAGTCAAATGCCTTGTTGTTGGATCTTATACGGCCCACAACTCACGACTGGGCATCATATGCCAAGTGAGTGTTATTTGCTAAAGTAGCTCCATTAGTTTATTTAATTGAATTTTGATTTTTTCAAACCATCCTAAAACCAAGCGAATTTCCGACCAGCCCTCTCGACTGTGCGATTCTGAAGAAAACTGTGGAATTATCGACGGCTGGTCTTTTCAGCCGTTCGTCCGGCTCAAATATATATATATTTATTTTTATGGATAAGTAATCTAGGTGTATTAAATCTATAAATCAAGTTTTACGATTTTTATATTTTTAAACACAGTAGTATTTTCATAATTTTCTAAGACTCAAAAATTACGAAAATGTCATTGTGTTAAAACATCCAAAAAAATACTTAAAAACATCAAAAAATAGTACAATTTAATTTATAAATTTAATACACTTAGATTTACTTGTGGAAAAAATAGGAAAACTTAGAAAATAACAGGCGTCGGAATCATGGGACCGTTGGATGAAGTCCTTAAATCGTAGTTGACTAGGATGGTAATTAATGCCAAGAATTGTACAGGCAGGCCCCTGTAAGTTCTTTTGTTTACCGAATGTAGGCGCACATGGGTATTCTCTTTCTCAATACGGGTCTCCTGCACAGACGTTTCTCTTCCACAGAGATTCATCCCTACTTGCGACCGACTAGAGTGCTACATGCTCCGTCTCCTCCGACGCCCATGACATCTCGTTTCCGACAGGGTGGCATTCCGTAGGCCTTGAACAAAAGACGTGCGTCCCTACAGAGACATTTTTCTATCTACATCTCCGTAGCTCCTTGCATCCCCATTGAAAGGCGAGCCTCTGCTCCTTTAGACGCCATTCTGGTTCTTGCAACGACGGCAATGCCTGCCGGTTTGCCCACAACGAGGCCGAGCTACACCCTCCGTCGGATCATTCTTGGGACTTGACATCTGAGTGGTTGAAGAAGCTCCTAAAGTCCAACAACGGCAAGAAGGTGGAAACCACTCTTGAAGTGGTGGAGGATATTCTACTATTTGTACCCTTATCCAATAATGTTGATGATGAAGTGGTGGAGGACGTTATAGAAGAGCTGAATTATTCATAAATGTATGTAGATTCATGTAAATTTTTTTTGTTTGCAGGGAATTCACCATACAGTAGTCAGGGAGGAGAAGGGAATGATAGCTAATGTACTCAAGTTATGTGCATTGTAGAATGTACACTTGTTTTCTGTTTTGAGAATACAGAGATCAAGAAGCAACCAATAGTACATTCTCTTTCTTTGTAATTGTAGATAATTCAGACAACGTACTTAAGTTGTGTTTTCCTCTTCTATGTTCCTTTAATGACAATTTTTAGATGGGAAATCTGTGGGCAGCTCGGATGTGTTTTGATGTACTCAAATCCTATGCACAATTGTGTAAACATGATGTGTTCTGTATTCTTGATCTGATGAATTCTATGAAATCTGAATGAACCTTATTGGCGAAGAAGATGCCTAAAATTGCTTACATGGAAGACAAACATTTTTGCTCAAGACACTTGTGAAAAGGCGGGATCCACTGGGGATCTGGCGCTCAGTTTTTTATTTGGCAAAAGTCAGCCTCCCCTCTTCGCTCCAAGCCCGCACTTCTGCAGGGGGAAATTGAAAATTTTCAGGGGACCATCCGACGCCTACAGAGTTGCCATGTTGGACGGCCGAAATCGTAGCGACTTTGGCCCGGTCGCATGAGATCACGTTCCATTTTCTTGAACCAATCTTCTCCAAACACACACCTTTAAAAAAATCCGATCGTCACGCCGGATCGAGTTGTCCGTCGTGGAGCATCTCACATCCGTATGGACGTAAATAAATGTGGGGTATTTGCGCCATACCCCCTCTAAGTTTGCGAATTAGCATATTAGACCCCGAAGTTTTCGTATTAGCTTTTTGGACCCTGAAAAGTTTCATTTTGTGCATTTTAAACCCTGCGCCCTAACGCCGTCAGTCTCCCACCGCTTAACAGTGTGCAATTACAAAATTACCCTTCGATAAAAATGAAAGCGGAGCCCTAACGAGAATACCCTTCCCAAATCGAACAGCCAGCCAGGCGGTAGGCCGAATCGAAAGCCCCGAAATCGAAAGTCATTTGCTTTCAGAAACCCCCAAATCGCAGTCGAAGCCCCCCGAAATCGAAAGGCATTTGCTTTCAGAAACCCCCAAATCGCAGTCCGAGCCCTCCGAAATCGAAAGGCATTTGCTTTCAGAAACCCCCAAATCGCAGTCCGAGCCCTCCGAAATCGAAAGCCCTTTGCTTTCAGAAAACCCCCAAATTGTAGTTTGAGAATTCCAAATCGGAGAAAAAAAATCGATATCCTGCCTGTATCCGTCGCCCTAACGAGAAAACCCTTCTGAAATGGAACAACCAGCCTAACATAAGCCCGAACTGAAATCCCCAAATCGCAATAGTGCCTACGTTCGCTGTGGGACGTCGCTGGGTATCGTCTTCTACCATAATGGTTCGAAAAGGGCAAAGAGAGAAGGGTAGAGAAGAGAGGTAAGTTGGTTGATAAATTATATATATTTATATGGTAAAGTCGATATTATTTTATGCACATTTGTCACATTTGTTGGATGGTGAGCTGTCTGTGTGGTATGCTTTATTGTCGTGTGCGGAAGACGCAGGGGAGGTGGTCCCATGTATGGAAATATGCCTTCGTCTTTTAGAAATTGTCGTTGCTTGGATGTCCCTGTCGGTTGGGTGGTCCCATATGGTGATGAAAAATGGGGCTTTTACGTAGACAGTTTGTTTAATTTGTTATAAGTAGTTTGATTTATCGTTGCCTAGCTGCCCTTGTAGGGTCGGTGGTCCCATGTGGTGATTAAGCATTGTCTGTCATGTATAATGTGAAAGTGTTGTTGGATTTCTCTGATTGTTGTGCCATTTTCTATGATCTAGAGCTACCCTTGAGTCCCTAATTCAAATAGCTCAGCATAATCATCTATGTTGAATATTCTATAATTTTCTATGATGGAGAGCTTCCTTTGAGCTCCTAATTGAAACAGCTAGTGCTCACAAAATGGTGTGCATTGCATAATTGATTACTATTTTTTGAACAACTACTATCTTTTTACAATATTGTGGATTTATAAGATTTAAATCCTTTCTTGTTTCATTATTTTCATGATCAATCATTTATTTCTGATGTTTTTATGATGGATAATATGCAGGAAGACATCTGAGGTTGATTTGATTTTGTGGTGGCACTATGGAGGCAGATTCGTGTACGACATAGAGGAAGGTTGTGAGGTATACGCTGGGGAAGATTTTGGGGTTGGCAGTGCTAATGTGGAGACATACAGCCTATGTAGAATGCGTGAACAAATGTCTATAGAAACCGGAGTTCATGGTCATCTATTGGACTTTTGGTGTGGGAAAAGGAAGATATTGATCTCAAATGATGAAGTGTTGCGTAGTTGCCTACGAGAAGCCATTTTAGAAGATTGCATGGATGTGTGGGTCACACCGAAAGCAGGAGTCCAATGGGTGCCAGATCAACAGCAGGAGCCGAGTTCCAAAAAATTCAAGAGTCACCGTACAATATTTGTGAAGGAAGAGGTGTCGGAGGTTGTTGGACAGGCAAACGAAGTGGAGGACAATATTAATGGAAGTGCAGCCAACGAAAATGCAACCAACTTTAGCGCAAAAAATGAGGGGCTTGAAACTGAGGAAAATGTGAGCGACCTACCTCCGCATGATGATACCAGTGATAGGGGATCTACAGAAAATGACCACTATGAAGCGCAGCATGACACCAACAGATTTAATAATTATGATAGTGATGATAGTGATGATTCTTTTGTTAAGGTGCACGAAGACTACAATGGGAATGTGACTTCCCATGAATATGATCCATACTTCGAGCTCAAGGATCCATACCTATGTGTCGGCGCTGAGTTTCAAAATAAGAAGCAGTTGGAGCTAGTGATCCGTCAACATGCAATCGTAAATGGTTTTGATATAAAGTTTGTGAAGAATGAGTGCTACCGCCTAACTGCCACATGTAAGGTTGATGGTTGTCCATGGAGAATACATGCATCAAGGAAAGCTGATGGTGTGACCTTTGTTATCAAGACATATAACAATGAAGAGCATACATGCACAGTTGCAGAAGGGAGTGGAAACAAATCAGCAAACAAGAGCTAGATCACAACATCGATTGAGAAGGAATTCCGTGTTAACAGTAATCTTACGATCAAGCAATTGAATAATGGGTTGCATGCCAACTTTGGGCTGACTTTGAATTACTGGAAAGTATGGAGAAGCAAGAAGCAGGCGATGGGGAAGATCAACGGGACGGAGGATGAATCATTTGCAATTCTTCCAACATTCTTTAATACAATTGTGAAGACTAATGTAGGGTCAATCACACATATGAAGACCGATGCGGATCATCATTTTCAAAGAGCCTTCCTATGTATTGATGCCTGCAGAAAGGCTTTCAGTGATGGCTGTAGGCCATTTATCGGTCTGGATGGTGCTTTTCTCAAAGGGGGTTTCAAAGGAAGCCTATTGACTGCTATTGCAAAGGATGCAGAGGGACAGATCATGCCGATTGCAATTGGAGTTGTTGAGTATGAATGTTACAATAGTTGGGTTTACTTTCTAACACTCTTGAAGAGAGCAGTGGGAGAGGGGGAATTCACCTTTATGTCAGATCGACAAAAGGGTTTAATTAAAGCAGTGGCTGGAGTCTTCCCAACTTCGAGGCATCGCTACTGTCTAGACACATAGCGGGAAATTTGAAAAGGAAGGTTTTTGGTCAAAATGACGTGGTTCGAAAACTATTCTGGGCAGCATCCAGATCATACACCCAAGCAGAGTACAGACATCATATGAGTAGAATACGGGAGATCAGCCCACTCGCATGTGACTGGATCGAGAAAATTGAACCAATCCATTGGTCTAGAGCCTTCTTCGCCGATGATTCCCCATGTTCTGCAATTGATAATAATTTTGTGGAGTCCTTTAATGCTTGGATAAATGCAGCAAGGGAGATGCAAATTTGTCAACTGTTTGAAAGTTTTCGCACTAAGGTGTTGGAATGGTTTAATGTTAGGAGTAGCAAAGGCATTTCATCACAAGCGCCCTTGTCAGATAAATCTTCTAAATCCCTGGATAAGATTGGTGTAGACGGTAGACGTGCAACATTCTTCCATTGTGAGAATGAAGAGTATGAGATTTCATATGGAGTCAACACCCATGTGGTTCAGTTTGGACAGAAGAAATGCAGTTGTAGGCAATGACAATTGGAAGGAATGCCATGTTTACATGCATACAGGGTTATTCTTTGGCGACGGGAAGACCCGATTTCGTATTGCAGTTGGTTTCATACGATGAATTCGTATCGAAAGACCTACCGCCATGGGTTCCATGCAATGCCTAGTAGACAATTTTGGGAACCTGACATTGATAGTATACTTTTTTCTTACCACTTGTCTTGTTTACTTGAAAATTAGTTGATCTTTCACTCATTTATTATATATATTTCTGCTTTGGGGTTGAATTTAATATTTGCCGTTTAATTTTTACACAGATATGGTAGTTTTACCCCCGAATGTTGAGAAGACAAATGGTCGACCTCAAACTGAAAGACGGAGAGGTCCAGAAGAGGGACCCCCACAACATGTGAAGAGAACTTGTGGAAAGGTACATTGCAGCCTATGCAAGGGAGAAGGGCACAATCGAAGGGGTTGTCCTAACAAAGGACCAAATACAACAAGTCAGCCAGGGCCTCCAATGAAGAACTCAACTTCACAAGCTTCTACGCAAACAACTCAATCACAAGATGACACCCAGCCAATGCGCCAACCAAGACCAACACACCCATCTACAGAACCAGCTCCCACCACTACTCACACCTCATCATTTTCACCGCCATCAAGGCGTTGGGTGAAGAAATTGGCACGAAAGAGGACATTTGCATCGACGCAATGACAATTGAGCGGCTGTAGAAATTTACATTTTTTCACCTTTTAGGACTTGTAAAAGTTATATGCAATAGCTTTTCAATGAACTTTGTTGTATGTATTTAACAGCTTGGTCATTAACTATACAGCTCTTGTTGAAACTGGTAGAAAGTTCTTTGCAGGGCATGATCTCCAAATGTAGCACAAGATGAACTACTTTTTTCCGTCCATTTAAATTAATGAACTTTGTTGTATGTATTTAACAGCTTGGTCATTAACTATACAGCTCTTGTTGAAACTGGTAGAAAGTTCTTTGCAGGGCATGATCTCACAGAAACCAATACCTATATGAAACCAATACTCACAGAAATTATATCATTATACCAGATGTCCACGACATAAAATAATTTCCATAGTCAATCCATACACAAGCTAATTCATTGATTACCAGTACTCACAAAATAAGTTGAACAATAATCCCATACTAGTTTGCTTTTAAATAGATTAGTACAAATCATTCCTTCGGATTAGGAGAAGAACATATATTAATATTTATGGTCATGCTTGTCACTCCTTTAGTTATCTCATCCACTGAAGTTGCTTTCTTCATTTCAGATAACTCTTTTTTCAAAGCATCCAACTCCATCCTCAAGGTTTCATCAGTTCTAGTAGAGCACTCCATCTTGCATTCTTCTTCTAATATCATCAGCTCCTTGGAGTTATATTCATCACACCAATGAAAAAAATTACATATCTTCACATCCTAACAAAGAAATGCATTCGTATGTTATTAAGCAATCAAATGACGAATATCATTGTCCAATTGCGAACAAAAAAAATCATATTTCATACCTTTTTAGGGCAACAGTAGAACCACCTATTTGGATTTTTAGATGTTCTTGACATAAAAAATTTACAAGTTCCCATTCCACATGGACATTGAATCTCTTTAATCCAGCAAGGGATATTTCTGCTTCCACAAAAAAAAAAGCAACATCACGAGATAACAAACATTTAAAAAAAAACCTGTGCAAGTCTAATTTCTATATGTAATTTGGAAAACCAGGAAAAGGTAAAATATCGTGATGTTTTAATGGCGCATTTTAACGGCGCATTTTAAAATATAATGTGTCATTTATGGTTTAATCAAAACTAAAAAACATTTAAAGTTTAAAACACTAATTTTAAAATTGAACCCGTAATTTACCGTTAAACAAACTGAAATTTTCCAAGATTATTAAGCTGATTTTGATATATTATACATGGTATATAGTTTACACTAAATAAAATTTTTTTTTAAAGTTTATAGGCTCACCGTAAATTATTACACATAGTTCCGATTTAATCAAAACCAGAAAAAAATCGAGGTTACAGGCTGTTATGCTATTTAGTCAGAAAAATTTGTTCATAAATCATCTTCCCCATTCACGCTGACAGCTCTTATGCATAAATCTTATGACTAGTTGAATTAAATAATGTGAACGAGTCAGAAAGCATACCTTCTTTCAGCCATTACCCAAAGCCCCAACACAGCACCGTCCGTCTTTGAAAGAAAAAAAGTGAGACCACCCTTCCCATTTTCATCGTTTCAGCTTAAAAGCATCTCTACAATGACATATTCGTCATTTTCAAAGAACCAAACGAGATTGCACACTGTTAAGCGGTGGGAGACTGACGGCGTTAGGGCGCAGGGTTTAAAATGCACAAAATGAAACTTTTCAGGGTCCAAAAAGCTAATACGAAAACTTCGGGGTCTAATATGCTAATTCGCAAACTTAGAGGGGGTATGGCGCAAATACCCCAATGAATGTCAAAATGCTGCTTTTTCGGTAGGTGCGGTTTGATTCCGCGTAAGTGACAACTGACAACCTGCAAGTCTGCAACTAGACATTGGATGATGTGGTACCAAGGGGGCATTGCAGCAAAGAAGATGTGGACCGAAAAATGTCTCTTGTGGAGACGCACAACTTCTGTTCAAGGCTAACAGAATGCCACCATGTTGGAACGAGATGCCGTGGGCGAGGGAGGAGATGGGGCATGACAACTCTGGTCGATCGCAAATGGGGATGAATCCTTATGGAAGAGAGACGTCTGTGCGGGAGACTCGTATTGAGAAAGAGAATACCCATGTGCATCTCATTCAGTAAACAAAAGCAACTGACATGGGCCTGCCTGTACAATTTCTGGCATTAATTACCATTCCAATCAGCTACGATTTAAAAACTGCATCCAGTGGCCCTAGATAATTCCGTCGTTCTCTTTAGGATCGCACTGTCAAGAGGGCTAGTTTCCGACCGATTTGAAAAGATAGCCGTTGAAGTTTAAGTGCTTTGTAAAAGCTACCAAGGCGAGTTGTTAGTTGAATTAAGGAGATTGAGCCCTTAAGCAGTATTACTCTTATTTGGGATACTAAATTTTAGTATGACTTCATCCAAAAAAAAAAAAAAAAATTAGTATGACTTACTAGTTAAAGATTTCTGTTAGTATGGGCAATGAAATGTAGAAGACCTTAAGGCTTGGATGCTATAATTATTTGTGGACAGAGGATTGCCCATTTGATGAGTATTACAAGTGACTAAATTTTTCTAGGAAATCCAGTGTCGTCTGTGTTGTGTTTACCGAAAGATATGGGCAGTTTTGTTACATCATTGCACACATTTGATCTAGAGATGCATTTAAAAATAGACTGAATCTCAATGAGTTTGAATATATCATGGCGCTTGTCTCATGATCGATTGTTAACTAGTGATAATAGGAGGTCGGTTGTATTTGCATGATGATTAGAAGAGATATCATAGCTCTATAGAATCAATTTTACGCGCATTGCAAGATAGCACGAAGAGTAAAAGAGTTTGAGATTCTCTACTTTAACGAAGGTTATGGAAAAGTTTTATCAAGGAATATTCAATAGTAATTTATGATGAATTTGATAGCCAAATACGTGGTAGAACCTAGGTTATTTTAGTCTTTGATCTTTGGCTTATAATTTGGAAAGTTTAGCACCATTGACACAACATTATTTTTAGAGTGGACTCGGATAATGAATTTAATCAATACTCCATCTTAGTTTGTGGTAGGAGTGTTTTGGCAATTAGGCAAACTTAAAGTTTTGCTTTTGTAAATAATCTACCAAGTGAAGCTTCTTCCATTTTGCTAATAAAAACTACTTATTTTAGCGAGGTTTTGTTTTGTGTTTCACCTCACTTATCTCTTTTAATCAATTTTTTTGTGGTAAAAGTTATAAAAAGGTTCATATGAGTAAGCTCAGAATCTGTACTTTCTACTTGACGCTGTGAGATAATTTTACCATAGGTAGAATCTGTACTTTTTAATTTAAAACTTCTTATTTTCCATAACTATTTTATTTTTCCTGTACAACTACTTCAAATTTTAATCATTTCTACATAATTACTCATATAACTAACATATTTATTTTAATTTTATTCTTTTTACTGTTCATCATATCTCAACTATAGCATATTATTTTCTCTCATTTCAGAAAAATTTACATAAAAAAATTTTCATCAAAAGTTTTACCACTTTTCAAACACACCATTATATTAAAATTCTATTTATTTTGAATCATCATTGTTTATTTGCTGATAACTGCTAGTATTTCCTTTTAACATTACTTTGTTTTACATGACTGGAAACATCGAATGAAATGGTTCATGAGAATTAAAATTCCAAGAAGTTTTAGATGTACCTATCGTCGTATATAACAACCATAATTGACACTTCCTTTTGTTTTTTCGTATATTTTCAATCATCATCTTTTACATTTAAAAAGTTCGAATCTTTCTTTTTTTTTTCATTTTCCTCCTGTCCAACCTTCAAACGTAATCGACCAAACTTGGATGTCGATCGGCTGGGTTTAATTCCAACTGTTACCAGCATTCACGTCGCACGCCAACCTCAGTCAACCGTTTCTCTAGCGAGAGTGGATTCAATGCAAACGTGTGATTTGTGCTTAATGCACACGCTTGCACGAACCATTTTTTCTAATTTTTAAAGAAAATTTTGGCAACATATGTGTGCCTGCATTTACTTTTCATGTGTTAATTTTTTAACTTTCGAAATAATTTTTCGAATTTTAAAACCAGAAAAATGCCCTTTTAATGTGCCCGCACATGAAAGGGCATTCTTCTGATTTTGAAAATTCAAGATAAAAATATTTTAAAGTTAAAAAAATGAAAAAATTTCATATATGAAAATTGTATGCTTAGGCCCAAGCATGTAAGTCAAACTTTTAAAAAAAAAATTAAAAACAATTGATTCATGAAAGGGTGTCCTTTGGGACTTAATGCGCATATTTGCTAGCAAAATTATGAATGTGTTTAGAAAGTGATAAAAAATTTTGTTATAAAAATTTTTGAAATGAGAGAAAATAATGTTATATAATAAGGTGATAATGAGGATTCAAGAAACCATCAAAAAAAATAAGGTGATAATGAGGATTCAAGAAAATAAAGTTAAAATAGATAGATTCGTTGTACGAGTAGTTGTGTAGAAATAATTAAAAAAAAAAAGAATAGTTGTATAAGAAGATGTGAAGAAATAATTAAAATATATGATAATTATTGAGGGTAAAAAGTTTCCGTAATAAAAAATTTCATATTAAAAATGTTCTCGGGAAAAACAGCACCCCGTAGCTCTTTTTTCTGCGAGCTTCACATTTATGCTTCGTGCTCTAGAGCCACATAAAGCGTAAATTTTGTATATATAATATAGGTAACGATGATATACAACGGGGGCTTGTTACTTGCTCTTATTTTTTATATTTAAAAAATATTTCTGAAATCTAAAGTGTTTATAATTTTCATGATGCCTTAATTCATTTTAATTTCTAATCAAATAAAATTTTGGCATTATAAATACATTTATATAGAAGAAGAGTATTATAAAAGATATGAATTTTAAAAAAATATTTTTTAAATATAAAAGTAATGGATTGTAAATTAATTAAATAACAACCTAGTTCTATAAGATAATTATGCATATAATATACTGTGGACCACATAGGTACATTTTTAACTATAGCATTGCAATATTCGGTTATGTAGCAAGCCTCCATGCAAATAGACATGTATGCTTGGCCCAGCAGAAAAATCACCGCAACACGAGCGTTATTTGAAAGGCTACAACTTTTAGCTTATTTTTCCGTTGTTTTGTTTCGTTTCGTTTTATTTTTTTCTCTAATGCAAATCTGAAGAGCTAAATGGATAATTACGCCAAATGAGTACACACAGCGGAAAACTTTAGTGCTTCTTACCACAGAAAAGGGGCGCCAAACAGGCCCATATCATCATACCCTTCTTCTCCGGATGCATGTGTTTGGGCGGATGGATTGGCTCTTTCGTTTCATTGATGGGAAAGGGAGCTTACGGAGATGTGTCATATTCAAGGAAACATCCGATAAATAAATGCCTCCAAGGTAGGATTAGGAATTGCTTTCCACATTCATTTGTAGCTACACACGGCGCCTCCGCTTCAATATTCATCTACAGGAACTTCATGCGCCACTCGGTGGCCTGTTCAATGTTCAGCTACAGGAGCTTCAAGAGCGAGTAGGAAGCCTGTTCGAAGGATTGAAAGGGCTTGAATGGGAAGAAGAAATAAAATGAGAATGTGATAATATACTTGCAATAGAAAAATTATATTAAAAATTAAAAATGCTGCTTTGAGAATGGGAAGAGCTACCTCACATAAATCTTATTCAAGATTCTTAGATCTTTTGAGACATCCCCTACGAACATGATGTAACATCGCGCAAAATTGGCTAATAATTTGCTCTGATTATTTGACTAATTGTCCCATATTTCTATTAATCCTATTTTTACTAGTATTAAGAATTTTTTAACTCTCATTCACTCCTTTTATAATAATCTGTTTTGGACGTGATTTGCGTAAGAGCTATTTGCATTACGATCCCATTTCTTTTTTCTTTTTTTTTTGGTCTCAGAGCATGTATAACTTCATATAGAACTTTTCAAAACAAAACTTTTTCATTCTAAAATTTTTCACTCTTCATAACTATTTTATTATTTAATTAATTATTTTTACATATTTCTATATAATTACCATATTTTTAATCATTTTTGTACAAACTAACTTATCTATTTTAACTTTATATTATTTACTCCTACAATATCATATCATTTTTGCTTAATTCAAATTCATTAGAAAATTTTATTACTTCCCAAACCTACCCTTACAATTTTTTCTCTAAACCTTCCCATTGCTAACAAATTTGCTATTTACATAACTTTCTTGCAAAAACACTGTAGTATTTTTGGTGGGGTTCACCCATGCATGTTCTGGGCCATATAATAATATTGTTTTCAGATCATGTTAGACCCATGTTAAACAGAAAATAACGCCTCGCCTGACACCAATGGAAGAAACAATCAATGATTACCAACAAAAAGATAAGTGAAGGCTTCAAAAGGACTTATTTACTATCATATATTAATTAGTATAGTGCATCATAGATATATATACTTGTACTTTCGTGAAGAAAATCAGAAGATCCAATCAAATAATTACAACACAGTTTGTCTATGTATAATTTGTTTTTGAAGAGCACCCCATTAATACTTGTCAGCTCATTTTCAATACTCGCATGAGATGTCAATATCTAGTGGAAAATTAGCGCAGTTTTCGTATAAATTTCAATAACATCAAAGCTAATTATAATAATTCTTTAAAATGAAATCAATTTCTGGTTAGAGCTTTCATATTGGCTTCAATGAAAATGATAATTTTGAAACAATTTTATAAAATTTTATTCATTTTTATCCATGCAAGAAATATTTGGGTAGACTGGAATTGCTCGAATTGAAAGAGAAAAAAGATTCAATTTCTGAAATATTTATTTCGTATTCACTCACTATAACGATCATACATTTTTTATCATCATTACTTATATTAATCTTATTCCAGTGGAATCACTTTGATCTTTATTTCCTTTTGCTTATCCATATTAGTTAACCTTGTTCAAATTTTAATTAGTAAGAGTAGAAAAATCGCTGGTGGAGTTCACTTGCAGAGACTGGCTGCCTACGCACGAGTGGATCTAGTCATGCATACGAGAGAATCAAATGAGTGCTTGAGGACAGTGGCAGAGCAGGACGAGGAGGAGGATCGTGTGGCTGCAAGCCCTTTAATTCGGCATTTAAGGAAATTCAAGGGCAGTTAATGGAGGCAGGTGGTGTTCGAACACAAGACCAACGACCAGCGTTTCTTTCTTTCCTGCTTTTATTGAGGCTTTGCAATTTGCCTCTCTCCTCCTCCCCTCGCTTCCAAGATGAATGCCTTCTTTCGGAAAGCATTTAATGAGAGTGTCTGATTTCAATTGAAGGGTTCTATTCAACTGACTCATTACCGTATGAAATTTCATATTTTGAGTATAAATATGATAATTGTGAGTACATTATGTTTAATTGAATTACTGAATTTGTAAGGCTGGTACTGGCGACGTACTCCAATATTCATTGATATGATTTTTTCTTAGATACTTGTTTACGGAAGAAATAGTAATTAATATTTTTAAGTAAATTGCTCATAAAAGGACTTAGTTCGAGATGGAGTTTTATTAAACATAGAAAATGGATTTACCAATCTTCTCGTGAATAACACTTTCGAGAAACGTAGCGTTGCGTTTATGAATAAATTTTGAATTTATCTCCATTTGTGAAAAATTTTCAATTTACTTGAATTTACTCCAATTTTTCTGGAATAACTCAATTTAATTATAACATTTTTCTTATTTCTTGAAAACTTTTATTATATTTGCATCATATTTTAATTATTTTTGAAGCAAAAATTACATGTTTGCATATTTTCATGTAAATTAGCAGGAGCTTATCAGGTCGGCAGTAATTATGTTTAACCCGAGTATAGCTAGCCAATAGCATGCATGAGTTATTTATTGAACATTAATAATAATATTATTAATATTATCATATTATAATAATTTCTTGTTATTTGATGCGTGCTAATTAACCAACAGTCTCATCACATGCCAGCAAGCACTGACGGTGGGATTTGCTCCATTTCTCCTACTCAGGGCAGCCATTTCTGACAGCCAAAGTTGGATTATACGAATTAAAGCCCGTAATGCGACCCTACGTGTGTGCTTAGCTTGATAATGGTATGGCTCTCCGATCAAAATTAAAGTTGACTTTCATTTTAGTACTGTGAATTGTTAATTTGTTACGACGAACTTCCACACCTGCATATATTACATGAAAATTAAATTTTAAATTTTTTTTATCAAACGAATTCTACCTTATTCTCAAATATACAAACTAGGTTTGAACTTCATTTCAAATATACTTACTACGTTTTCAAATTTTCAAATATACTCACTACTTTTGCATTTAATCCCAAAAATACTCATTCTGTGAGTTAACGCCGTTAGAGAGTATGTGAAATTACTATTATGCCCCTTAAATTTATGACACAATTAGAAAATTGAATAACTTGTTAGTGCCCTAATTGCGTATAAATTCTAAATTTAAAGTGTCTTAATTTCATTTTCTTTTTATTCATTTCATCATTTATTATTTTCCAATAGGAGTATTTTGGATATTTAAAAATGTTTAACTAACTGTTTTTGACGGAATGGGTAGTTTTTGGATTAAATGAAAACGTAGTGGGTACATTTAGGATTTTGAAAATGCAGTGGGTATATTTGGAACTAAGGTCAAATATTACGAGTATATTTAAGAATAGCAAATATGATGTATTTATTTAAGAGAACAAAATCATCCCTCACATCATTCCTTTTTTCTTTTTAGAAAATCCCTGGCATTATCCTTGAAATTAAGAATCAGGAAAAGTACTTCATGAAAAAAAAAAATCACTTACAAGTGATTTTAAAGCTGTTAAAAATTATTTATTTATTACAAAACTCACAAAATCCCAATTCAAAATCTAAGTTATCTAAAAAAAAAAATTCATCCAGCTTAAAATGATGATTTTATATGATTTGGTACCACGTTACATAGATCTAAGTACTTCTAAATATATATTTTTATACATTTTCAGAAGATGTGATCCACACACAAGTTTGATTTATATGATTTTTGGTATTTGAATAAAATCAATATATAGTGTTGAATGATCTAACAAGAATTATTAAGATGCGGTTCAAATTAGACCATTTTACCAATGGCAGAACGGAATAAATAGAATCTGGACGCAAAATGTAAATGATATACGTGCGATATCTAGTCATAAAAATTATCTGTAATTTCATTATGCTTATTGTCGAATAAAATAATTATATAATGTTTTGTGTATCATTTTTTATAGGCGAGATAGATCATACTTTAAATTTTATTTATGAAATGCATTATGAGATTTATTTTAGTCTAAGCGTACTGTGTGTGTGTGTGTATATATAGCTTTTTTAAATTTATATCTTTGACCTGGATACTTCAAAACGACAGAACATTCATTTTTTTGCCATGATTTTTTTCATTTTTGGGATTTTATTATAATGACAATTGACAGAGATCGTAAAATCGAAATTAAACCTTGAATGTTCATGCAACAAAAGCTAAAAGATCTTAACGGCATGTGTGAGGTAATTAATTCTCATATTCTCGTTTTCCTTAAGATTTTGCACACACGTGTCGCTACTCGTATATTTATTTTTATTTTTTTATTGAGCACAGATTTGGAGAAGGTTTGGGGAATCACTATAATTGGCGTGGGATGGGAAAGGGTTGGGGAGGTATCCCGAGGACTCCGATTGTATGCTCCTGGGCGTATATATCTTTTTTTTTTTGAAATTTTTTTATAATATTGTTAATCTATGTGTATTTAAGATGTGTATAAATTTTTACCATTTTTGGAGTATTTTAAATATTTATTTTTTATTTTTGAAAATCAGCGACATTTTAATTGCCTAAAATGCCACTGATTTTCAAAAATTAAAAATAAATATCTAAAATACTCCAAAAATGATAAAAATTAATACGTAGGTTAAATACACCTAGATTAACAATCTTATAAAAAAAAATTAAAAAAAATTAAAAAATAGGAATATGCGCCCGAGATCATTGATGCTAGGATCAGGCTGGGTATCCCAACACATTTTCCTACACATGATTTAGGGATCTAACAATCCTATTTTCTCGTACCCTTTAAATGGGGAAGAGGAGAGTTTAATTCATGACTAGCCAATAATACATAAACATGAATTACTGCTAGGGCATAAGCCTCCCTAATGTTTATTTATTTTTTATTGAGCACACATTTGGTATGTCTAGAAGCAAGTTATGTTAATTGTGTCTTGGTATTTGGTCCTCTTTTATATTATTTTTATGTTTTACCAAAATGTGGGCCCATGTAAGATTTCACGCTTATAAAATTTTATATTATTATTATTTTATTATTTTTGAGTTTTAAAAATAAAAAAATTAAGGCATTTTTATGCAGCGGTTCATGAAATGTGCTCCATTTTTTATTTTCAACTTTTAAAAAATAAAAAAATTCATGCCCTGTGATCTAGCGTGGGGCCCATATTTTGGTAAATAAAAAGAAAAGAGATAAAAATAAAAGAGGTCCCGTTCCAAGATGCAGGTTAGATATATGACTTACATCTAGATGCACCGGATCGGCGACCTTCTTTATTTATTAAATAAAGATTTTTTTTTTGTTTACTTAAACAAACCCTTAAGCATATTTGAATTAGAATAAAGAAAAGAGGGAAAATTAAACGCGTTCTTCATTTTTACGTGTTACTATATTAGTAGTTACTTGGGTTGGATTTTGGTAAAGTTGAAAGCGGTAACGTCCAAGATTACTGACCCTCGAGTTTGGTATGGGGTCGAACTGCAGGTGTTCAACTAATCGCATGTGATTAGGTCCAGTCCACTTTCCAAGTCAATTTTTGGAAAGCTCCGTTTCCTCATCTGTCAATGGCATCCATCAAACCACCAAATTATAAATTTTAATGGGGTATATATGCCTTTAATTCCTAGTTATCCGCACATCTTCCCTGAATTGAAAGACCATGAAACAGGTATATATGCCATTCATTCCCATGGAAATAAATCCATCCAAGTACAGCTAGTTACTCATGTCTACTACTGTTGAGGATAGCGGTGTGGCTGGGAGTCCATGTTATTCTGATCCAGATTTCCTAATGCCAACTACCAAATGATTGTATTTACTCCTAAATCCACTGATTGGTGGAGGAAGATTTTATGACCAGCCTTCCATTCAAACTTAACAAGTGAGATATTTTTGGTTTGTTATTTAGGGTCTGAGGTAAAAATTAAAGCGGTAAAATTTTTTTGGAAAAATGAGAGACTAATGTGATATGATAAGGATAATAATAAGAAGTAAATAAAATAAAGATAAAGATAGAATAGTTATAAAAATGTGAAAGAATAATTTAAATATAGAAGTAATAATAGAAAATAAGCAAACCATATAAAAAAGTAAGTGGGAAAGAATAAGGATTTTTTTTTAATTACATCTTACCAAACAAACCCTTTTATTTGATCCACATGGAACCCGAGAACTCTTTTTGTATGGATGGGTTAAGTAAAAAGGTTGCTAGATTTTTCTTTTTTTTTTGATGAGGTTGCTAGATTGATTTTCGATAACAGAAGATAGTAAATAAAAAATGTAGAATGGTCTTACTTTCTTTCTTAAGATTATTGTTAGTGTGAAGCATGTGAACAGAATTGGTTAGATTAGATGGATCGAAAAGTAAGGATTTTCTACCCATTTAAATTTATCTTTTTTTACATATATAAAAAAACATTGTCATTGGTTTCAACACTCTCCAACCAATATGTCTATTGTCTAACAATTTAATAAAACAACTACAATCGAAAGGTCTTTTAAAAAAGGAAATTGCAGGTCTTATTTAGGACACCAGTAAGGAAGATCATAAACAAGGCAACAAAATTTGATTTTTGTTGGGGTGATTTGCAAATACATCTATTTAGTTTAACCATAATGGCAAATATATCCACATAGTTCAAAAATTACAAATTACCCACATATACTTTGACCATATTGCAAATATATTCACACTGTTATAACGTCGTTACTACAATGTTATTACGTGGGTATATTTGCAAAGGTTTAAAAACTATATAGATATATTTATAATTTTAAAAACTAAAGAGTTATATTTAGTTTTGCAAATATACTCACATAGTTTTCAAACCTTTACAAATATACCCACGCCGTAATGGTACAGTAACAACGTGAGTATATTTGCAATTATAATTAAATTAGGCAGGGTAATTTGTAATTTTTAAAATTATGTGAATATATTTACAATTATGGTCAAACTATGTAAGTATATTTGTTCATTCACACATATTTTTAGAATAAGCAATTGTGCAGCTCATTTTTTGTAAAATATGCATTGAAAGGTGAAACTATAGAATGTTGGTGGGATACTCCACCTTGTATAGCTGAATACTTTGCAATGATCTATTTTGAATGGCAGCCTTGATGGTTTACCCTTACCGAATCCTCCGGATGAGTTGGAGGACAGGGCTTAAGGATTTGCCATCGGAATTACATTTTTGGTTTAAAAAAAAAAAAAAAAAAAACTACAGTAAATCCAAGCAATTTCATTCGGAAACTTGCTTGCAAGTCAATTCAAATGCAATCTCTTGGTCTGAATCTTGAAGGAAACCTTGCTATAATTTTCAAAATTCTTCAAATACTGAGCGCCGTCAAAAGTCAAGAGTCATCAAACGTATGCTATATAATAGCCATTTCATTTGGAATATCTAAAAATTGAAATCCTCAGTCTCCCGACGTACCCTTTTTACCCATGTCAGAGTCACCATCTAATTACTATTCCAAAATTTATCATATAACTGAATTTGATTGCAGATGCGGTGAAGTTTTACGATTGTTCGTAGCTAAATTCTAATATTGTTTTTAGCAGCATTTAATGTAAAAAACAGTTATAGTTAATCAAATGTTGCAGCTCAAACGTAATTAAGTATTTGTAGCTAATTAATAATCAACTATAGATAAAACGCATTTAATACAGCCAAATGTATATTATATGCGACTAGCTACATAAAATAAAATTTTGTTCTAACTTGCTAAAATTAAATTGTCATACGTATGCATGACTCTCGAATGCATGCAGCATAACCAATATCTGAATGTTAGGTGGACGTTTTGGACGTACGTGAGATGGTTATTATTGAATTTGTAACATGTGAAGTGATGCTAGCTAGTTGAACATCCTAATCAGCAAAGTTGATGAGGGTATTTAATGCCTTGGGCATTCCTAACAACCGTATTCAGAACTAAAACGGGCTGATCAATACAGTTGAAATTCACGAGTCACATGGTTTAATTCCATCCATCCATCCCTCTTCGGCCCCACTACTTTCCCAGCTAACTTCCCAGCCGTGATGACCCACGTAATAATTCCAACCCATTCCTCGTCACCTTTATTATTATTACGTGCACAAAGAAGATAGTTGATTGGGTATACCTGCGTGCCAAATTATTCGCCAAAGGATTTTGTGAGAAATAGATCGGATGGATACATACTTGTATTTCCATAGTTTCCTTTTGGGATGGTATGAGCAAATGGCTTTAAGACTGCTCCTTTAGGTGTGAGTGATAGTATTTGTTAGGAAGACATTAGGAAGTTTCCCTTTCTCCTTATCTCTTTCTATTGTCTACTGAGAACTACCTGCTATATTGCATGATTACCACAAAAGGGAACTATTGGATTGGGTAAAGATATCTAATTATGGACCGGTTATTTTTCATTTATTTTTTGCTGACAATGCTTTGCTCTTTCTCAAAGCCAATAGGAGAGAAGTCACCAATATATTAGAAATGATCAGAGTATATGAAAGAATGCTCAGGGCAAAAGGTCAATATAGAGAAAACAACACTATTTTTCAGTAGTAATATTTTTCTAATGCAAAAGAAAAAATGGAAGTTCTTATAAGATATAAGGAAAAACAAACTGTTTTGGTAGTGCACAACAACAAGGTACACAATCCATCCCCATCTTATAACTTTGACTTTTGGAAAAATCTTTGTTAATATGTGGGACATGTTTCAACATCTATTAACATAGAGAAAACTCTACCATTTTCTCTTTTTACCGTATATTTGCTAGAGGATATAGCATTCAAGAAACAAGCTCTATTTAGAGAGTTTCAATCTACCATTTAAGGATGTATCAACATGGACAACAAAATATTTACATATGGTAAATTATGCTTGACTACTAAAAATTTGCAACCAGTCAATCCGGGAAAGTGTGGTTAGGTAGGCACAAGCCATTTTGTTGGGGCTTAAATGGGTGAGTGATCTTCATTACCAAGATATCTAAGTGGAAAGCTGACTCTTTACTTCTTATTACCCTCTTGAATGAAAATGGTACCATCCACTGTAACTGGGTTCACCGGTCAAGCAAATCAAAAGCCTTGCAGCTATTGTAGATAATTATTTTTTGTCCATGTAATGTGTACAAAAAATATTATAGCTCATAAATAGCTCAATTAATAATGAGGGGAACACATTTGAGAATGCTCGGAGGGAAAACTTACTATCTTGTATAGCTAAATCATTATATTTTGACATTATTGCTTGTATTGAAGCCTCTAATGGCATCTCCTCTTCCTGCTCATCACATGATTTAAGTGAGGAGTAGTATTGAAGGCTTCCATTAGATTATTTTCAAATAAAAAAAAAGTTAAGATGTGTTGGTTTGCGGTGGCGGTGGTGGTGTTGGTAGTACCAAATTATTTTTGGTGATCTTGAGTATTAGAATATTTTTACATATTTTTTAGAAGAAAAAAATCTTGTGGGCCAACTTATAGCTGTTTTGTATAAAAGTGGAACATTATCTTTTTCATTTCCACTTTGTAAAATAAATGTTGGGAAATTTTGTATAAAATTGGAACCTTATCTTTTTCATTTCCCTTTTGTAAAATAAATGTTAGGAAATCCTAAATGTATTTACAGATTTTTCACTTAATGCTATTTGTAGCTACATTTCATACCTAGGTATTTTGCTCAAAATATCATTTACACTCATAAGGTCAAGAAGAATCTTTTTTTTATAGAACGTTAACAAGAATCTTTAGCATGTGTGTAAAATGACAAAATTGCTCATGCACTAATTTTTATTCGAATGAAAATTAGGGCATAAATGCAAATTAGAATAGGAATTATGACATGCCATTTAACACAAAGGCTAATACTCCATTTAATATGTTTTTATGATGTGAGTACAAATGGAATATTGGGCAAAATACATGGGTATGAAAAGAATTATCAAAAGTTCATAGATATATTTGGGATTAGTTACAAAACTTATGAATATATTTGGAATTTACCTAAATGTTATAACTTAATTATAAAATAACCTTTATAATCTGAACATTTGTAAGATAAATGCTTTAGAGTTTGAAAGTGCTGTAAAAATTAACTTTGACGTCAATGCTCGTGAGGCTGTTCTAGACAGAAGCCAATGAAATGGAAGAAATGTAGTTTTTTTACGATTTAATATATAATAAAATCGCCTCAAAAATGTTGTGTGGTTTGTTTTACAATAAACAAAATTGCTTTGTACACCCTGACTCATGATCATCCGACAAGTCAAAAATAGAGGCATTTTTTATTTGTCTACAAACTTTTTAAAAGTATTTTAATTTTTGTTTGTTGAAACTATAAATTTAAGTTTTTATAATTCAAAAATCAAGTTTTAAGATGTTTAGATAGATATATATATTTTTAAAATTTCAAACATAAAGAGTATTGTGGTCATTTTCAAAAGGTAAAAAAGGCCACAATAACCATTCGTTTTGAATTTGTCCAAAAATCTTAACACTTGCAGTTTCAAAAAACACAAAAACAAAGAATAAATAAATAGATAAATAAAAGGGTATTTGGATTTTGGACAGGTCGGAGTCTTAAATGATGAAAAACGGCCTTATATATCCTTACAATTACTAAGCCCGTATATCCTAATCACCCGTCTTCCACCGGAACTGCAACAGAGCGACTGAAATCTGAACGCTGAATGCTAAATTGCTGAGGCGGAATAAATGGGATAGAAGAAAGTCTTCAGCAGTTGGAAATAGGACTTTTGCATGCGACTTGAAGCGAAGTGCACGGATAGCCTGTAGCTGCTGCTGCAAGCAAACCGTCATAGATTCGGAGGCCCAGTTGAAAGACGGCAACAACGATCGATCGGCCGGCCTTTAATCACCTGCAGCCATTTGTAGACGGTAGCAGGGTTGCGTGCAAATCTTGTTCGGAGTGGGACATAGGCTTTAACTGCAGGGTACAACACAAACACGCGATTTTTACAACCGCTTTAAATAACATGCTGTTTTGTTCTCATTTATTGCTTAGATGGTAACCGTGCACGCCCATCCAAACCATTCAAATCAACGGCCTCCGTTATCCAAGCACATACAACCAATTGGAAAGTTAGGCGGTCCAAATTCGAAACATGTTAAAATGAAATACTAACTTGAGTGTATGTTCCACCAATGAGTGGCGAGAATTGGAGAGTGGTGGACTACGAATGCGTAACTGATGGCCATAAAAAGGAAGGGAGATAATAAATTTCGTCCACCTGCGTGTGGGTGTTTTTAATTGAGGATTTGAGGGTGTTGGAAGCTTTAAAGCATTGGCGCTTTGGGTGATCCAAATGCGGAAGTTGGAGTTATGAAAGAGCGATGGCATTGAAGCTTCCTTCAACTGTATGCAGACTCCCCATTTAATGACCCGGAACCGAACTCCTTTAATTTCCGTACTCTGCTGGACCACCTTGCCCGTGTGGCAATAAGCGGGCCCGCGTTCACCGGCCTTTTCCGTGGGGCCAAGATTGCAATTCCTCCGCAAATGGCCTTTGACAACGGCAAATAATATTGAAGTTACTGTCCACAAAAATGATTGTTACATTATCATCATAATGTTCACTTTATGTAGAAATTGATTTAATTTGGTCATTTTTCAGATAAGAGGACCTATCATATGCGACCAGCCACAATTGGCACTCAACTATGTCCATTAGCAAATCATATTTTTTTAGTTTTTCATAAAAAGAGTGATCTTATTAGCCCCAGCTAAGCAAATATTCTGTATAGCCCACCTCAAAAAATTTATTTACAACAAATTTTTTTTCTTTATATACTTATTTATCTATGTATATTTAATATATAAACCAAATTTTACCCTTTTTGGATATGTGTATATATTTTTTCAGATTTTTTTAAATATATATACACACATAAATGCTTAAAATCTAATATATATATATATATATAAGTTAAATACGCTTATATTAACAAGTATATGAAAAAATAAAAAAATATTGTAAATGAGTTTTTTAAGATTGATTAAGCAAGCCAGACATTTGCTTAGCCCAGATTAACAGGATCATTCCTCTTTTTATAAACTGTTATTTTATATGTATTTAACTTATAAACCAAGTTTCACTATTTTTAAAGTTTTTATGTATTTTTAATTCACAATGGTATTTTAGTTATTTTATATTAAAATATTCATATATCTAAAAATTCAAAAATATTTATGCATATCTAAAAATGGCAAATTTTGGTTAATAAATTAGATACACATAAATTAACAATGTATAAAAATAAAATAAAATAAATGAACAGGTTATGTCCAATGGGATCATTGGCCTTCATACAGAATAATAAGTACATCCATAAAATGATCTTTTAAGACGGATTTGAAATCCAGTGACTTCAAACTAGTCTAAAAATATTTTTTTATTTTTTTTGAATTTTTTTTTATAAACATGTTAATCTAGTTGTATTTAATCTATAAATCAAGTTTTATCACTTTTGGATATATGTATATATTTATTTTGAATTTTTAAAAACGGAGACATATAAGTCATCTTAAATAATTTAAAGTGACTCAAATACTACTGTTTTTTAAAATTCAAAATAAATATATACACATATTCAAAAATAGTAAAATTTAGATTAAATACAACTAAATTAAAATGTTTATAAAAAATTTCAAAAAAACAAAAAAAAATGTTTTTGGATCAGTCTGAAAACATCACTGCTCAATTACATCCATCCCTTAAAATCGAATCATGTATTATACTTAGCAGCATACCTAAATAGGTTCAGAAATATAGGGTGGGCACAAATCGGGAAAGAATTTTGATGGAAATGTAATTCTACTTGAATTAGATAAATTTCAATTCAAATATATTTTCTGAAAAGCTTAGCAGATAAATACACGAACTCTTTACACAGATTTGCTTAAAAACATTTGTAAAATTATTTGCCCCCTTTCATGAATGCTTTCGGCGGTCGTGACAGAAGGAATGTACGTGCTTTTTAGTTGGATAATAGAGAAAATGATGTCAAAGAGGAAATGATATTGATATAGTAATTAATTAATAAAACAAGAAAAAATAAAAACGAGTTGTCATAGAGTCAGTGAAAGAAAAAAATAGCTTCTACTGTGGAAAATTATACAATGTGATAAATGTATTTTTAATATAAAAAAGATATAATGGACTCAAAATGGTGGTTCGCTTTACATTGGAGATAAAGTTCTTATTGTATAATGATTTCACGGACCTTTTCTAAGCATTCATTTAATTAGTTGGAATTAACACCCAAATGCAAAGGAGGAAATTATTGAAGTAGCTGTGGTCAGTGCTGATAGGGAGAGGCTGCTGACTTGGGAAATTTTACAGAATTAGGCGGGAGGAAAATTTAGGCCCTTGCAACAAAAGAAGAAAGAACAAGCAAAGAAGCACTGACTGGATTTGGGATGTACCCCAAATTCTAGCCAGAAAATAAAATAACTAAATAAATCAGCTGTAATCATAAACTTCAAATATTAATTAATAGGTGGCGGCTTTCGCCTGTTTTCGTGATCTCATGCTCAATGGGCTGGATCACTGCCTTGACCTTCGATACAATCAGCAGTTCATTGGATTCTACGTTTATACATGTACCTATGTATAGATCGCCTTAATTAAGAACATCACCCGCTGGCAATCTTGTTGAGAAACTTAGGATGTAGCAAGGGGTGCAACTTGCTCATGTAACTATCCATAATATAAAAAAATTATATATATTCACTATTAGATTAGAATAAATTTCATAGAAACCAACTTAGAACCAGGCCCGATCTGATCCTCATATGAATGGAGTTAACTAGTAACCAAAATAAAACTTATAGATAAGATATACCAAAAAAAAAAACCAAATATACCGAATTGCATCCCTAGCTCTCACGGCAGCGGCTGAAGTTGCACCCCTAGATTTCATCGTTTGAAGGTAATATCAACATCAAGATCATCACAGAGAGAAAGATGTGGTAACTTTTTTGTATATAATTTTTTCTTTATGCCTACCTAGATGGGTATGGACTCATCTAAAAAAAATGTGTATATTTCCATCAAAGGATATGTGTATACAGGATAACATGTCTAAACTCTCTACTCGTCGAAGTTATCAGCATTGAAAATAATCAATCTTTTGAACTTCACTTGTAAAAGTGGTAATAATTGCCATGAATGGATTGTGTTTAATATAATCCTTTCAAAATTATATATACATATAGAGTTTCATTTCAAATAAACTAGTGGAAACCTCTTGGACAAGCCCGATTTTGATGATAAAATTGATGCTGATCTTTTTAGGTAGGACGCATGGCTTGCTTCGTACGTCTGGCCCAAAAACTTATTTTTTTATTTATCTTAGAAAATTATGGAAATATTACTGTGTTTAAAAATTCAAAAAAATACTTAAAAATATCAAAAAATGTTAAAATTTGGTTTATAAATTTAATACACCTAAATTTACTAACCCACGAAAAAATAAAAAAAAATATAAAAAAATAGGTTTTTAGGTCGGACGGACAGAGCAGGCCGTGCGTCCAGCTTGAAAAGATCAAGCCTCGTTAAAATTAAAATTTAACTATTTATATTGTTTAGTAAGGCATGCAACTCAGTGATTGGTTGTAGACACGGCCAACGATGCTAGAAACGCGAGTTCGTTCCTTTGGTTTATGCCAAAACTATTCATGTTAGCCCCACTTTAATAATGATTTAAATTTTACTTCATATTTAGAAGAGTGAATTTAACATGATCATCAAGGTTAGCAAAAAGCATTGATGGAGTTTCCTGTAACGCGGTTAAATTTAAATAGGACCCATGTCATTGTTATATATACGCTCAAATGGTGAAATACTTTTTCACCTGCCTATTTGGAAAATAAATTCAATGGTTTGTTAATAGAGATATGAGATGAAGGAAAATGAGAAATAGGAGAAAAAATTGGCGATAAATCAAAGGAAGGAGACAGGACAATTGTGCCCACCCTCAATTCCACTTCTATCATGATCATAAAAAATAATAATAATAATAATAATAATCCACTTGGCTCATGTATCCTTCATAACGGCTCCAGTAAAATCCAGCTTAACTTGATGCACATCTTTCAGCCTTAAATTACAGTGAGGCAACGCAAGCTGATCGGTCTTGCAACCATCTCCCATATTTTCTCCTGCTTGACGTAGTCAACTTGTATCTACAGTCGAGTAATAAATAAGGGGTGGAGTCACCAATGCACATTAAATTCGGTCCATATAGCTTTTCAGCGACCGCGAAAGTGTTAGAGGTTGGTGATGAATGGTTCCCTTTAATTTATGCACGACATCGGTATTTGAAGGTAATTAAGTTCCTGTTTATCTATTCTAATTTCCTAATTCAATGTACTCGCATTAACTGCCTACTCCTAATTGTATAAATGGAGACCGGCCCGAATAGGAAATCAATTAGCATACATGAACAGGTCAGTTTGAGGCAAAAACAACAACAAATTTATTATTTATTATTTTTGTGCTTGTTCATTATTATTATTATTATCTTCTTTTTTTTCATATTTGGAAGAAACTTTTCGCCGAAGTTACTGACTCTGCATGGGAAACTCTAGAATTTCTTCGCAGAATAAGCAATGCAGCTGAGCTATCGTACGCGACCTTGCTTGTGCCTTTGGTGCCCAGTATATTTTTTCTCTTAGACTTTCGGTGGAAGAGGCATATCTAACTAAAACGCCAAGAGTTTGATATTTGAACTTCTTTTTCATCTCCTTAGATGTTTTGTCTTCCGTGGTACGCAAGAGGGTCATTTGTGTGATAAGCTTAGTCTCTTTTTTAATGATGTGGGTTGATATAAAACTTTATAAAATTAATATGAGACGGAGAAAAATATAACGTTGTAATTGAAATTGAACCGATATATGGTCGGATTTTAATAACATTCATGGGAGCTTTATTAATTGAGAGGCTTTAATATCTCCTTTGTCTTTTATTTTCTATTACATTTATATAATTAAATGATATGGAATGTTGGCCAGGACTAATCCAGATAATTACTGCCCATTCGTGGCAATATGCTCGACTCCCCCAATGCCACGTGGAAAATTCACGGGTGGCCGGTGCATGGACAGGATCTATTCCGAGTAAAGAACACAACCACCCTGGGGTTAACATGGAAGTACTAGATCGTGGAAAAGGCACATCAGAGTCGGAGAACGGTTGCCATCGTGGCCCCGTAACAACAACAACATGAATATGGGTTGCGAATTTAGGCATGGCGTGCAAGTTAGGGACTAGAGGTTTTGGTTTTGGGTCCAGAGCAGAGCGGACCGGAACCTTAGCCGAGTAACAACAGCATGTGACAGGCTGGTGGACCTTGGAATGCCTTTTTAAAGCAGCTCCATTAGATTCTCGCTTGCAGTTCTCTCGCTGCAATTTTGGCTCAATCGCCGCCTATAAAACCATCCCAAAGCCTCTAGTCTCCATTGCACGTAACACCATTGCCTCTCTAGAGAGAGAGAGAGAGAGAGAGAGAAAGAGAGAGAGAGAGGAGATTATTTCAGATTCATGGTTTCGTTTGAAAGCTCCATCTCTGTTGGGGACTCCAAGAGCCCGACGAAGAAGCGGAAGTGGGAGGAGAGCGAAGGAGAGAGAACAGGGGATGATGGTCTGGAGAAAGACGGCAAGGAGGAAACCGCACAAACGCCTGCCGATTTCGAGTTCCACTTGGAAACACCCTTGCCTTTGGAGTGGCAACGATGTCTCGACCTCCAGGTAAATAAGGAAAGGAATTCAAAACGTCGTCGCGTGGATATATATAAGCACTGGTGCATCAGAGCTGATTCTTGATTACTATTCTTCTTCTTGTTTTTTCCCCTTAATTACACAGTCAGGGAAGATTCATTTCTACAACACAAGGACCCACAAGAGGACGCGCAGAGACCCGAGGGAGAGCCCCGACCCGGAAGATTTCGACCACCCCATGAGCCTAGAACTGAAGCTCAACCTCCCTTGCGACTCTCTCGCCGCTCACAAGCAAGGCGAACGCAAGAGACACGAGCCCAACGCCGATAACTCTCCCAAAAATTCAAGCGGCCTCTCGCGCTCCCCCTCATGGGTGTCTCTGGAAGCAGATCAGGAAGAGATGGTCGCCGCCGTCTGCATGCGCTGCCACATGCTAGTCATGCTCTGCAAGTCTTCGCCTTCGTGCCCAAACTGCAAGTTCATGCACCCGCCCAGCCAGAATCTGTCCAGCCTGTTTAAGCCCAACGTCCGCCTTCTATGCTGCAAGGACTGATTTCAAAAGGGAGCCCCGATTGGTAGAATAACGAAAATGGGGAAAGAATGTGTAGATAGTTAGGTTGATGGTTACGGGTGTCAGAATTTTTAATTCTTACTATTTTGTAAAGAGTAAAAGTTTTCGTGATGGATTTGTAATAGGGAGAGAGGAATGTAAAATCTCCTTTTGTATGGAGTATAGCTTATTTTTAGGACATAAAAAAGCAACGAAGTGGGTCTCTGTTTTTATTCCCATCTTGCCTTTTAACTCATATTAGCAGGATGTGAAAGACATTGATTAGTAGATTCATGTTATCCATTGTCTTTCTTTAAATTCGGTTGATGACTTTCTTTTGTCATGATGCAGAGCACTGCACGCAAGAGTAGATCAAACCCACTATGGAATACACGTCAGTGACGAGAACAACCCTCCTCTGTCTCAGCTTTGTTTTTCTGGCTAGCGCTAGGTGCAATCCGATCGATCATGAAAGATGAGCACCTTGTCACCTTTGGAATGGCAAGTGATTGTGTCTCGTTCTCATACTTTGCAGGTATACGAGATAATTCTACGTAGGATTTAAAGCTCTCGCTACTTCAACGGTGTTTATCAATGCGGATTAATGTTATTGGGAATTTTTTTTTTTTTTTTTTTTTTTTATTGGAATTAGTTGGGAATTTAATTTAAAAGGGAAGAAAGAGCTCAGACAAAAGATATTTGCTGCATTTCTTCTTCGCTTAGCAGTTAGCAGTTAGCACATGATGTCTGATCGGTACGCGGGTGCAACGTAGCTCACGGGGGTAGGTGAACTGTTGGAAATGCTAATATGTATGGGCTAACCATTCTTCTGTATAATTTTTTTTTATTTTAAATATTTTAATAATTATTAATAAAAAATCTGCTCAATCTATTATATTTAACGCTATTTATATTATTATGAAAAATTTATTTGTTTACTATTGTTGTGTCTAATCCCATCTATAAATATATAAAATCAACATAATAAAATAATTTAATATAAATATCAATTTTAAGTAGTGTTTTCTATGTCTAAATTGTCTAAAAAAATATTATTATATAGATAAATAATTCTATAATGTATTATTACATTCTAATATATGTGTTGATATATCTAATTATATTTTCTAATTTACACATAAAGATATTTATTTTTAAGCAAATGTGACGCAAGTATCTATTTTATTTTTGTGAAAGTTGACTTTCTAGCTAAATAAATGATAACAAATGTGATGCATGTATCGATTTTATTTATATGAAACTTGGCTTTTTAGCTAAATAAGTGATATTAAATATAATAAAGTAATTAATTTTTTATCAATCATTAAAATTTTAAAAATTAAAAGAGTTACAAATTACTTATCTTTATAAATTTCACCGGTGCTCTGACTCAATTCATACATATGTAGTTAGTTTAGCCTCGTGAATTTGTTTGGAATTGTTATGAGTTTTTATTTTTATGTAAAACATATATGTTTTCAGTTTTTACGTCAAATTTTATTGTTTTTAATTACATATTTTTAGAATTTAAAAATAAACAATTTTGACTCTAATTTGGAGTTAAACTGGGACAAAAATATTAGTTTTTGAAATTATAAAAATATATAAATTCCAAAAGAGTATATTTTTGTTTGTATATGTATGAGCTTCATATAATCCCTCTTAAATTTTAATATTTTGATTCTTGATGGAAAATTCAATTCATTTATTCTATTTAGCATCATTTATTTAATTATAAGACTCAGTTTTATACAAATCAAGTATGTGCGTGGGCCACATTTGTTGAAAATATATATTCATATATAAATTATGAAAGAGACATGATTATATACAATTGTTATGTATATGGTTAAATTACAATATTTATTTTTTAAATTTTTTTATAAACTTTTTTTGCTAAATATATTTAATTTATATACCAAATTTTGTTATTTTATAATACTTTACGGGTGTGTTTGTTTAGGGCAAAAAAGTGTCAATTAAAACTTTTTAATCTAAAACTTTTCACTCTCCATAATTATTCTATTTTTTAATTATTTTTACACATTTTTCTATATAAACTACCCTACTTTTCAATCATTTCTACACAACTACCCATACAACTAACCTATCTATTTTAACTTTATTCTCTTTACTCCTCATCATTACTCCTATTATATCACATCACTTTCTATTGATTTGACAACTTCTACTCCAAAAACTTTTCATCAAAAGTTTTACCTCCAACCAAACACACCCTACATATTTATTTTAGTTTTAAAAAAAAAATTTCAAGGGGTTAAATTGACCTATATGCCCCTGATGATTTTTAAAAACTAAAAATAAATATATAAAAATATCGTAAAATAACAACACTAGGTATATGAATTAAACACACTTAGAAAAATAAATTTATAAAGAAAAATGAAAATGAAATAAAAATAACTTAAAAATGAATACTGTAACTTAAGCGTTTATACAATATATTATATATAATCATGTCTTATTATAAAAAATGATTAGATCCATTTATACATATATTAAAACATGATAATATTTTATAGAATCATTTATTAACATAGAAATGATATTTTAAATTATTTAAATTTGAAAATACTACTTTAAAATTGATATTTGAATGTTAAACATTTTATTACATTGATTTTATATAAAATTCATACACAATAACATTAAAAAATAAAAATATTTTCATGATAATATAAATGATGTTAAATGCAATGATGAATTGGATTTTTCATCAATCATTAAAATATTAAATATAAAAGAAATTACATTGAAAAGTAGTTTCATAGAAGCGAAGCCGTATAAATAAAGATTATAATTATTATATACAGGTTTTATAAAAACATAATGAAAAAAAAAAAAAACTCAAAATGCCTATTTGCATTGAAGCTTAATCTAACAGAGCTACGGGGAGCTGAGGGGTGCAATTGCCCTTGTGAATTTTTTAAAAAAGTAAAAAATTTCCCCTTAAAAATAATATTGACAAGATATCGAGGTGAAAAATATGAATGCACAAGTAAATAAAAATGATATAATCTATGTATAATAAAATTTTAACATGTCAAACATCCATTCAAACATTAATAAAAATAATATAAATATATGAATAAATATTACTTAATGATCTCCTATGTCTAAACGTCCATCATCCCATTTTTACATATTTTTTAATTTTTGTATAGATACATGAGCCCACAAAAGAAATGCCGCAAGGCAATTTCAAAAAAATTTGGCTTAGATTTAATATATTTTCTAAAATTTTGAATCCACGAAGATCCACAAAAGATGGCGGAGCCCGATCGCCTGCTCCCGGGAGCTTATACCTATTTTTTTTATTTTTTTTGAAAATTTCACCTAAACAGTGTTAATCTAGGTGTATTTAACATGTGTATAAGTTTTTACCATTTTTGGAGTATTTTAGATATTTATTTTTTATTTTTGAAAATCAGTGGCATTTTAAGTCATTTAAAATTACTTAAAATGCCACTGATTTTCAAAAATTAAAAATAAATATCTAAAATACTCAAAAAATGGTAAAACTTATACACATGTTAAATACACCTGGATTAACATTTTTATTAAAAAAAATTCAAAAAAAATTTAAAAAAATGGGTATAAGCTCCCAGGAGCAGGGAACGCTGCCTGCTTCCATTTTTTTATTTTTTAAAAAAAAATTTCACCTAAACAATGTTAATCTAGGTGTATTTAACATGTGTATAAGTTTTTACCATTTTTGAAGTATTTTAGATATTTATTTTTTATTTTTGAAAATCAGTAGCATTTTAAGTAATTTAAAATTACTTAAAAACTTATACACATATTAAATACACCTAGATTAACACTGTTTAGGTGAAAATTTCAAAAAAAAATTAAAAAAATGGGTATAAGCTCCCGGGAGCAAGGAACGCTGCCTACTCCCGGGAGCAGGCGATCGGGCTCCAAAGATGGCACCTTTATGCATATATTGAATTGGAACTCTTTTTTTATTGTAGCCGACTTGTCAAAAGAATCAAATAATGAAAAATAAAATTAACTGTAATTTTCCCTCAGTCTAGTATTAGAATTTTTAATTTACAATTACCCAATGAATTATAATTCTCTTTAGTAACAGATTTTTTGTAGTAAAATATGCTTAGCACAACAGCCAGTTTTTCTTTATTATATATTTCTTGGAACTTCAGTCAAAATTATCATTATTTATTTATCCTTATTGAAATTATTTTACCTTTCTAATTTATATAACATTAATTTTATAATAATTATTTATTATTATAATTTAAATTTTTGTCTTATTTTCTATTATTTATAATGGTCATCCATTTTATTTTATTTTCTTCATTTTCGATTGTTGTGGTAGTCTTACCACATTAATTTCTTCACTTTGTCCACTTTTCACCATTTTATTCTCTTTTAACACATCTTTTATTTTTATTAGTTTTCAAATTGCTTCTTGATGTTCGTTCGGATTGGTGATTAAAAAATATTTAAACTTTATTTTAAGAATGTAATAAAAATATATATTTAAATAGTGATATAAATAGATTACGAACATATTTTTAAAAATTAATAATGTTGATAAGAGGTTTTCTTATTTAAATAAGAGGAATGATTCTGTTAAGATCCAATTAAATGCAACTAGGTGCACCTAGACTCGGTGCACCCGAGTGTATTTAACTTATTTTTTTATTTTTTTAAAATTTTTGCCTAAAATTATTAGTCTAAATCAGTGATTTTTAGATATTTTTATATATTAGTCTAAATTAGTGAGTTTTGCATAAAAATTTTAATTGAGATTTTAGATATTTTTCAGATTTGTAAAAATCAGTGGCAATTTTAGTAATTTAATATTACTAAAATGTAATTGATTTTTAAAAATCCAAAAAATTTTTAAAAATCATTAAAATCTATAAAAATTGATACACGTATTAAATATATTTAGATTAACAGTTGTGTAAAAAATTTTAAAATTTGGATATTTGCACTCGAGTGCACTGTGTCTAAGTATACCCCGAGTGCATGCAACTGGGGTTAGATTCTATTAGTCTGGGTTAAGCCAAATCTCAAAAAACCCATTTACAACACTTTTTTTTTTTGCTTTTTTTTTTGTAATTTATTTATCTAAGTGTATTTAACATCTAACCAAGTTTTATCATTTTTGAATATATTTATATTTTTTTAAGATTTTTAAACATCTAAACATCTTTTTGTTTAAAAATCTCAAAAAAGATATATACACATATCTAAAAATGGTAAAACTTGATTTATATATTAAATACACTTAGATAAATAAGTGCATAAATAAGAAAACAAAAAAAATATTAGAAATGGAGTTTTTAATATGGACTAAGCAATTTGCTTAGCGGTGACTAACAAGGCACTTTTCTATAAATGAAAAATGAATATCTTATGATTTCAAAAGGAGTTTAATTTAAATAAACAGGGCTGGGAGATTGCTTATGAATTCTTATCTCCATTTGAGTACGATGAGGTTACTTCAAATTCAACCGGAGAACGAAGGGCTAGGATCATCTGCGGGATGAGCTCAAGGCAGACATGCAATGCAGGTGACGTCTGCAAATGACCCAAAACGGCTCTGTGACTGGGCCCGGCCTGTAAATGATGCTGCTGTCTGGGAAAACGGGTTCCAAGAACGTAACTGTTAAATTCATTCCAGCAAACGATCTGAGCCTCGTAAACGGCCAGAAACCGATTAATATACTCCTTCGAATCCTCAGGCTTATAATGCTTAATTTCATGCTCGGCCAGAATCATGTGAGCTACGACTGCCTTTGGATATTCTTTAGCTATGCAAGCATTACATTTTTATTTTTTTTCTTTTCCACAGTAGCGTGCTTTTGTTGATTAACGTTTACGCATTTCGAAACGTACTCTACATCTTTCTCGTCGTTTCCCTCCACATTCCACTGCCCAAGCACATCCGATCATGTTTTCACGTCCGCACCTGTTGTTACGTTTTCCACGAGCAACGTTGAAAACAGAAATTAAGGAATTGGATTGGGTTAGCGACCTGTGGGCCCAAGGAATTTAAATGGGCCATGAGTTGGGTTTCATAGAAAACCTGTCCTAATTATAAGCTAGTACGACAGATGTAAGATAATAGTTGAAAAATAAAATGACGTGAAAAAGATAGAAGTACGATGTACTATTAAAAAAAATATCTACAATAACTATCAGACAAGTCCAAAAAAAATATTTTTTTATTTTGAAATTTTTTTATAAAACTGTTGAAAAGTGCATTTAATCAATAGGCCAAGTTTTACGATTTTGAAAATTTGTATGTATTTATTTTGAAATTTTAAATACAGAAATATTTTGGTTATTTTTAAATCGTTGGAATGACTGAAATACTCTAGGTTTAAAAATTCAAAATAAATGTATACATTTTCAAAATTAATAAAATTGAATACGTCTATATTAACGGTTTTGTTTTAGAAAAAATAAAACAATAATGTTTTTGCCTGGTGGGCCTCGTTTGCGACGACCAGGCGCAAAAGATCATTCGGCGTTACGGGAGTTGTATCCTTTCCACACGTATAAAGCGAGAGCCTACATGCAGGCCTTAGAGCCCGGTGAAAGTCAGCGACGATGGTACCGTCAGAACACGTCCGTTGGCTCCGCCGTTGGCTCGCTGCCGACTAGCCCACCAGCATCTTTGAAACGTCGGCAAATTCACGTCCGAACCGAGTCGTCTTCGATCGTCCGTAAAACGAACGTGTGCTGCCATTGCCAATAGACGTCGTTCTCGATTTCTAGTGTTCTACTTCTTTTCATTACACAACCACTTGTATTGAAAAGGAGATAGAATAAGCATTCATTCATTATCCATTGAAATTATTCTTTTCAATGCTCTCAGGCTGAATTATTCGCCCAGGCCTGATTCATTTGTAGTACGGAGAAGTTTCACCTATTTCACAAGAAAATCACATTATCATTTTAGCGATCGACATCTAGCAAAAAAAGGTAATTAATTTTGGATTTCATACCAGCAGAGCATACCCGAGTTCATTATCAGTGAATCCACTGAACACCAAACAATAACATCCGAAGCCCAAGTTTCTTCTATACAAGATCTTTTTATTTTATGCCACCTTGCTAGATTAATTCTTAAAATTCTTCCACTTGGCTTAATTAAAAAAATATGTATGAAAATTTCATACAAGTATAATGTTTATATTATCATTTCAAACTTACTGGATAAGCGAGCTTAATTTTGGAAATATGCTCGGTCAAAATATCTTCAATTTTACTCTCATACTTAGATTAAAAATATAAATTAACATAATTATTGAGGAGACCAGTGCTGTTGGCGCTTACATGCTTGAGGTTACGGTATCAAATTCTGGACAATATTTTAAAAAACTGAACCGGGCAATGAACCGGTTTTGTGACCGGTTCCCGGTTTTTCCGGTTCAACCGATGCAAACCGACGGTCAAACCGCGGCGGAGCCGGAAAAACCAATGAACCGGGACAAGACCGGTTCACAGTCCGACCGCTCGGTTCGGTCTGGTTTTTAAAACATTGATCCTGTGTGACCTTCGGATGAAGAGTAAAATGTTTTTGACATAAAAGTTGTTGAATGGAAAGAAAATAATGTGATATGATAGGGATAATGATGAAGAGTAAAGATAATAAAATTAAAATAGATAGGTTAGTTGCATAAGTAATTATTTAGAAATGATTGAAAGATATGATAGTTGTGTAGGAAAATATAAAAAAATAATTAAAGAAAGTAAAAGCTTTAGATTAAAAAATTTTAGCTGGACATTTTTTAACATCGTCAAACACGTATTATAAATACTTGATTATTTTTAAGTGGTGATATTTGTTTAACGTACTAAACTTTAATCGTAATTAACATAGCATTTAGCTACATTTCGCCAAATACAGTTTAATTTGGCCACGTATAATAAATTAGTATAGCATGGAAAATAGTTCTTAATAGATAATTTTTCGCATGATAACGAAGTACACATGGATAAATGTTATAAATGGCTTAGATGTTTAAAAATAAACTTTCTAGAATTTTTTTAAAAAAAATCAAAGGGTGCGTGGACTCATGGGTTTCACTAGATTATAAAGTCTAGGTATATGCTCTCGGACAAGTGCCTCTAGAAGCAAGTTGCTGTGGTCACCGCAAGTTCCACCACTTTATTTATAAAATTGGTCAAGCATCCACGGCGGGGCTTTGGCTTTTGTATTCAAAATATACAGCTAATGCTAAATCGTGGCTTTGGACGACCCGGCAACAGAAATCTCAGGATTTGGCGCATTCAATTCCGTCGGGATCGAGAGAGAGTGAGGCGGCCAAGGGCACGTTTTGTTACGTGTAAAATTATGGAATTATGAGAAATAGTAAGAAATAAAAAAGAGAATATTTTGAGAAATGTGTGATTAATAAGAAAGTATAGATGTATAGTTAGAATAAATAAGTTTGTTGTATGTAATGTGTGGGGAAAATGATTGGAAAGTAAGGATAAAAGTGGGAAAAATAGTGTAATTGATAGAATAATGATTAGTCTTGGGAAACCAAATACCATGAGAAAATCATGGTTCTCATACTCATATGTTACCAAACGTCCCCCAAATGATGAGATTGATTAGAAACTTTTAAAAGGAATTGGATTCGAGTCTCTTGCATTTTGCTATTGATTCTAAGATGTCATGTAAATTCCATAACATTGTTTCTTAGAAATTTTTTTTGCACGCAGTAACTGTGGATGTAAAAAATAATATTCAATGGATCAGATTGATGAGATACTGTTAATAATGGAATGAAAAGTAGATGGGAGACACGGAAAAATGCGGAAAACGAACCCGAATGGTACGCATTTTAGAGGAATCACGTAAATTTCGGACACCATAGCCGTTTTAGGACATTGACAAAGGCGCACGCGTTTTTGCCTTCGACAAAGGGTAAAAAATAACTATAGAAATTTCTTCTTCTATTTTTTAATCCTAATTTGTAAGGGACTAAATCTTGAAGAAAACAAAGGAAATGGCATTTTTGAAAATGGGTTTTCATGAGATATAATTAAAGATCAGAACCATCTATTGATCACATTTTTCAATTAAAATTGTTATATGAAAAATCGAATATGTCAGATATATGTATAATCATTTACAATCAACGTTCAAATGTCAGATTTAAACAGTTTAATACATATGCACCACTTTTTATAATAATAATTATTTACTTTTAAATCAAATTCATATATCATGTTCAACACAATAAAACATATTTATAATAAAAAATTATGACAATATAATATTATTATTGAACTAATACCAATTTAAAAATAAGTATTTAAATAAATTTAATTATTAAAAACTCATATAAATAATTGAAATTTAATTTTATGCTGACATAAAAATGTATTGCATACGATGCACTTTTTTGAAATGCTTAACCGAGGTAGGGCACGTGCTCTATCGATCCTCTCCCAATTTGCACCTATGAAGCTCTGAAAAAACAATAATTTAGAAAGCTTCCGATGGTCGTCGAGAGCTAGTAAATAAAAAGAAATTTTATCTAATAGAAACAGAAAATTATTCATTAAACGTGCGCACGGCATAGCATGTGGGTGCGGAGGGCTGTGGTTCACTACGAGCCTGGCGCACGTCAGAAGTTACAACCGAGCTATCCGGAGTTCGGTCTTCCGACCCGTCGTCTTGGGCGTTAAAACCCACGAGGGTGACAAACACCGCCACCGCTTCCCCCAACAAACGCCCAACGGCCTGCAGAAATCAGCTTAGGATGCGTCGATTCGATGGAAGCGAAGCGAGGGCGAGCAGCAACACATCAGTAGCAGCAGTAGGAGACGAATCTTCAGCCCTCAGCCCTCAGCCCTCATTCTTATCTCCGAATTTCTATAAATACCTGATTCTTTCGTGATCTCCAAGCTTCCTCCTCTTCTTCCACATAAACGGATGATGACCACCTCCGGTTCTCTGCAAAATCCCAACCCTAGAAAAATCTCTTCCTCTTCGATTCCGCGTCTCCCTCATCTCTTCCTAACGATTCAACTGCCGCAATGCTAGGGTTCGAGACCTGGATTCTGAACGCTCGCGCCTTGGATCCGTTTTTCCTGGCTGATTGTCCGTCGCAATGCGGTGGAGGATTGTTTCTTGATTCATCTGCCACTGCTTCGTTCGTAGAATGGTTCGCGGAAGGAGTGTCTTCGGCCCCTGTTCGGAAAACGATCTCGTGTTCCTCGCATTTTCCACTTCGGTGTCGAAAGCAGGTTATTTTGGCGGGAAGATGGCGAGAGAAGCGATTCGGCGGTGGTTTTCTGTCGGTGAGCTTGTCCATGAAAGGGAACAACGGAGTGATGAGGGAATCGGAAGTGTTTCTTGGGCACAATGGTGAGAGCAATGGGGAGAAGAGCTCGGAAGGGATATCAGCGGCGTTGGCTGAAAAGGAGGCCGAGAAAGAGGAGAAGCGGAATTTCCAAGGCGCAAGAGCAGGTGCAATGAACACGACTAAGCATCTGTGGGCGGGCGCTGTTGCTGCGATGGTTTCAAGGTTTGTATTTGAGTTCCACTTTTTTTTTTTTTCCAAATTCTGAAACTAATTCATCCCGATCTTAGCCTTGCGATTGTTCTCTAAGCATTCACCTGTATCCTGAGGCCAGATACCTTTCTATATGGAAGACGATATTTTGGCTGTAGGCATGAGAACAATAACTCTCAGAATTAGTGATCTTGAACGTCTGAGCTGTTGACACCTTAAATCTGAAAGAAATTGCTGGTATTTTGGCTTCCATAGAAGGCGGCATGCTGTCGTGGTTTCTGCTTGATGTTATTTGAACTCTTTTAGACGTCACAGAACAAGAGTATTAACTTCAGTCTGAAGTATTCATCATGGCTGATATTAGTTGAGATCCTGTTAACCAATTTCTGAGCTTATGTTACACTGAGGGTGGATAAATGCGGGAGAATGAACCTGGGATAGACTTTTAATGATACTTAACATCGAGTTGCCTTGCAGCTGCCAATTATGGTGGATTTGTCTGTAATGGTGTAGACTACTACTCTTATATGGAAAAGTGATTCTTTGATTTGTTAAATCAACATTTCTAAGTTCAATTGTAGGTTGCTTGTATTAGTATGATGGAAACTGAGACTGTTCTCTGCATCTATGGAGAAATGGTTACTTTCCTTGAAGCAGAGGGTGCTTTCATTCACCTGTTCAAGTGGATGGTCTTCCTGTTGACATAATAAACAGAAACAAATCTTGTTTGGCACACTTGGGAGTGCATTTGTTCAAAGGGGATTTATTGACTTGTCAATTCCTTTGGAGTGTGATGAATGTAAAATATCAGAATCTGATTTGTCTCTAGTTATTGCTGTGGATGGCCTTCTTCCTCTATAGAATATCAGCAGCTTGGATATAGCTGCAAGGTACAATTTAGTCTGATCGTAACAGTCCTGAATACCTGGAATTCAGCTACTAATAACAGCTAAACTAAGTTAAATTGTTGTTCAACTAGAAATAATAGCTAAACTAAGAGCGTGTTTAGGAAGTAATAAAACTTTTAAATGAAAATTTTGATATAAAAGTTTTTGAAATGGAAAAAAAAGATATTAAATAATAGGGATAATAATGATGAATAAATAGAATAATGTTAAAGCAGATAGGTTAGTTGTACGGGTAGTTGTGATGATTGAAAAGTAAGGTAGTTGTATTGAAAAATGTGAATAAATAATTAAAAATAGGGTAATTATGGAGAGCGAAAAGTTTTAATTCGAAAACTTTTATGTGTAAACCAAGACACCCTAAAGATTTTTTTTTATTGGTATTATATATGCTGTAACATTTGATATTACAAATCAGGCTCATTCACAGCTCTCACCATGGAGGGACATCTTATAAATACCTCCACACTCGAGGGGACCAACTGTAAATACCTCTATTACCAGAGAGACACATACAAGGTCCTACACAGTAGTTGGCTGTGGGTAACGAACTCATGACCGACAGCAGAAAAAACACTGCTGCCATCAACTGGGATAACCCCAGTTGGCTTTAAGATGACTTAATTATTTACAAGATGAACTGGCAGGTAACCTATTTGTATAAATCAAGGTTGCGATCTTGGAGAGTGTTAGCGAAGGTACTCTTGGGAAGAGGCTTTTAGTGAGAGAATATTGGTGATATCTGTCTGGATTTTAAATGTTTTCAGTCATTAGCTTTATGTTGTTTGTTTGGATCAAATGCACTATTGTTTTAGTAATTCTGATTTTGGGAAGCTATTGGGAAAACTATCCTCGTCTTCTGCTTCTTTTTTCTTAGACTTCAGTGTTTTTCATGATTGATATTTGTTGGAATAGGCATTTCGTTTTTGCTATGCATTGCATCTTGAATTTTTTTATTTTTTTATTTTTTGTCTCAGAACATTTGTTGCTCCCCTCGAGCGATTGAAGCTGGAGTATATAGTTCGGGGTGAACAAAAGAATCTGTTTGAGCTCGTACGAACAATTGCAGCATCCCAAGGCTTGAAAGGCTTTTGGAAAGGAAATTTTGTCAACATTCTTCGAACTGCTCCTTTTAAGGCAGTAAACTTCTATTCATATGACACATACAGAAAACAATTACTCAAAATATCTGGTAATAAGGAAACAACAAATTTTGAAAGGTTTCTTGCTGGTGCGGCTGCTGGAATTACTGCTACAATCCTCTGTCTACCAATGGATACAGTATGCAGCTCTTTAAACTTCGATTTCCTATGTTCATTTAATGGTTCATTTGGCTTACTATGTCATCCATGAAATTAAATTTCAACCACATGTTGTCTAAATTGTATAAATGTTTGTGATAGAATCCTTCTTTGTAATATTCTGGCATCTTCAGGTGAGTAGTACTAGAAATAAATGGGCTTTGTTCTAACTGTACCATGGGGCCAGATAATCATTATGCATGTTGATAGGCTCGGTAATGGCAGCCTTCATGTTCTTCTTTGATCCATCCAGACTAGGTCATTTATCAGGTTTAGCATTTGAATATTTTACATTGAAATGAATCATGACTATTTCTAAATTCAATGTGATGCAATATTTCGAGCATCAATGTCTTTCGTAATGTTCAAACAGAACACAATTCTGAAATATTATGTTCTTCAATATTTCATGTTTTACAACGTGTCATTTTGCTACCTTCATAATTTTCAGGTTCGAACCAAGTTAGTTGCTCCAGGTGGAGAGGCCTTGGGTGGTGTCATTGGTGCTTTTCGTCATATGGTTCAAACTGAGGGGTTTTTCTCTCTTTACAAGGGCTTGGTGCCCTCTGTTATAAGCATGGCACCTTCTGGTGCAGTTTTCTATGGAGTCTATGACATATTGAAGTCAGCGTATCTTCATTCTCCAGAAGGTAAGAAGAGGCTTGTGGACCAACAAGGCAGAGAGCTGAATGCACTTGATCAGCTGGAGTTGGGACCAATGAGGACATTGTTGTATGGGGCAATTGCTGGTGCTTGCGCTGAGGCTGCAACATATCCATTTGAAGTAGTCAGGAGACAGCTTCAGCTGCAAGTTCAAGAAACTAGGCTGAATGCATTTGCAACTTGTGTCAGGATAGTCGAACAAGGAGGCATTCCTGCACTTTATGCTGGCTTGATTCCCAGCTTACTGCAGGTTTGGGATTATATAGGACTTAAATGGATCAATGCTATCATTGCATGAGTTATTAATAAATTTCCATGATATCCTATTATTTGTTGTCCCAGCGATACTGGCCTGCTACTTTTTGTGGTACCAAAGGTGACACCTAACTTCTCAGCCAATATATACCCAGTGGTTATAATTTATCCGATGTATATGATGATAGCCAGATAATTATTCTTGACACATGCTATGCAGAAGGAACCCAGGGATTAAATAGCAATAATGATCTCCATCACAACCTGCCTTTGTTACCTTCACTCTTTACAGTGCCAAATTGTGATCTTTTCTTACTCTCGTAACCCCTTAACATCCTGATGCAAGTCCAGTGTATCATTGGATGAATCCAAGGAAATCAATGAATGCTATTCCATGACAAGCTTCTGTTGGTTAGAGATATCTTTTGATTACAAAACCTTTTGTTGCGTGTGTTGTAGATTTGTAGTGCTTCTCGTGATATAGGCTGCGCCTGATGCTATTCCGATGTCTTCTTTTGCAGGTGCTTCCATCAGCTGCTATCAGTTATTTCGTTTATGAATTCACGAAGGTAGTTCTGAAGGTAGAATGAGAGAAGCATTCTTCTAAACACATTACAACTGATCTTGTGGGAAGCGAAGCGTGAAGCATAATTCGATGGATCTTACCCATGTAAAACCAAAAATAAGTAAATGCGCATCCAAAGAGTATTCCTCCCATACGTGATTCTTTCTTCATTTTAGGTGACCATATTTACCAAAATTGTCTTTTCTTCTCATCATACAGAATAAGTTAACCCCCAGATTTAATCATCAGCTGCAAAATGGATGATGCTCTCTTGGGATATACGGAACTGCAGACTCGACGCCTGAGGCATTCTGTGGCATTTGCTGAAGTTTTTAGTATATTATACGGCACTAGGATCTCTTTTTGTTGTTATAGGGCTATGGCCTGTGTGATTTTCAACAAAGCGAACAATCTACTTACCTCGAATCAATGTTCTGTACTGGAGACTGGGATCATATTTGAGGCTGGTGCAAAAAATCAATTTTCAAAGGTTTGCTGCTTATAAATATAGTTACTGGTGCTGATTATTGCTTTGGAAAACCTTTTCTTGAATTTTGTAAATCCATGAGGAATTGTTTGGGTGCTTAATAGGTAGTTGCCGTAAACATTGGTTTTGTCGTCAGCTATTAAGCCAGAAGGCAATTGTCAGATGGGAGGAGCGTTAGATCTTCTGGAATCTGGGTGTGGTGTCATGCAAATTGACAATAAAGCATAGATCATAAATAAGCAAATATTCTGCCTAAGCAAAAAGGCCAGTGTCAAACTGCGCAATTTAAGGGGGGTTTACTTTCGGCTTGAGTTCTCACGCTGTCGTTTAAATTGAACAATTTTGGTTGATAACTAACACATTAATACATGGTTTGGCACTTCATCATTCTAGACCTATCTCCACTGCCTCATCCTCCCGAGGAAGCCGTTGAGTGGATCTAGAGTCATGCCGGTTAGGCACTTCATCGGAGGAGGGAAGGGGGAAAAAAGAAAAGCAATACATGGTTTGTAATTTAAACGGCTTCTAGTCAATCGAGATTTGGTATGAAAAAAAATATTTCGCCCACCGTGGGGCTCGAACCCACGACCACAAGGTTAAGAGCCTTGCGCTCTACCGACTGAGCTAGACGGGCAAGTTGGTGGGGCTTCTTTTAGTTTTTTATAAATCTCAATAAGAAAATAAGAATGACTTACCTATCAATGTACTCATGCGACGCCAGCCACCCTACCACCTCTTCGAACGTGTACTACGACTACGGACTACGCAGGAACAACCGGACTCCCGTTACCCGCGGTATGTGTGGAGTTTCCCTCGTTCAATCATCCGTCAATTTACCTTGGAATTTCCCTCGTTCATCGTAATAAGATGGAAGAATGATTCTGTTCGCTTAAGACTTCATTAACAGTTTACTTAGCCGATTTCAAAAACTCATTTAAAACTTTTTTTTATTTTTTTCTCTGTATACTTATTTATCTAAATATATTTAACAGATAAATCAAGTTTTTTACCTTTTTTGATAAGTGTAGATAATTTTTAAGATTTTTAAACATTTATATGTATATATGTATTTAAAATACCACTATGTTTCAAAATCTAAAAAATATATATACATTTTCAAAAATAGTAAAATTTAATTTATATGTTAGATACACTTAAATAAACAAATATACAAATAAAAAAGCTAAATAAATTTTTTAAATAAATTTTTTAAGATAGGTTAATTGAGTCATTTGCTTATTCCAAGTTAACATAATCACTTCTAAATCGGATGCCTTCTTGCCCCCACACAAAAACTAGAACGCATTGCTTTTGGAGAACGGTTTCCTTAGTTCCCATCGGACACGCCACACAAAGGCCATAAAACTATCCCCCAAATTTTATATTTTTGCTTCAAAAATCACACACAAAGGACACAAAACTATCCCCAAATTTTCTATTTTTGCTTCAAAAATCTTACTCCACATCATTTAAAATGTAATTTTCACTGTTCACTGAAAAACATAAAAATCAAATGGTATTAATTAAAAATTACAGTATAAGCATATTAATGGTATATATATTTCTGTATTGCAGATAATATATATTGAGTTTCATTTAATCTGAAAGAGTATTCACATTTGTCGTATACACATGAGTCTAAAAAAAAAAAATTTCATGTTGCTACTTGTTAAAAAGTATTGATTATCGCTTTTTATATGCTAAATATATAATTTTTATTTATTTAAAATGACACTACTATCTGATTTATTTGTCTATGAACGTGTCAAAATTATATTTTAAATAACATGTACGGCAGGATTTTAAAACGGAGGCAAAATTATCAATTTTTTATGTGGTTCCCGCCAAAGCCGTTCTCTTGCTTATGTGCGTCTAAACATGCAATTAATCCAACAAAATTCAACTACGAGCCAGTACAACAGTACATGAGGACAATAGTTACTGTCCACCAGCTTGTATCCCAGGATGCTTACAAGACCTATTCATTTCATTTAATCTGCTTTGCGAAGCTGCAGTCGGACAAAAAGGAAGCATTGGGAAATGGGAAGTGGGAATCCAAGTCGAACGCGGAAAAATGGAAATTACTTATCATAGACATCTCCTACACTGTTTGGAGGCTGGCCTCACCAACCCAAGTTTGCAGGCAGCGTGAGCCCATAATAATGAATACATTAGCTTCAACATATATCATCACGGCAATGATTACAACACGGAAATTGGTACAGCCGAATCCACCCCTTAGCTTTCATCATTCAGTAAACAGATAAGACTCCATCGAAATCAATTTAGTATCAACCCAGCCAACCATCTAAAATGTAAAGGAGAAAAGCCCGACAGTTGCGAAGGAACAAACTCCAGACCACCTGGTATTTTTCACACATCAATAATAACTATATCAGTTGGTTGCATTTTTCACTCTCACCACACTCAAAGCAAACATGTATCCCACCACATGAAAAAACAAAAAACAAAAAAAAAAACCTGGTCCACGTACCTTGTATTGCTCTCACAATAGCAGCTGGCACATAAATACCAGCGTCTTTTTTTTTTTTTTTTTTTTTCCCCAACACATTTTAAGCATGTGTCAAAACTCCCATCCGGCTTTTAATGCTCCCTGTTGATGCTTCTTTGGTTTTGGCAATGAAAGGCTTCCCCAGTACATTCCTGCTGAGTGTCAGCCCACTTAGCCAGCCCTGATTACTGCTGCCAGCCGTACTGTGCATTGCGATTGCCTCCCATTGTGTTCTGCCCTCGACCAGCACCAGATGAGCCGCCATACTGACCCGCTTGGGCATAGGTTTGAGCACCAACCCCATAACCGCCGCTGCCGCCGCCGCCGCCACCGCCACGAGGAGCTGTACCAGCAGGCATACTGCTTGAAGGATATGGATGCCCTCGCCCTTGTTGTGGGTAGGGCCCACCACTATACCCGACACCCCGACCCACACGATTCTGGTTGTAACCTGCACTTGGGTTTGCACCCTGGTGATATCTGTTAGGTGGCCCACCAGATGGTGCCCGTGGCTTACCAAAATGGTAGCTTGGTCCAGCAACAACTGGCTGAGAACCATGGATAGGTTGGTTAGGTCCGGGTCTGAGCTGAGGGTAAGCTTGGCCCGCCTGCTGGACAGGAGGCTGGCGTCCATGCATTTGTGGATGCTGTAACTTTTGCCTCTTTGCAGTTTCTTCATGTTGTCGCTGCTGTTGGCGCTTTTTCTTTGTCTGGAATTCATGTGAGGCTTCGTACTTGGGCAAACTGGATTGCGAATAGTAATCTAGTCAGGAATTGGAAACTTCAGAAATCCATATATCAAATAAAAACACTATAAAGATCAATGTAGCATTGCAAAGAATGTGGTATCTGAAGGGCTATATGTCTCAACTTTTTTTTCATTAAACCAGATTGAACCAGCCTTGAGCGGTTGAGCCAGATACTATGGTGAGTTGGGCTTTATTTATTAACCAGGTTGGCCGCACATGAAAAGAACCAACTTCACCCAGGGCCATTGACATCCCTGCTTCAAGCAGATCAATCATCTTTCCAAGATTTTGGAGAGTTTTAGAAGTTGCCAAACTCTATATATGTAGAAAATGATGATGATAAAAGATTCATGCTTCCTTTTTATCCTAAAAATAGTAACATGTTCATTTATAACCATTCACAAAGACACTTAAGACCTCAATCGAATATTGGAATAATAGATATCAGCCCATGCATTCTGTCCACCAAACTACACACTATTAAAAAAAAAAGAATTTTAAAAATGGACATACATAAGAATTACAGTAATAAGGGAAAAAAGCTGAACCTTTTGGGATCGCAGGGTAAAGGGTCAGTCCAGAAATATTCAGCATCCAGGGCATCCTTTGCTGATATTCTCTGGCCATAAGAAGCATGTATCAGTTAAAGATTATTGAACGACAAGATGCAATGCATAAGGTTGAAACCTGACACGGGCAAAGCTGTAAAGCACGATCAATGCATGAGCCAGAAGAGGAAAATATCAAGAAACCATCTTGGAGAAAGGCCTGTTCTTCCTTAAATGACTCACAATACCGAAGTTAGGAAACTATCCACTAAACAGACAAATGTTTGAAAGCTTCAGTAATTATTACTTAGCATTTGGTTCCCAATTAGTGGGATTTATGGTATCTTAAGAACTAAAATAAAAAGTAGATTGCATTCCTTAGGATGAGTTCACGCAATCGGAATTATTTCAGTGCATCATCAATTGGCACTTAGCAAGGCTTCTATTTTAAGGTTATCTTTATACTTTCTATAAAGCAGCATTTTCAGAATAATAGGCATCACATCCTAACTGAATCTAATTCAATGTCTGAAAGCTTTTGTCCTCAAAACACGCTTTAATAGGAATGGGTGAGCAAACTTATAACCCAAGTCCTCTCCTATAGTCCTGTTGCAAGCCCAATATGTAAGATTTTTGAAGCCTCATAGAGCCCACCACACCACTATTTCTATCCTAGCAGCCTTGATACCATTTGCCATATTGCAGTTTGATACGATATACGCAAAGTATAATTTTCTAAAGCGTAAAGACTACGATTCAACCATGAATCTTACCAAATTTCACAGGTACTGTGCTGAGCTAGGCTATGACAATAGGACAATCCATCCCCATTTGTCACATTGAATCATGCAAAGGCAGCTGAAATCTACATGAGAAATTTTCAGAAACCATCTTCAAGATTCAAATTAGGTGGAAAAACTTCTGCAAATAAGAATGTCTGTGACTGACATGGTTTTCAAGAAATTATCATACACTGTTTCCCAATAAATGGTGACAGTATATGGATCCCAGTCTGTCATTCCAATTATAGGACCATGCCCTTTATCTGATAGATCCCGTTTGCAATAAACAATCAGAATGAAATAAATTGAACTATTTCATTGGTGAATCTCAAAGAGTGGGATTTTTACTGAAGAGAAAGCGGGAAAAGGAGAACAGGAAACTCAAATGACAACTCAGACAATCCACACCACATGAATGAAGATGATGGTATTTATAGCTGACATTCTCCCCAGCCAGCTGCATAATCAGCAAGCATGTGGGAAAACATTTTGCGACCAGAAGCCCACATGGTCCCACATGCATCTGGCTCTCCTCGCACGCGCATGTCCCCACCTCTTACTCTCACCTGGCCTTGGTTAAATACCAGCCATGGGCCTCTGCCCATAACCATGCCCAACCATTGGAACAGTTGGACTGGTTGCATCCGGCCATCTTGTACTGAAACAGTTCGAATGGTTGATCCAGTTCCAACATTATCACAGCCTGTTTCTTAACAACTAAATCATATAGGAGATTTCACAAATGCCCAACAGAATTTCTTTCAAGCTAGATTGGAACCCAAAGACACACCAAACCCTCCACACTTCCGCATCAGCAATCTCTAATTCTTCCACCCAATTAAGGGTGTGTTTGGCATTCCCATAAATTGGTCAATCTACAACTTTTCACTCTCCACAACTACCCTATTCTCTAATCATTTCTTCACATCTTCCTATACAAAATCCTACTTTTCAATCATTTTTCCACTACTACACATATAACCATGTTACCTATTTTAACTTTATTCTCTTTACTCCTCGTCATTACCCCTATCATATCACATCACTTCTCCCATTTCAAAAAGTGCTAACCAAAAACTTTTTCTTCAAAAATTGTAAAAATTTTATCGAGTACCAAACACACCCTAAAGTCGAGCCTTTAATATCTAGAAGTACAGATAGTGAAGTATAATATAAGACAAAAGCTCCCAGTGTAACAACACAAGAAAACATGTCCCAACATCCAAGGAGCAAGCTTTGTTACCTTTTCTAACAGCAACAGAAAATTCTGCATTATCCCACAGAAGGGATGGTTGCAAATGTTCATGCTATGGTTTCCTATAATCAGATTATGGACAAGATTGCGGAAGATTAGCAGGATGTATGTAGCAGGCTTCCTAACTTTACTCATAACATGTTAGTCTGTGGCCCTTGCCAGAGCTGGAGGATCCTTCTCCTCAGTAACACCTTCGGTTGATGCACCAGTGAAAAACAGAAGGGGTAAGCCGGTATAAGAAAAATCAACCAACAGTAAAAGGGAAATGTTATAAATTCGTAATTAGTCTACAGTGAATATGGTAGGAAGGCAGGTATTATGGATGCCAATGGAAAAGAGTTCTATCAAGGACCAGCTTTTTTTTTAAAAAAAAAAATGTGATTTTCTAAGAACCCATAACACGTGAAAATAGATATATGGAACTCTTTCTACCAAGACAACTGAAATTTAAAATGCAAAAAATTGTATTGGATTTACTAAACAACCTAAAAATCAAAGGTAAGTTCACCTTAAAAAGATACCTGAGATGGATCAAGAGTTAACATCCTCTCCAGTAACTCTAAGGCATGACGATCAAAACTGCAAGGGCAGAAATGCACAAAATTGAATATGGTACCTTGAAGTAAAGTAGAAAGGACAAAGAAGCAGCAAAAGCTATGGTTAGAATTACAAACTGCTTGAAGACATCTCTGACACGTCTCTTCATTGGTCTTGTTGGTTTAAAATTGTTGTACCAAGGCATCTTGGAAACCCCAGGCCAGTTGACATCATCAGGAAATCCACACAGCTCAAAAATCTTGTTCAGTTGATCTTGCTACAGATACAAGACAATAAACTTCTCTGACATTACCGCAAAAGCAAGTAGCATGAAAATTGGAACAACACAATAACAGGGTAACCAGCATGCTTTTTTCTTTTGTAATTGTATCTACAACTATTATTAGAATACAAAAAAAAGTAGTAACAACAATCGGCAGAAGCCTTGCAAAACAAGAACTCACATAGTGAGGTAAAATAGATATTGTAGGAACGTTTACTGAGGCTCTGACAACAAATTCCAGATCTCTTCCTGAAAGCCTTCTATATTAAAGGAGTATCGTTGTCATATTTTTACTAACAATGTTTGTTATGAAAAAGCATAATGTATTACAGACTGCTGCAAATTTCCAGTCCTGCAGGGAATGCATGTTTACAACATGGCAAGTGCTACGAAGTGATTAGATATTAGCGATCGTCCATGCACATATCCACCATATAGGTCCTACAAACAGGCAAAAAACTATTTGGTTGCACCATCCATAGCATGACCATGTCTAAGCATCATCAAGAAAGGGCAACAAGGGCCTTCGATCTTCATCACACAATAGGAACAACATGAATGATGCCAAATACAGTAATGCTCAAATGGCCAATTATACCTCATGGTAAGATTCTCTTCCTCTTGATTAGGGGTGCAACTCCGGCCATTAGGGTTCAAGTTGACATCAACCCAAACCCAATCCTATTTAAAAACCCCAACCCTGATCCCGAATTAATAGGTCGAGTTCAGGTTGAATTTGAGCCGGATTATTTTTGACAGGTTTAACTGCAGCAGAGATAGGTTCAACATACCGTAAACAGTGAGAAGGGAGAGAGACTTTTCACTTTTCGAGCAGAGCCATCTAAATCTTCAATCTTACACGGGAGGGCCAGGGAGATGGATTTGCAAATTTTTGCAAGAGATTGATTTTCCAACAGGGGCGGCAAAATGGGATGGAAATTCCCTCACCAGCCAGCGACAGCTTGCTGCAAGTTGACCGTGAACAACAAGAACGTAGATGGGATGGCCAGAAGCCCAGAACATGAGTTTGGGCGGTAGGCAAACTATCAGAAGAAAAGCATTTGAAGAGTATTGGTTGGAAATAGAAATAAGAAAGAGTTTTTCATTTTGGGTGAAGACATCCGGTTTGGGTTTGTCATGAACCCAAATTGGAAATGAATTCTTCTTAACCCAAACTTTTAAAATTTTCCATTTGGATTCGGTGAGTTCGGTCAGCATGACCCGAGTTGTACACCTAGTCCTGATTGCTTGAATTGGAAACACGAGCAAAGTGTAAAAGGAGTAAATCCCACAGTATCCACCACCTATGCAAATGAACGTAGGATACACATAAATATGGAACAATTCATTGCCATAGCTATCATAATAAGAATTGAGTACAGGAAAATCATTTTTATCAAAAAACAAAAACAATGTACGCATGAAGAGGCTGAAGCAACTATAGATATCACTTAAGTTATAGTTCAAAAAACAAGAGTGCAATACATTACCTCATTTTTTCCTGTCAGGATTGGTTTTCCATGAAGAAGCTCAGCAAAAATGCAACCAACAGACCACATGTCAACAGATGGACCATATTTTGTGCTCCCAAGCAACAATTCTGGAGGTCTGTGAAAAAAATTACAATGAACCAATCATTCAAAAGTCTGAAATAGATAAGTAGTGCATATTTCATGTGAAAGGAGAAACAAAAATATCGGAAATGCATGCTGGTTAAAAATATACCTATACCACAAAGTAATGACACGATTAGTTAGATTTCCACCATGGTCATTGGAGAATGAACGTGCAAGGCCAAAATCAGCAAGCTTTAAGTTTCCCTCATTATCAATGAGCAGATTAGATCCTGCATGCATAGAAAAAAATATATATTACATTATTGAATGCATAAAAAATACACATCGATGAAACTTGAAACTTGATACGCTCCCCAAGGAAGAAAAGATATAACCTTTGATGTCACGATGAAGAACTTGATTGACATGACAATAATGAAGCCCCGTCAAAAGCTGCCTCATGTAGCACTGTGCAATAGAAATGCAAAACAACTTATTGAGAAATCCAAGCAGTAATGACTTTTTCTTCGAGGCACATGCGAATTGGAATACCTTGATTTGAGGAACTGAGAATCGCATCCCAGGACGGTCTGCAAGGCCTGTCAAATCATGATCCATATACTCAAAGACCATGTAGATGCTCCCTCTGTACTTGTTACCATCTCCAGTCACTGAAACCAATATTCCAAGTCTTAAAAGCATTAGCAACATCCATTTATCTGAAAATAATTACACTGCATAAAATAAAATCTTGATGATAATAATCTAAAAGCAAGACAAAATCCACCATAATCCATATATTTCATAACCATAAAATATGATTGTCAGTGGACATGAAATATGGGATCAAAATTTATAACCATGGAGAAAATGGAAGTTGGATGTAAGTAATAGAGCACCTGGCCTTCCTTGTTCATCTGTTTCACGACCTGAAAAACAATGCTAAGAACAGTTAATAAAAGTACTGTACTAAGACATAAATCAGTAGTTAACTTGGTTGTAAATTAAACAAAAGTAGCTAACAATTGTTGTTTAAAGTGCCGACCAACTTAGACAACCCATGGCACAACCACTTTGGCCAGGACATCAGGAAACAACTTGTGATAAGTCATGACAAGACGATGATTTAATGTTAAATGCAAGATATTCTGTCACATAATTCTTTGGGTTAACCAAAGTATTGAAAATGGTTTCATATTATTATACCATCCACCAGACAAAAAAAATTTATTACTTTGGATATCATCTGCCCATAGCAGTTAACTCCACAGAGTGTATGTCCATTGTTATCAATTTCCTCTTGAGTAGTTTTTTGCTCTATATGTGCGTATACTTGTTTAATGCTCTTTATCTGCAATAAAGGTGCCTCTGTCAAACTCATTCTACTGGATAATCTCTGTTTAAACACATCCCTCTGACTTTTTCAGCCCTTGCCTGTAAACCAGCCCTCTATAATGTCAAAGTGAGAAGCGTAAGAAACCAGAAGATACCTGGAGAAGTCACAATCTCTTTCAACTTGATCACATTTTCATGATGCAGCTTCTTTAGAATTTTTATTTCACGTATTGCAGTTATGGGAAACTGCAAAAAGGACAAGATGATCAATTATCAACATATTGAATGCATAAGACATGATAGTCCTTTTAAACAAACAATTTTTCACAGCTCTTTCCCACATACTCCTTCTCTTTCATTGTCCATTCGAATCTTCTTCAAGGCAACAATTTCACCAGTCCTGATTTCTCTAGCCATATATACTTGTCTGCAATAACGGAAATGACAAACCATAAAACTAAAAGCAAACATTATTATTCCAGGATCATCATTCGCACAAACTAAGACTATATATCAACTAAAATAAAAATATCAAATACCCAGCCATTGCTGTAATAAATTTCCCAATGGAGTTAGCTACTGCCCATCTTGCCCAAAAACATATAAGAAAATCAGCTATTGGTTGGCATGCAAATTCCCATGTAAAACAATTTATAAAAATAAATAACAATCACATAGATGCATGACAAGTGATGGTAGTTGAAACAAGAATTTGATTTTGAGCATGAAACACTCCAAATAAGATAAGCTTGGTCAAAATGTTTGAGATGATTGGACTCAGTTAACAGAAGAACCTTCTAGTTCTATCCTTAGTAAGTCTTTAGTAATAACATGACAACAAAACAAAAGTATTCAATATGCAATCAAACACAAAATTATGCAAGAATAAATAAATAAATATTAATAATAAATGGTATATGAGAGAAGAGAAACCACTCCTTGTTTAATGCAAGCATCACTCAATTTTATGTCAATTAATTAAGAAGGCCAAATGAATGTTGTTTTGTTGTCCGTCTTGATGACCAGAGCCATAGACATCTTCATTTTAAAACTTTATATGAATCAATTATGATTACTGTGATGAATTGTGATGACCAGCATTACTACATACACTAGACTGTGCAAGTTTAAGAAAACGAAAACATATATAGATACGTATACATATACTTTGACCAGTAGGTGGCTGGCATTCAGAGGACTTGGGGAATAAGTTGATGTAAGAAACCACTGTATCATATGAAAGAACGAAGAAGGCACATCACGGTGCCGCTATCGTGAATATTCATCAGAAATCGTTAACCTGGACTGTGATGAAGAGATGACAGCATGACCACCGCTCTACCAATAATGGTAAACAACTAATGGATTGATTAGAAAACAGCATTTCAACAAATTAATCAAAAAGGCCAGAGATCACCTTTCAAGTGCACTTCCAAATTAAATAACTACTACTCAGAGCAATCACTCGATATTAACATACAGGGATAGTTGTATACGGTATAAGATGGATGTGAGCCAGATAGCTGTTTTGGTACTCGCAATAAACTATTTTGCAAATTGGAAATAATAAGTATCTGGCAAGATTGTTTTGGAGCGGTTTGTAATCTTACCCGTAGGTTCCTTCTCCAATTAGCTCTAATTTCTCGAAACAATCGACGGTTCGAGATCCCCACGAAGGCCACTCGCGTGTATTGAGCTGCCCGGGAACCGCTGCAGCCATCGTTCATTCGTCGGAAACAGTGAAGAACGAAGAAAACACCTGTAGTAATTGAAAGAGAAGATGAAGGGAACGATGAGGAGGAAAAACTAAACAAAAGATATTCGGCAGAGAAACGGCAGAGGGAGAGAGGGATGGAGTTTGGTGGTTTCAGGGCGAGATTTTCTTGAAGGGGAAGAAAGGGATAGGTACGTAACACTGCGTACGGGCCGCTGCTTCCCGGAGCCTAAAAGGCCTGCTCCGAACAAATTTTTTGTTGTGTGTTACGCAATGAGAAAAGTGTGTTTTGCAATGTATAAAATATGTAAGTAATTTTGGTCATGTTCCAAGTGACACGAGATTTTACGAGATTTTGAATTGAATTTGTATCACTGTTTTAATACAATTTTTCAATTCTCAATACAGTTTTTTTAATTTTTAATACAAACATTCTCATCCTATATAAAGATTCAATACAAGAATATCGTATCATTTAGAATTTATCCAAAACTTTTCAGTTAAAAATTTCTTACTCTTTGTAATTATTTTTTAATCAATTTTTACATATTTTTCTATACAATCATCTTACTTTTTCAATCATTTTTAAACAACTACGTACACAACTTACCTATCTATTTTAACTTTATTATTTTCACTACTTATTATCATATCACATCATTTTACAATTTTTACTATCCAAAACTTCTCATCAAAATTTTTATCCACTATCAAAGGGTGTGTTTGATTAAACATAAAACTTTTTAACTAAAACTTTTTATTTTCCATAATTATTATATTTTTAAACTATTTCTTCATATTTTCTTATACAAATTACTATCAATTTAACAACTTTCGAATGAAATTTTTTTTGTTTAAAAGTTATTAAATTTGTAGAAAATAGTGTGATATGGTATGGGTAATGATGAGGTGTAAAAAAAATAAGGTTAAAATAAATAAATAGTTGTATGAGTAGTTATGTAAAAATGATTAGAAGATTTGGTAGTTGTGTACGAATACGTGAAAAAATAATTTTAAAATATAATAGTTATAAATAATGAAAAATTTTAAATGAAAACAAACACACCCTTGTGAGGTGTTTGGTAAACTTTTCAAATTAAAATTTTTATTATACATAATTATCCTATTTAAAAAAATTTATTTCTTTCTATACAACTACTATACTTTTCAATCATTTATACACAACTACCAATACGTATAATCTATCTATTTTAACTTTATTATCTTTATTCCTCAAGTTACCCTTATTATATTACATCATTTTCTTATATTTCAAAAAATTTTACATCAAAAACTTTTCAACATAAGTTTTATCACTTCCAACACACATAATTTTACATTGTTTGGCTTTTATAAAATGACAAGCGCATAAATATTGGTTCTCTAATTTAGCGACCATTTTCATAAATGGAAGGATTGATTTTTTAAAAAAAATTGGTTGACATTGTTATATCGTACTTCATATTACAATAAAACTCAAGACTATACACAAAAGATAGTAAGCTTCTACCTATTCACAAAGGATACAATATGGTCTCATTTATCCACCAGAGACTAAGCTCCAACATAAATCTGACTCCCACGAGTGGGAAGGTCGAACCTAGTCCAGTTAGAGACCTGCCATCGCCCAGGACAAACTGAGATGCCCTCTAGTTGATGAATAAAATGATTCATTTCGATTTAACCATTACGATCGGACATGATATATGAGCGTACCATGAAAACAATAGAAGTGCATTTGGTTATTTGAATATTTGGCTCTGTTTGTTTAATCAAGAAACTTCTTAATTTAAAATTGTTTACTCATCGTAATTATCATATGTTTAAATTTTTTATATATTTCTATACAATTGTCATACTTTTCATTCATTTTTACATGACTACCGATATAAATAATTTAACTTTATTATTTTAGCACATAATATTTTTCTATACTTTAAAGACTTTTGTACTGAAATTTTCATCAAAAGGATTAATCATTTCTCAAACACATCCTTTATTTTAAAAAATTGAAATGATGGAGGTGGGTTTTAAAAATGGGTTGTGCTTTTATATAATGGGGTTAGATATAAGTAATTTCATCTAACCTCCTTAATTTTTAAAATGACCATGATTTATTCAAAATTTCAAAAATTTGTATTTTAAACCATGTAACTTTGCGTATTTTCATTTGAACTTCGATATTTGTGTATTAGCATTCTAAATGATGTGAATTTTTTTTTTACATTTTAGAATTTGGCTCTCACGACATTAAAAGATATTGTTATCTTTACATTTATAAACTCTCTAACTTTATATATTTGCATTTTAAACTTTGAAGTTTGTCATTGCATGTGCATCATATTATGTATATTATCAGAACATTAGTTTAAGTATTATATCACCAATAATTTGCGTATTTTTGCACTTGCTCATATAATATTATTTATTTACATATTCTTAATTAAAACTTTTATTTGAAATTATTTTAAATTTTCTTTTTTATTACCAAACAAGTAATTAATTCATTAGAGCATTAAAAAGAATAAGCAAAAACAACAACATGAAAGATAAGCGACTTAATTATGTAAATAAGCATAAAAAAGACAAGAACAAAGAGGCCAAAAGGAGGAAAAAGTCAAAATATCTATCATCTATCTTATAAATTTATATATAAGTTGGAAGCTAAAAGAAACATATTTTAGCTTATATCTGGACTTATATCAAATTATAAACAAATTGCAACTTGAGCTTAATATTATTATTGCAAAAAATTCTTGAAAATATTTTTGAAAGTAATTTTAAATTAGTTAAAAAATATATATGAGTAAATACGAAAATATACAAATTATTAGTGATGAAATACTTAAACTAGTACTCCAATGGTAGACATGATATGATACACATGCAATGGCAAACGTCATGATTTAAAATGCAAATACGTAAAGTTAGATAACTTAAAATGCAAATGCAAAAGTATTTTTTAACATTACGAGGACGGAAGATCTTAAATACAAAAAAAACTAAACTTCACATGATTTAAAATACTAATATATAAACATTAGGATTTAAAATATAAATAGTGAAGTCAGAAGGTTTTGCACACAAATTCTCCTATAAAATTTAATTCGTTTATTATATTAACATTATTTATTTAGAGAGTTCATAGCTTAGACGCGATGGAGATGAGACGAGAATGAATGATAAAAAAGTATTGTTGTGTATTAATAATAAGAAAATGAGTAGTGGGATTGTGAAAAGTTGATACTGAAAATGAAAAACTAGATTATTATTTGTTTAGAATAAAAAAGTGTTTTTGAAAAATGAGATATTTCATTTCATCTTAATCTTATTTTTATCTCATCTTAGATGTGAAATAATACGTATACATGCCATATTTGTTCAAAAATAATAAGTTCATGTGTGAATTAAAAAAATGCTTAAATTCATTCACATGTATGTTAGAATGTAATAATACTTTGTAAAATTATTTGTCTGCATAATAATAGTATTTTCTATAATTTAAATATTAAAAACTACTTTAAAATCAATATATAGTATTAAGTCATTTTATTACTTTAATTTTATACATTTATATATATAACTCATATATGACGATACTAAATAAATGAAAGAATTTTCATGATAATATAAATAATGTTAAACACAACATATGTAATAATTTTTTTTATCAACCATCAGAATATTAAAAATAAAGATAATTACATAAAAAGATTTCGTAGAAGTTGAGCCCTTTAAAAATATTTTAAAATTGTTGTATTAAGTACAAAAGATAAAAATAAAAAAAATTAAGACCCTATTGGACACGTGAATCATTCAAGGGAATAAGATTTAAATAAAAAAATTGTATAATGATGGATTATTTCATATCCATTAGTGAAAAAAAGATATTGAAAAAGAGAAAAGCAACAATGGAAGTCCAACAAAAATATGTGTTATATATGAGGATCACTTTCATGAAACTTCTTATCTATATAACCCCATCTATATTTAAAAGTTCAATGGTTGACAAAAAATCTGTTTTATCTATTATATTTAGCATCATTTATATTTTCATGAAAAATTATTCATTTGTCCAGCATTACTGTATATGAGTTTCATTTATAAATGTAAAAAATCAACGTGATGAAAATAATTTAATGCTAAAATATCAATTTTAAAGTTGTGTTTTCAACATTTAAATGATCTAAAATATTACTATTTTGTGGATAAATGATTCAATATAGTATTATTATATTCTAATACATGTGTAAATTGATCTAAGCATTTTTTATAATTTACACATAAATATATATATTTTTTGAGCAAATATGACCCGCGCATATGCTTGATTTGGATGAAACTTAGTCTCCTAGTGAAACAAGTAATGTTAACTATAGAAAATAGATTAGATTTTGTATGGATCATTAATATGTTAAAAATTTAAGAGTTTACATAGAGCGTTGTTTCTGATTATACAGAAGCGGAGCCCATTATGTATTTTAAAACAATTTATGATAATTAGGAAAGAAAATTTCATCCATTCTCATCTCATGCATGTAAATTGCAATCTGATATTATAGAATGTGATTTTTTTTTTTCAAAAAAAATAATTTTCTGATATCCACTGCATAAAAATCTACTATCTACTTTTCGTATAACTTTTTATGTTGGTAGTGTCTTTCTTCAAATCCTAATACATTGCAACTAGTGGCAGGTCCATGACCTTGGATAACGGTGGGCAATTTGAAATGAGAGACAATCATGGTAGAAGGAATTACATTTTTCAAATATTTTCATAATTTCAATGGGCTAATATTATTTTACCCATGTGTGCAGCACTAGTCCATCCGGTCCACTCATCCCGACCGAAAGTATATACCACGGAGAACAATGATTTTCTACGATAAATTCCAACCGAAAAATGTATATCATGGAGGCGAAAATATACTTTCCGTGGAAAAGGCGTTTATGCAATCTCATGTAAAAGTATCAAACAAAACTCGCACAAAACAGGTACTTAATCAACCCTGGCCCTAATTAAAAAATGTCATTTATTTGTTTACTTTTTCTTCATTGTTTTCATTACAGCCCATTTATCAATTATTCCAGTTATATAAACCTCATTTATAAGGTTACTATTTATATGTAATCTCATTTATTTTTCTCATATTTAGATTGACTATTAATATAAAATTGACTTCATTTTTTATAATTTTATTTATTATATGTTTTCATTAAAACGTCATCATTTATTTAATATCATTATACATGTCTCATCAAAAAATATGTAACATCAATATAATAAAATAATTTGGTATTCAATTTTAAAGTTTTATTTTCAACATCTAAACCAGTTAAAATATCGTTGTTATGTGTATAAATAATTTATAAAATGTTTTTACGTTCTAATGCACATGTGAACATATCTAAGCATTTTTTCATAATCTATGCATAAATATATATTTGAAAGCTAACGCAGCCTACCCACATATTTCATTTGGACCGAATTTGGGCTCTTTAATTTTCAAGAAATCATTTCGAGATAAAGAGATTGATCAGATTACGTAAGATTACTTTTTTACATTAAAGTGGGGCTCTTTATCAAAGCCAAAATATCCCACCCACTCGTGAAACTAAAGCGCTCGTCTGGGCGACTTTCATCACAGATTTCTTTGAAAGTCAAGAGTCAAGACCTTTGCCTTCACCGTCGATAGCATCGTCAGGTGACGAATGATCCTTGACTAATTAACTAGTATCCGACGACCTTCGTCCATTCTCGTTTCTGGAACGAATGGCCAATGACGATATCAAGACAAATGACGCCTGTTAAAATTCAAATTTCAGCATATACCTGTACGATTTTTCACAAGAAAAAAAAAATCACGGACTTTATCCTTTTTTGTGTCGTTGCCTTATTAATTCGGCTCCAACAAAACGCATTTAACGATTTAGAAATATTTGGCAAGAGATATATAATACGTATCCGCCTCTTGCTTTCATGGCCCGGTGGACAAGTGAAAAAGGAAGTATTGGCGATAAGCAGTCTATGGCTCGGTGCTGGACTCAGGAGATGGGAGGCTGAGAACTGGTCAATAGAATCTCTGACAGGGGGAACTTTCCAAGAAGTCCGCCATACGCGTTGGGCAGTTGCAATCTGATCGGTGGCAGGGATCAGGCGAAGCTGGCTCCTATCGAAGTTCTAAAATTACAAAATCGGTTCACCTTCGAAAGGAGCGCGACGCGGTTGATTCATCACTTTTCGTTTCTTCGGTCTTTTGCTCCAACGCGCTCCACGCGGTTTCTCGGCGATGCGGCCGCTTAAGCCCGTTCACGTGTGTACATGACTCGTATGATCCACATGTTACTATCGTCTGTGCTGATCATGATTTTCCTTTCATCGAAGGCCCGGATCACGGCAATCCGAACCGTTTATCCGCCTCGTCCAGAAAATAAATGGTAAAAATGCTACTCGAGAAAGATATTCCGCAATTCAAACACTGGAGTAAGTAACAGCCAAGGCAAAGATTGTTGTGTTCAAATATACCTGTTTGATCTTAGTATCAAATATAATTACTACATTTCTAAAGTTTTAAATATACTCACTATCTTTGCAATTAATTCTAAAAATACTCATTTCATAAAAAACTGTTAGTTACATTTTTGTAAATGCTCAAAATACTCTTATGATAAAATAATAAAAGAATAAACAAAATATAAAAAAATGAAATTAAGATGATTCAAATTTAGAGCTCACTTGCAATTAGAAAATTGGTAAGTTATAATATTTAAATTGCCAATTACGTTAAAAATTGAATGAATATATTAGTAATTTTATATATTAACTAACGGTGTTAACTCACCGATTATGTGTTTTTGAAATTAACTGCAAATGCAATAAATATATTTAAAATTTTAAAAACACGTTGAATATATTTTAGATTAGGTTACCGGCACAGCCGGATAGCACTTGAAAGTCAATCAGCGGTGACCGAGTCGTTGCAAAACAGCCGTGTTTTCAGCCGATCTCTTGGGTCCCCCGAGGTCTATCTATATTTGCTGTGGGTCATCCTCCTCGAGTGCGTGACAGGACCACACATTCCTCCTCGTCGGTTGCGTTTAATGTAATGCGCAGCAATTATTCGATACACATATGCACGCATTGAGCTTTATTATATAGGTGTTTTGAGTTTTTTTTTTTTTTAGTTTTTTTTATCGTCACGTGTTTAATTTATATACTGAAATTCATTATTTCGGAATTTTTATATTTTTTATAAATTCAATAATCAGCTGGTGAATTTAAAAAATCATTCGTTCGCCTGATGATTTTTTCAAATTATAAAGATATGAAATGTTGATATATATGAAGATTACACGTGTGTCTGTGTATAAAAATGAAAATAATTTTTAAAAAATACAAAAGCTAGAAATACCTATATATGTCAAGTCTCGTTACATATGTATATATTTAAGCATCTGCACATAATATAGAATTGTGCATTGGGTATAAAACATAATGGAACATAATTAACAAAGAGAAGTCAAACGATAGATCCATCTTATGTGGTGCATGTAGTCAAACAATAAAGCCCAATTTTTTTATTTATTTATCGTAAGGCTCGATAAATTTTGGTGGGATAAAAAAAGCGAGGAACGTAAGATAAATTCAGTATCATGGAAAAATGTGTGCAAGTCCAATGCTACAAAAAATAAGTTGGGTATCATGGAAATATATGTACAAGTTGAAGGCTACTAAAGGTATGAGATTTAGAGACAACGTCACTTTTAATTATGCCTCATTGACAAAACTCTATACTAGCCACCAATACAAATCCGTTACGCTTTGCTTCGCAAGCAAAGTATTTCAAACATAGAAACCCATGGTCTTACAAGGAAAAGACAATTAATTCTTTCATATGGAAAAACATCCTAAAGGTTAGAGATGTGATTTATTGTGGATGTTGTTGGCATATCGATGATGGAAGACAAATGATTTTTTCGGTGATAAATGGCTCCCCACATACCTCCATAGAGTGGGCCGTTTACCGGTACATATTTTTGATGACGTCAAGGTAAGTTTTTTTTTCAACGAGCAGATTGGCCATTGGAAGGAAGAGCTATTGTTGTAGACAGTAGGTGTATTAGGCAATAGATTCAATCAAATTCTTACAACTTTCAAAATGGAGAGATGATGTACATATTTTTGATGATGGTAAGGTAAGTTTTTTTCTCAACGAGCAGATTGGCCATTAGAAGGAAGAGCTATTGTTGTAGGCAGTAGGTGTATCGGGCAATAGATTCAATCAAATTCTTACAACTTTCAAATTGGGGAGATGATGTACATATTTTTGATGATGTTAAGGTAAGTTTTTTTCTCAACGAGTAGATTGACCATTGGAAGGAAGAGCTATTGTTGTAGGCAGTAGGCGTATTGGGCAATAGATTCAATCAAATTCTTACAACTTTCAAATTGGAGAGATGATGACAGGTGGTTATAGGAGCTTGAATTAGATGAATAGTATACGACTAAATCAACATATAAGGCTCTATTGAAATATGATAATTATCTATTGTAGGTTGAGCACACAGGCCAAGCTCCCGACCAGGCAATCTACAAATTCGTCTAAAAAACTAAACTCTTAAAAAAATCATTGCCTTTAGCTGGAGATTATTCAAAGATGTGCTGCCAACATTGTCAAACTCGTGTAGACGTAGAATTATGGTTGATCTCGCTTATATTTTCTGTACGAAAGAGGTGGAGGACATACACCATTTATTTGTTTGGTGCAAGAGGGAAAGTGTAGTAAAATCACAGAGAGTTGCTTACCCAGGGAGGAAATGAACATCATGCAACGTATATTTAGAGGGTTCACTCTTATAAAATAAGTGGATGACTTTGTTTTTTTCTTTTTTCGTTGGCGTGTTTGACATTTGAAAAATCAATTGAGAGAAGATGGAACCCAACCTATGCTTAAGGAAGTGAATAAGTGGTGAGCAAACTATCTAGATCAATATAGGAAGGCATCAGATGTTTTGGAGTCAAGTTTCATCAATCAACTACTTGTTGTATGATAGATAAAACCATATGAAGGAAAATTCAAGATCAATATGGATGACGAAATAAACATCTGCACAACTTGTCTAAGCTCTGTAGTGGTGATCAGAGATTCAAGAGGATATTTGCTCGTAGCCAGATGATGAAACTTAGTAGGTATCATGAACTTGTTAATTATGGAAGTCACCGCTGTAGCTGGGCATTAAGTGGGCCTAGTATTTTTCTGGCTAATTAAGGGTCTGTTCTATCTTCATTGAGGACATTAATTATTAAGATCAAATCAGTTATGTCACAAGTTCAATTAGTGACCTTCCATCATGTTATATACTTGGGCAACTCAGTAGCTTATCTTTTTGTTGATTTTGCTTATTGTAATATTTCATTCGATCAAATTTGGCGGGCTAACCTACCATATTTTATTTAGAAAAAAAACTCTATGTAGATAAGTTTTGTCATTGAAATACAAGGCTGCTTTATCCCTCCTTCCACTGAACTTTATCACTTTCGGAGATCGTTAGGATGGAAACTATTTCATTTTTTTACACACACACACACATATATATATATATGAGAGCTGTTCCGGTGCAGCACATATATTTGATCAAAAGTGGGCTCCACACATACTAGAATGCAATGAAATTTTATACAATTATTTATCCATATATAAATTTTATAGAAAATGATTTACATGTTAAAAAAATCACTTTAAAGTTGTTATTTACATTAAATTATTTTATTACGTTGAATTTGTACCATTTTCAGATGGGACCCATATACATATCTGATTGGGATGAAAATTGGTATGGTAATAGAATATATTATTCTAAATACAATGGGTGAAGTAGATTCTGATTTGATGATCATGTGGGGCTCATTTCAGCGATGCTGCACCTGAATTTATATATATATATATATATATATATATATATAAAGACAACATTATACCATACGTAAGTGATTTAAAAGTAGAAAAAAATAAAGATACACCCCTCGACAATTCGTATTGATCGTTGTAATAAATTGTCGGAAAATAGTATTATAATGATTTATTTTATTGATCGCCCTCATAATATTTTATTTCCATCGTCTACTGTGCCACCTCAGGAGTCAGGAAGCGACTATTATGAAATTTTATTTCTTTTTCAATAATACAATTCTTTTATACCCTTATACGTGGACAATTGAAAACGCATGACGGGTTCTCGCCACTTAAAGCAAGTGGATTGACCCCCAAGTCCAGGCCAATTTCCTTCTATTCACCTGTGGATCTATGATTCGGTCTGCCGTGCAATTGTGCAAACTCTCGTCGACGGCCTCCAGCATCAGATCTCATCCATCCCATCTGGTCATCCACCAGATATTATTGCAAGCAGTAAGCAATGAGCGAAAACGTCCAAGCGACCCTAAAAGCTTAAAACGAAAGGTGAAAATTACCTCCAAGTTACTCCATTAAACATCATACACCTCCGCCAACTCCGAAATAACAAAATACATCGATACGCCGAGGAAGTAATTTTTATGGTGTCTGGTCTGGGTAGTTTGGTGGACCACGATGGGTAAAAATAGCATCATCGCCTTTTTACCCATCATCGCCTTTTTACCCGTGCTTCACTCGTGCGAATCTTCTCATAGTAGGAAAGTCCCGATTCCTTGCTCGCCCAGGATCCATGCAACCTCGTGATTCGCCTGATGCAGTTGCTGCGGCCTCCAACTGCAAGTACGCTCCCATCTACCAAGCACGGATGAAGGAGAAAAATAATTGTTACTCTGCCAAACTACAGTCAACGATAAGCCGACACTCATACCTCGCTTACAAATTACATAGACGTGTGAGCGAATTAAGTAAACGGAACGTCTGATTTGTGAGCTTCGTGGACCACAGCAGATGCATGGACTGTAAACATCAGAATGTCTGTGTCAGCGAACTCTTCACACGAGCGATATCAGACAGCCAAGATGTGCGAGTGATTTGTGACGGAACCAAAGCAGGAATCGGCACATGGAGTCTTATCGGTCACCGGAGTACAAAATAATTGCACAAAAGCAAAGCCACCGAAGTAATGGCTTGACCCAGGTTAATTAGCGTGTAGTGGTCAACCCAAGCGATGATCATCCCATGGCATCCTCGAAGTCTCGATTAGGGGTGTTAACGGATCGGGTTGAACGGGCTGGAGCCTAATTATAATCCTAACATATTTAATATATCTCAATCCTAATCCGTTTATTAACTCATTTAAAAAACTTCAACCCTAACCCATTTACAACCCATTTAATAAACGGGTTAACGGGTTGTGTTTGTTACTAATTTTAATGCTAAAAACCTTCAACAAAGTCTGTAAAATTCAATAAATTAAATAACTCGAAGTTAACATACTTGATCTGTCGAGTCTTCGTGCGTGCAGCACCGCAGATCTGAAGGTCACAGCGTGCCGGCGTTTGCCGAGTCTTCATGCGTGCGGCGGCAGGTCGAAGGTCACAGCGGGTGCCAACTGCCGACGTATGCCGAGTGTCGAATACGACGCTCGTTCCTTTGCAGCTTGTAGGCAAGCCCTTCGACGACTCAAAAGACCGGAGAGGTACACAATGGTGAGAGGAGGAGGCGAGCTAGCCTTTCTAGTGGCGAGTAAGAGAAGAGAAGAGAGAAAGGACGATGAAGAAAACCAATGCAGTCCACAAATCGATACCGGAGCGAGCATGAGAGAAAAGGGAAAAAAGGAGTGGGCGAGGAAGACACTCTATGCCCTTGAAGAATGCTCTGGTTGATATAACTGCAGTATTAATTTGTATGTGACTTAATTCATTTATTTGTATGTGGCTTTGTTGACAGCGCAGTGCAGCGCAGTTATCATGGGTCGTTGAGTGGGGGAGTCAAAAACAATTGGTGCTTTTGTAGAAGGAGTCACAGCTCTGAAATATGGTCGTGCGTGTGACAGCAAATCCAAGGGAACTTCAAATCTCAGTCTCGATTGCGACTGCAGAAGTTAACATCATGCGCGGGCGCTGGGCGGGACAGAGTGCCGAGAGCGGAAAGCCAAGAACCGACTAAATTTATATATATAATTATATATAATATATTATAAATGAGTTATACGGGTTGGACGGATTATATAAACGGGTTGGATGAGTTGCAAAGTTTCAACCCTAATCCGTTTATTTAATTAAATGGTTAAATGAGTTGGTGGATCATAACCCATTTATTCAAAAATCCCAACCCAAACCCATTTATTAACGGGTTGGATGAGCAGGTTGACGAATTGACCATAACCATTAACACCTCTAGTCTCGATAACATCAAAAAGTGAAAATAAATAATGGGAGAAGAAAATATAAAAGAGGAAAATTTAATATTCAATGCCAACGGCGTTGGTTGTAAACTCAATTAAGTACGTTAGATTAACTTTAAGGGAGTCTTTAGGACATTGAAATTGGAATGAAATTATAAGGTATGTAAAAGTAAACTTCACTAGTTATTCTTATTAAAAAAAACCTTCACTAGTTACTCCACTGTCTTTTTTTTTTCTATTTTTTACTTGTACACTTTAATCATTTTTACGTAATTATTTTATTATTCTTATTTTTCCACTCAACCTATTATCCAAACGCCAAGTACTCTTCCGAAAAGAAAAAATTGATTTTCAATATTTTTCTATTTTTACTTGTACACTTTAATCATTTTTACATAATTATTTTATTATTCTTATTTCCAAGTACTCTTCCGAAAAGAAAAAATTGATTTCCAATATAGATAGATATGACAAGTAAAGCTTTTAGAAATAAGTAATATTATGGACACTGACTAATCAAATATCTTCGATTTGATGTAAGACTACGTAAAACCATATGAATCCCCTTTTTAATTGCCTGACTATGAATTTAATGTCCATACTTTAGCGATATATTAACAACTCCTTGTAATAATTTTATATTTTCATCCTAATCTCTAATTTAAAATTATTTATTTTATAAATTATATAATCTCTTCTCCGATAGATATAAGTCAACTCGGCAGTAGAGAAAAATTAGAGAGTAGGCGTTTTTAAAAATTGGAAGGGAACGACCATGACACATATCTATTGCATTCATCACAATAATCATAAAACCTCCTTTTTCCCCTTTTCTTTTGAATACTTTTAAAATAATTTAAATTATTAAAAAACTGCGGTTGAAATTATTCGTTTTCATTTTTTCGTCTGTATTTTCAGCCACCCAAATGCATACTTGGTCACTGTCTAACCAATCCTATGTGCTGGCTTCATCTTACAACACCTTAACATTAAGCCAACAAAAGCCCAAGAATAATAACCAAAAAAAAAAGGTTGAGTGTGATTAACCGCAGACGAATAAAGATTAAGCGACCCGACAAATTTAAAGAATATAAATAACTATTATAATAAAAATCTAGAGTCTAGAGCATGAGCATGACGTAATCCGGCCGGGGACCTGATCGGTCACGTACAAAAAAGAGACCTACGGTGGCGACTTGTTGGCCTGAAGCACAAGGACACAGCATACAAGCATACCGCTGCGCGTGTATGCATTATTTTTATTTATTTTTTGTTCCGGGAGTGTATTAAAGTGTCTCCTCCTCTCGCCTATCTCCGGAAAGCATTCCACAAAGGCGGCTTCTTTCTCGTACCTGGCACTTCGTGGCTCTTCTCGCGAAATTCGCTCACATCCCAAACTTCTAAAATTTCAATCCTGACTCGATTTCCTCCGAAGATTCAGATTCACAGACATACTTCCATTTGCTGAGATGTCGATCTGATTGTCGACGCTTCCGCAGTTTCTAGATCTCGGGTTTTTGCTCCCTGCATGCTACTAGGGTTTTTGAAATCGATTTCTTATACCACTTCTCCAGGGTCGAAGATCAAGTGGAGGATTTCCGCTCCTGAAGCTGTCTTATGGCGGAAGTGAGGCGCTTTGGTCTGGGGACTCAACTAGGTGGGAATTCATTATCTTTTTCTTGGTTGAAGTTTGGACTGTTTTACTGTCCGTTTTTTGGGTCAGTTGTTTGTGGAAATTGTACTCCTGGTGTAGTATTGAACTAGGTTGACCACAAGAAGTGATTTTCTTATATTCTTGTTGCGGGCCTCATGTTAACTTATTTCTGAAAATCGCTTCAATTCAGTGATCAATCTTATCTTATTGGAGTGAAAGATCATTCTTTCTGCCTTCCCAGGTTACAATTGGATCCATAAGACTTCGATCCTACATTTGTTTTCACTGCAATATCTTTAGGGAGGCCTACTTATGAACAGTTCCGGATTGGATTCCAATGTTAACAAATGAGAGTTGGGAGTCTTATACCATTCTTATTGCTTAAACGAATCCAATTTTTTGTTATTTGGAGCCTTTGGATCAAAATTTCACTTGCGCTAGAAAATCAAGGTGCTGTTAGAGGTGTAACACTGCTTCATTTTCAGTAAATTTTCGTGGGCTTAGTTTGGAGGAAGAATGGCATAATTTAATTTGCTATTGAACTGGTTAAGCGGGAGTAAATAGACGTCAGGCCCATTGTTGTTTCAACTCAAATACTTTAAAAAATTTAGCTAGTTCTTTCCAACTTTGCTCGTTAGGAAGCAGCAAGTTATGGTTTTCCAACTCATTCAGGACAGTCCTCCGGGCTGGAGAGACAAGTTGACTGCAGGACTATAGCATTTTCAAATGCACGGGACGTGGGTAATGCATTCATGAAGAAGCGATTCTACCTCTAACCTCCCATGCATTGAGGGGCAGGCATATTTTTACTAGTATTTACAAATTTTTACTGCATGAGAATGTACCCCTACCTTTTGACTGACCTGATTATCTCTCGGATCTACAGATATTGAACAGATACTTCAAGAAGCACAACATCGTTGGTTGCGCCCGCCAGAAATATGTGAAATTCTTCGGAATTATCAGAAGTTCCGCATTGCTCCAGAGCCTCCAAATAAGCCATCTAGTATGACCTATTGTGTCTTTATAATGTTGAATGTTCTATTTTCATATGCGGCTTATTTTTCTGTATGCTTGCTAGCCAGGTTTTATCCGTTCTTATGAGCTTCATGTTTTGCAGCTCTTCCTGATGCTCTTGTTAGCTTCTCTACCTTATGAATATGAAAATTGGAAGCATTATATCAAAGTGATTAAAATTTGATTTTTTTTAAAAATCAACAATTTGGCTATTGTCTTTTAAACATGCTACTTGAATTAATTACCAATACTTTGCACAAATCATTTTCCTTTATTGCATAATTTATTTATTTCCTTTTGTAAACAACTCTTAGCATTAAATCCATTTTTCTTTTTTAGGCGGTTCTCTTTTTCTCTTTGATCGGAAGGTCTTGAGATACTTCCGCAAGGATGGCCACAACTGGAGAAAAAAGAAAGACGGGAAAACAGTCAAGGAAGCTCATGAGAGGCTCAAAGTATGATGGAATTTTTTTCCCCCAAATTTTATATGTAATATCTGGAAGCTATTTTGTAGAAAATTTCTTCCAATGAATGTTCCTTTACCATCTTGTGAAGATTGTTTTATGCGTACTAATGTTAAGAAGTCTTGCTTGGACATTTTTGGCTGTTTTTACTGAATGTGGAAGTCCTTGTTGAATTTTAGGCCGGAAGTGTTGATGTCCTGCACTGCTACTATGCTCATGGAGAAGAGAATGAAAATTTTCAGCGGCGCAGTTATTGGATGTTGGAAGAGTAAGTATGAAAATATTTTTATTTTTAAAGTGTTAATCAGTCCATGTTTATCCAATCACTGAAAATTTAGATATAGAATCCGGTAAAATCAGGAAACCATTTTCCTTTAAACACTCAACCAGTAAGCCAAAAGTTGAATGAAGCTGTTCCTTGTGCTTCATCAGCATATTGTAGCTTTCAAACTCAATTTTGTGTGAGGAGACTGAAAGTAAAGGCATTGTAATGGCTGCTGCTGAATGCCAGGCGAGGAGTTTTCTTTTCATTTGAAATATAAACAAATTTCTCCTGTTTAAATTATCTGCTTGAACATGTGCATGCTTGCGAGGTGCTGGTGTGTGCCTGGTCTCACTAATGCAATGATATTTGCTGTTTGAGTTTGAAATGATTTCTTGTCATCTATTTGATATTTGTAGATTTTATTTATTCACTGCATTGTGCTTTTACATGTATTGGCCTTCTTTGTTTCTGATTGTCTTCATTTTGGTTGCTGCAGGGACCTTATGCACATTGTTCTCGTCCACTATCGTGAAGTGAAGGTTAAAATTCATTTTGCCCATCTTTTATTGTTTTCTATATTTGTTTGTATTTGCACATCATCCTGATCATCATAAGCCTTTTCCCACCTAAGTGGAGTCATCTACTTGAGTCCTGTGACTGTGATGACATCGGTATCTTGAGTCATTTCCTTAGACAACCCATTTTTCTAAAGATGTCTTTACTGGATTTATGGCCTTCCTCTTTCTTTCTTATATTTTTCCACTTGAACAAACTCGTTTCATTGCTAATTTTATGATTTCTAATATTGCCATACATCTGCTTAAATTCTTCTTTCAGTTATGCTCATCTTGAGGGTATGTTAGTTTCACAAGCATGAACTAGACCTTTGGTAAACAATATAGGGTTTGGTAACCATTGGGGTATGAACTTACTGCAAATGCATCGGTGTGTAGGCGTAGGAAGTTGCTGCCAGTGAAATTATCTGTAGGGACATGGGGTCTTGGATGTCAGATTGTATATACATTTGTATGCTTCTCCTTCACATTTTCCGAATTCATTAAAGGATCATAGGTTGTTTTATTCAATGTGAAAGATACGAATGTCTCCATGAATGCAAACAAAATGCTAAAGCCTTGTATCATTTTTTTTAAATGTGACATTTAACTAAGTAATAGATAATTACCAATAAAAAAATAAAAAAATAATTAATAAATAATTACACTTCTTTTGTATGTGGGCCTCCTCTCACTCCACTGTCTCCATGTAGATCCACCTAACCATACATAAATTTTGCTCTTAACTTTTATTAATTTTCCCACCCTGAGAAGTCATTCTGGTCTGAATGTTAAGTTCTTATCAGGGAAACAAAACAATCTTTCCCCGGACCCGAGACTCCGACGAAGTTTTGCAGGTCTCCCAGACAAGCAATTCAATTAGTTCTAATTTCCTTCAGAATCATGGTCAATTACCTTCACAAACAACTGATACCTCAAGCCTGAACAGTGGACCAACATCAGAATATGAAGATACAGAATGTGGTAAAGTTGGCTTCCTTTAGATTCTTTTGTTGACATATTATTGTGATTTTGATGTTTCGGATCTTGAGATCATTCAAGAATGATATGTATGTCTGATGCCATCTCCTGATACAATATGTGTCAAAATCTGATGCTGCAGATAACCAGCAAGCCGTTTCCAGGTTTCGTTCTGGTCTTGAGTTTCAACAATCCGAGGATAGGCTTTCAATGAATCAGATGGAAGCTGGTCTTTTGAACACTTACTTCCCTGTTCAATATCCAAGTAACCAAAGTGAGCTAAACCTCTCTTCTTTCCGTCTGCTGACTTTGAGCCATAATTATTGGTAGATCATTTCTAATGGTATATTTACTGGGAAAATATTGCAGATGATTATCTAGGAAGGCCATCAAACACTCCTGGATCAAATTTTCTTTCTGCTGCTCAAGATGATGCAAATGGAGGAATCAACAATGCAGGATTTGGGCTAACTTTCAATGGGATGAGGAAGCCTATTGAAGCCGCCCCATGGGAAGAGGTTTTGGAACATTGTACACTGGGACTTCAGGATGCACCTTTTCTGCCAACTGTTTCTGGTGCTCAAAATGCGAATATGATGAGTTTGCCGAAGCAAGAAGATGTGATACTTGGGCAACTGTTAATGGATGAGTTGGGCATCAAGCAGGGGTTGATGACTAGTCTGCATAGTGAGGCAAAATGGCAGGTACCTAAGATTACTGGTTTCTGATCTTTGTCATCTGAATGGCTCATCCTTAGCCATGTAACTTCTGTGGCTGGAAAGAAATCTTGATTCTTGTTGCAAATTCTGATTTAACATAACCCTTCTTTCATTTGAAAAGGATCATAATATGAAATCTGGAAAAATACAGCCTTTAGAAATTGCTTGAGTTTTGTTTTTTTAGTTCATGGAGTTTAATGGTTTCCTGCTTTTTCTATTGTATTTCATGTTTGTCTGTGTTTCTTATTTCAGTTGCTCTATTAGATTGCTTGTTTAACATGTATATTCCAAATATGGCCACCTAATCTATTTAGAATGATTTATTTAACTAGGAAACCAAGTTTCAATCCAAATCAAAGCATGTACATGACCCTCATCTGAAAAATGTATAATGTAATGAAATGGTTTGATTTATATATGAATTTCAAAGCTGTGTGTTCAACATCTAATTTGTCTAAAACATTATTCTTTGGTGGACAAATAATTCTATATAATTTATTATTACGGGGGTGTTTGTTTACCTAAAAAACTTTTCAAACTAAAATTTTTCAATATAAAACTTTTAGTTCTCCGCAACTACTCTATTTTTTAAATTATTTATTCACTTCTTGTTATACAACCACCCTCATTCAATCATTTTTACATTAACTTTACTTTCTTTACTCATCATCATTATCCTTACCATATTATATTATGTTCTCTCATTTCAGAAACTTTTGCACTAAAAACTTTTCGTTAAAAGTTCTATCACTTCCCAAACACACCCTACAATTTAATGTATTTATGAATGTATCTAAGCATTTTTAATAATTTGCATATGATTATACACAATTTTTAGCTAGATGGCTTGCGAAGAATTTGATTAAAATGATTTTTACACAAATATGACCACACATTTTTGCCATAGTTCCGGATACGACAATGCCCTTAGTTTTGCCTATGCAGTTTTCGCTTGAAAACTTAAACCTAGACAGAAAACAAGTTATTGGTCTATATGTTTATCAAAATACAAGGCTATAACAATGTGCGGTTAAAATTATTCTTTACATGAGAGGGGGGGATGGATTAAGGCTTTAGCTAAGCATATTTTGGTAAAAACATATGGACCAAACTGAGATGTGGTCAATTTTTATAAATATGTGGGCATAATTGGAAGTGTGACAATTCCATATGATGGCCTGTAAATCAGGTGATTTACAGGTGATTGTAAAAAGTGTATATATATTATTTTCTATAGATGCATGAACCTCATCTGAATCTTGTCCCTTGTGAAATTTGTCATTTTTTTGACTTTTTTTTCGTTATTTTTGAAAGTCGATGTGGTGGACATGGACACATGTGCTCTTTTCAAAAACAAATAATATCCAAAGAATTTAAAAAATTGCTAAAGTTCACAAGGGGCAAAATCCAGTTGAAGCTCACACATCTATGAAAATACATTTTTTTTTAATTTTATTTTTACGGTCCCCTGTAATTCACCCAATTTATGGGCAATGTATTAGAAGCCAACCCTATTTGGAAAAAAGGGGTAAATTTTGTCATATTTGGAATTAACCCCTTGTTTAAATACTTTCCTGATTTTTGTAGCATGCATGGATGCTATCACGGCCTTGTAGTTTCTGTTTTCTTTTCTTTTCTTTGTTTAGTTTCCTTTCAATTCTTTCAGGGTTTCCTAGTGGTACAATGGAATGGTTCTGATAACAATTATCTGAGTCAACATAGATTTATACTTCATGACTCTTTTGGCCGTTTTAGTATGTTTAAAAGGAGGTGACAGTAAAATTAGCAATCAAAGCATGACAATTTTAATTTTTGCTTGCTATAGTATTAATAAAAATGAGGGTCTAATCTCTGCTGTCTTTGTGATTCTTCTCTGTGTGGCCGAGTTTGCAAAATGCATGATGCCAAAATTGTGGTTTTTATTTTGAAGCATAACGTGTTTTTTGCTCAGTTATTTTCCACAATAGTAGTGCATATATGTTATTTTATTTGGATTATTATGTCCATGGTGGAAACAGACAGCTGCTGAAGATGATTCTTCAAATATGTCCACATCGTCAATGAACCACAAAGTGCAGACAGACTCTATTGATAATCCAAGCTTCACATCACGAGACCACGGGGGTCATTATGTGGATGAACGTAATGATGTCTCTACAGATTCTGATCAGGAGAACACCTCTCCTCTACCAGATGAGTTCCAAGCACATTTTTCAAATGCTGAAGCTGTTAATCTTCGAACTTCAAATTTAGGTGCAGAAAATGGTCCTTCCGAGGAAGTCCTCAACTACTCTTTGACTACAAGACAGACATTAATTGACAGCTCTAAAGCGGAAGGAGAAGGAGGTTTGAAGAAATTTGATAGTTTCTCTCGATGGATGAGCAAAGAACTTGGAGAAGTAGCTGATGCAGGCATGCAGTCTAGTTCTGAGGTCTACTGGGACTCCATTGAGAATGGAAATGTGGTTGAAGATTCTAGCATTGCTCCACAGGCGCACTTGGATTCATATGTACTCAGTCCCTCACTTTCACAGGACCAGCTTTTCAGTATTATTGATTTCTCTCCAAGCTGGACATACACTGGCTTGGAAACTAAGGTACTTCTGATGCTAGTTATTCATCTAATTCTAGCCATTTGAATTCACATATCTGCATAGGAATGAGCATGATTATGTGTGTTGTCTCTGCTTTTGGTAGACTTAATTTTATTAACTGTGGATGGAGATATTGATGTTCATGGTCATCATGGCCTATTCTACAGGTCCTTATAACAGGAAAGTTCTTGATAGACAAATATGATGCACAAGATTGCAAGTGGTCATGTATGTTTGGAGAAGTTGAGGTTCCAGCAGAAGTTTTAGCTGATGGTGTTCTCCGTTGCTGTGCTCCGTTGCATGCAGCTGGAAGGGTGCCTTTTTATGTCACCTGTTCCAACAGGTTGGCTTGTAGTGAAGTGCGTGAATTTGAATATAGGGTTAGTCCTACTCAAGACACTGAAATTGTTGATGCTCCTGATGATACAAGTGAAATTCTTCTTCGTGTACGACTTGGGAAGTTATTGTCCCTTGAATCTGTTGACGTTCAACTAGAATCATCTGCTTGTGAGAAGTCTCATATAAGAAGTAAAATCAATTCCTTACTAGAGGAGAATGATGATGAATGGTTCCAGATGGTAATGCTTTCTACAGATGCACAGTTCTCACCTGATATGGTACAAGAACAGTTGTTACAGAAGGTATTGAAAGAAAAGTTGCGTGCTTGGCTTCTTTACAAAGTGGCTGAAGGTGGTAAAGGTCCTAATGTATTAGATGAGGAAGGTCAAGGTGTTCTACATTTAGCTGCTGCCCTAGGCTATGATTGGGCAATTGCACCAACCCTAGCTGCAGGTGTTAAAATTGACTTTCGTGATGTGCGTGGATGGACTGCGCTCCACTGGGCGGCACATTGTGGCAGGTGAAGATCTCAAATCTGTTCCTCCTGTTGCTACTGTGTTGTTTCTGTCCTCCTTTTTCTTATGCAAGTCCACATTCAAGGCAGGATACAGCAGGGAGGTTGTCCAAATTGGAAACTAGAGTGAGGGTTTGCTTTACTGGTCATTTAGAATATTTAGGTGGTTAAAAAAAAGTATTATATTTTTATCGGGTAAACTTTTTGGGGAAAATAAAAAATTTCAAATTTTAAATATTGAGATGAAACTAATGAAAATGTACAGCTAAGAATATTACTTTGAACATGAATATTTCTATGACCAGCATGCATACATAGGTGCCTTCTGCATACAACCCCAACAAATTTAATAAGATTTTAAAAGATAAAAATTAGTATATTACATCAAGTATGCATGCCTAAAATACAGTAAAAAGTTGAGCGTTTTAAATGATTTAGGAAGGTGTCACAGTTGTCAGTGAAGAAGTTAGAGGCAATCAATAAATTGGAGATAATGCTGAAGATGTTATGTATAATATCTGGAATAAATGAAAATGTTTGTTTCCTCAAGGAAAATTTATTGGCCACCTTCCTAAAGATATTGCTGTAGATAAAATTCATGAACTAAACACTGGCAAGATTTTGAAACATGATTGTTTTCCTCGACTGTCCAGACATATATCCTATATGGATTCTTTGTCTAGGGATCCCATGGAAAGACTCTCATTGATCATCGTCTTGGGTTTCAGTCCATTTGTGCATACACAATTGTGTCATAAGCAGAAAGAAGTGCAGGGATCAGGGGCTTCAATATTCTGTAGTGGCATCGCTATCAGCGTTTTGGCTCCTTGATATTGATATTCTCAACATTGACCCATTAGGATAACGTTTTTACAGTCCTCTGTTTCAGAAAATTAGTAATTTGCTAAACTTCAAGTTTCTCTAGTTACTCCTATGAATGTATGCACCTCCAATCTTGATTGCATTACTATGTTTTTTCTTGGATTTTTATCTTATTCCAGGGAGCGTACAGTTGTTGTTCTTGTTTCTCTTGGTGCATCTCCTGGAGCATTAACAGATCCAACCCCAAAGACTTCTGGAAGAACATCGTGGGATCTAGCCTCCAGCAATGGACACAAAGGCATTGCTGGGTACCTTGCTGAATATTCCTTGACAAACCAACTATTGGATCTCACTCTGAAGGAGGGTTCTAGGGATGGCAGTGTACCAGGAACTTCTGGTGTTAAAGCTATTCAGACAATTGCAGAACGGACTGCCATTCAACCCACTGATGGTGATTTACAAGGCCGTCTCTCATTGAAGGACTCCCTTATTGCTGTTCAGAATGCTTCTCAAGCTGCAGCTCGTATTCATGAAGTTTACAGAGTGCATTCCTTTCACAGAAAGCAGCTAGTTGAATACGGGGATGAAAAGTTTGGCATGTCGGGCGAGCGTGCACTTACCCTTATATCTGTCAAGAAAAACAGAGCTGGACAGAATGATGAACCTTCTCATATTGCTGCAATACGCATACAAAATAAATTTCGTGGTTGGAAGGGACGAAAAGAATTTTTAATCATTCGTCAGCGAATTGTCAAGATTCAGGTACATTCCTGCTATTTACCTGTTTCAAGTTTCTCAATATCTGCTGTTGCAAGTTCATCAGGCTTTGCATCGCAAGTATTCTGATATTCCATCATGCATCTTCTAGCCAAGACAATTAAGGGTTTCAAGTGCCAACACTTGTTTCTTAGTTTCATTCCTAAAAACCTGTTTAGAGAGGTTTTATCTGACTTTACACTTACAATGAGAGGAAATAATGCTGGGAGCAAAATGATGGCGGAGAAATAATAGATAAAGATAAAACAAAGGAGTAAAATTCAATCATAAATCATAATTGTGAAAAAAAAAGCTTGATGGGGATTTTATTTTGCAGGAAGATTGTATTAACAAGGAAAAGCTGGATTTGATTGCCAGAATAGTGTAGTGAAACAAAGAAATATTTACTTTGTTTGGATAGGAAAACACAAGCAAAATGGCTTTTCAATAAAAGGGGGATGAGTGTTTTTCTTCTTTTGTGACCTTTCCAAAATGGTTGAACACTTCACTTACAGTGTGGAATATTTGAATTTGTGCAACCTACTTCATGCTTGGCCTGGATGAATGTGTTATTCGGGAGATTCATGTAATGTTAGGACCTCCAAGTTATATATCCTTTTGCAACCATGGACAACTAATCTGAAAGGAAGGCTTTTTGTGATGGGATCCAGTTTGAATTAGGTTGTCTGAATTCTGAACTGGTCCACAAACCCATGCTGTTTTTTTTTTTTTTTTGGTGATTTTTGATATGCTATATTTTTCTTGTAATTATGAAATCAAATAAGCACATAATGGTGGAAATATATCTCGACAATGATCAATACCTATAAACTTTACTTGCCTCAGCTACAAGCTTTGATTCTTGTGTAGGTTATCGGAGCATTATTTATTTGATATGTCTATAATAATGTCTTTTGAAAGCATTTATTAAGTTGAAAACTAATGATCTTCTTGTGATGAAAGGCCCATATTAGGGGCCACCAGGTGAGGAAACATTACAGAAAGATAATATGGTCTGTTGGGATTGTTGAGAAAGCAATCTTGCGTTGGAGACGTAGAGGAAGTGGTTTGCGTGGTTTCCGAACAGAGAAACTAATTGAAGGCCCCAGTATGCAAACTGGATCCTCTAAAGAGGATGACTATGATTTCCTTAGGGTAGGCAGGAAGCAATCAGAAGAGCGGTCAGAGAAGGCACTCGCTAGGGTTAGATCCATGCTTCAGCATCCAGAAGCTCAGGACCAGTATCGAAGGCTCCTCAATGTTGGAACGGAGATCAAAGAGATTAAGGTATGTTCTTCTCCCTATCCCAATTTTCTACCCATTTCAACATGATGTGGTCAGATTTTGAGCATGCATCAGGACAGACAGGTCTGGGTTCTGAGTTGGAGCTGAAAATGAGACTAGTGTTTTTTAACCCCAAGATCTCTTTAGGAATCTAGCTTTCTTTGCTTTGCATGCATACTTCGGGGAACAGACCATGTAGAGATTGACAGACAAGGAGAATGATAGTGAGTGCTATGAAATGTTTCTTAATTTGGATTTTCTAGACAATCATAAGAAATTCTGTGTGCTGGCCACTCATTGCGAGAGGTCTTTCAACTGGTCTGATCGTTCAGTTCCACCAGTTCCACTGAAGTGCACATACTGAAGAGGTTCCCTGTGGTTTATCTTTCACGTATCATTGTACTGATCTGTCCTTTCAGAACCACCCGATGGGGTCTTGGGTTGGTAGTCTAATTAGATCTGCTGATGATGCAGTGCCATTTTGCATTCACATGTTGAGAGAAAATACATCACATGGCTGGCACTGAAATGGCTTCTTGTTCTTTCTGTGCAGATAGTGTATGAAAGGGTCTTGAAAGAGAGGGGAGAAACAGAAGAAGATGATGAATTTATTGCTCTCGAAGCAGTTGCAGGGGATGATGGCGACACCGACATGCAATCAGCAAGTTAGTCTGCGCTCTGCCCTTGTCATCGCCTCTTGTAACATTTAATTTACTCGCCTGTATATTAATTATTTTAGTTGGGAGGAGAGAAAAACCCTGCCTGCAGATTGTTATATGCGAGATAGATCAGTTGATGCTCAGGGTGTTCATAGTCCTAAAAACAAGGTTTTCTGTGCATAACAACTAATGCAAAGTGGCAGTCACTAATTTGGGATAAATACCAGCCCCTTGGTGATTTGATATTTAGTAAATTGGATTTACAGCGATCGGACAGTGCCATGTACTACTATTGTTAATATGTAAGACTTTTAATGGAATGAGTAGTATCATGCATTTTGCGGTCCGACAACTCTCTGTAGTAGTAGTATTGATGGTGCGGATGGGCCAGTTAGCACGCATGGTTTGGTTTGGATGGATAGCAGTTCGGTTGTGGTCGCATTCTCTAATCTCCCGTTGCGCTGTAAGTAATTGAGCCGTTATGGTTTTGGGTTCGTTGCAGACTTGCTGTCCATTAGGACAAATCCTAGGAAATGAAAAATTGTGATTTGCAAGGGAATTTTGTTTTTAAGATATGAATTGACTTGTTGACATCATTGCTATAATTTCCTTACCATTTCTTTCTTCACCTTCATTTACCGACCCGGGTGACTTTCGTATTGGTTAGCATTCATTCCATATGAGGAGGTGGACGGTTCCTATTGATGAAAAATTATCCTGGAATCCGTTTGGCGTAAGGGACATGGACACATCGTCAGTCTCATTCCAGACAACTTGGGATCTCTATCAAGTTTTGGGGTCATCCTATAGTTAAAAAATAATTCCAGCATCACACACACACACACACACACACACACACATATTTCAAGCATGGGTTACTTTTTTGTGCATATATTGCAAAATTATGAAAGAGCATTTTTGCACGGTTAAAGTTTGTTTAATACCATAGAATATTTTCAGGGTCAGTTTGGGGCCAGGTAAATTTTTTTTTAAAAAATTATGTTTCTGTTTTGCATATCTTTTAATATTTTTTGATTTTTTTAATTACCTAATTATTTTTATTATTATTATGTCTATGGTGTTATTATTTTCGCATCTTTGCATACGATGTTGTCTATCCTAATTTTCTCTCTTAACTCCCCTCATTATCCATATTCTTAAGATTTTCCCGTGTACACTTTTTCACTTCCAATTTTAACTCCCCTCACGATCCGTATTCTGGTTATGAATAATTTTAGGGCAAATGAGAAAGAGAAAAAATGAATAGTAAAAAGTAAGAGAAAAAAATATGATTAAGGGCAATGATGTTAATATTAAGAATAAAATATGTCGGCTTGTCCTAATAAAAGATTAATAATAATTTTTTTGATGGAAAGCTCAATAATAATCGATAATATAAAAATAGCAAAAAAAAATGAAAAAAGGTAGAAATATCTTCCATTCTTGAATAAATTATGTCGGCTTGTCCTAAAAAAAGATTAATAATAAATTTTTTGATGGAAAGCTTAATAATAATCGATAATATAAAAATAGCAAAAAAAAAAGTGAAAAAAGGTAGAAATATCTTCCATTCTTCGGCCTCTCAATCAATTAGTAGAATGAAAATTTATATGATAAACATTTTAATTTTATTCGGTTAATTAAAAATCCCCAATGTGTTTTATTGGAGGATTAGAGCAGGGTGCACCCTGCTCAAAGGGAGCAGTTCATTGCTGTCTGCATGCTGGAGTGAAAACCGACGGATGAAAATTCTTCCCGGCCCACGCGTTATCAAACCAAGGGAGGGCTGCTCGGAGCTGGGTTCACCATATGGGGGTGTTAATGGTCATGGTCAATCCGTCAACCTGCTCGTCTAATCCGTTTATAAATGGGCTTGGGTTGAGATTTTTGAATAAATATGTTATGATTCGCCAACCCGTTTAACCATCTAATTAAATAAATGGATTAGAGTTGAGATTTTATAACTCGTCAACCCGTTTAGTAACTCATTTAACTCATATAACTTGTTCAACCCGTTTAATTTGTTCAACCCATTTAACTTGCTTAACTCATTAAAGTTTTATATATATACATGTAAATCCCTTGGTTATTTTTCCTCTCTAAGTCTTCCTCAAGTCACCTAATTTTCATTTTTCCACTGTTGCCCTATTTTCATTTTCCCTACGCCGAAAACACCCTCTCATCTCTCTCTGCGAGATCATAGTCTACTAGAGTTTAGGCTTTCAGGTTATTTGCTATACAATCCGTTAACAACTCACCAGCTCATTTATTAAATGAGTTGTAAATGAGTTAGAGTTTAGATTTTTTAAATGAGTTAATAAACGGATTAGAATTGAGATATTTTAAATAAATTAGGATTCGATTAGACTCTAACCCGCCAACCCAACCCGCTAAGGCGCTAACAACCCTCGCACCATCTTCCTGTTTTGAGGATGTCAGCAGTTCACGCCTGCTCCAATCCGGTCACGAAGAGGTTCTGTACGGTGAGTAACCGACGAGGCTCGCCAGTCGCTAACGTCAAGTCCTTCCCTCTTTGGCTGTTTCGTCTCTCCGCACGCCGATTGCCTCTTGCTTTTCGGCTAGACAAAAGAATGGTTGGCGTCGATCATACGCACGTGGGGCTGGGCGTGGCTATCCTTTCCCCTCTTACTCCTCCGGCCTACGGATTACACCTCGCCCGCAGAGATTAACTGCCAGACGGATCATAGACGTCGACGGCGACCCAACCGTCAGCCATATGGGGACCACCTCTTGCGGACAATAGCAGCGGCCTCGCTGGAGCCTGAAACTAACGACGCCCATCTCACGTTCCAGGCGGACAGTAGCAGCACCATGTTTTATTTTTATCTCACGTTTCAGGCAGCATTCATTGCTTCATATGCCGCCAAAAGACAGAACAGCGGCCAGCACTTCCGCACAAGGATTAGGGGGGAGTTTTGGATCTGCCCTGACGGAACAGTTCTCTGGTATATTTGATTATTTTCCGCTAAAGGTGAGGGAATGTGAAAGGATAGGACAGGAATGTTGTGAAATTTTATATTTTTTTAAAATAATATTTCCTGTTTTCAATGGATCATGTTTTTTACTTTTAAAATTTCGATACTACTCTCACTATTCCTAATCTAATTTCCGCGTTTCAATCCACGACAACATCTCCTCTAGTTGCATCTTCATCCACTGTTGATCCGTATGTTTATTAATTATGAGGGCTGTCTCTTAGGCCAGGCCTAAGTGACAGAAAATTATCATAATGTTTCTGCGTTTAAAAATAAAAAAATATATAAAAATGATAAATTTTGATTTATTAATTAAATACATACAACTTAACCTGTTTATAATAAAAAAAACAAATAAATAGAAAATGGGTTAAATTGTTTGACAACTGCGGCCGGCCGTAGTTGATCAGCCCACGTTTATTACACGAGGCCAGCTGGTGTGAAAACACTTTCCCAAATACTTGTAAATAAAACTCGCAGTTTTTTCACCACTTGACTCTAATCTAAAATATATCTACTATAATACCGAGGCTTTACCTCGGTGGTCGAGGATTCGCCCCAAGCAGCCAATTTGGAAATTATAAGAATGTCTCAAGTTTCTCATTGTAATGCAATGTTGAGATAATTGTAATATATATGAATCAAAGAAATGTATATACTATATTTATATTTAATTACAAAACGCCATTTGGTGTAAGTAAATACTGTTAGCTAATATGTGATACTATCGGCATCCTTTCAAACTTCATCAAATTTAGAACTGAATTCAGAAAGTTGACCGTTTTAACTCCCTACTGCACTAATTACGAAGAGATCTAAATCCAAAGAATCTTAATTTTATTCTCCCTTCATTTCATTTCATCATCTATCATTTACATTAAGAATATTTTGAGCATTTATGAAAATTTAACCAACAATTAATCAGATCACTATTTGTGGAACCCCGATCTTAGACACGTGTATAAAATCCTAGGTAATATATTTGGAAAATGTACATTCATACGTATGAAAATATGTGGGAATAGAGGTTAAATAATTATTTATGAAATTCGGATGAATAGTGCACGTGAATACTAACCCTGAGATTAAGACACGTGATTAAGAGTTAATTACTTAGATTAATCTAATTACAAAGAGACGAAAAAGGAGATTTAATTACTATAGGACAAAATAGCAATACTTTTTTATATTTTAATGGAATTTCTGATTTTAGTGAAAATTTTGGAGAAAATAGAAAAAAATTCATAAATTGCAATCCGGACGTTGGATTGAAGTGAAATTTTTTATGGAAGGCCAAATATTTATGATGAACGGTTTAAAATTTGACAAAAATCATGAATCAGAGGTCAAGATGAAACGTCATTAGAAGATCAAAAAGCAATTTTGCTTTTTCATTAATTTTAAGTTTGACTTTGTTAATTTTAATTAATTAAAAAAATCAAATAATTAATGAAAAGCTGCAATGGCTGTTGGAGGCTTGACTTTTGGGCCAAAATCCAATGGTCCAAAATCAATCTTATAAAAAATCAACGGTTGAGATAAATTAGCTTAAAATAATTAATTTTAATAAATAAAAATCATAAATAAATAGGGGCTAGCTAGGGGGGCAGGAGCTGCTGATTCAGGTGGCTGCAAAAAGCTCAAAATATTGCATGGGATTTGAAAAAAAATATTTAGAATTAAGTACCTCAAGCAAGGGGGTAAATTATAATTTTATGAGAAGTGCAAAACTATAAATAGGGGGTGCTATGAACGACCAAAGGCACTCCAAATCAGCTCCAAGCTTGAAAAATTCAAGCCAAATTTGTTCCAAGCCTTGAGAGAGAGAAAGAGAGAGAAAGAGAGAGAAAATGAGAAAGGAGGAAGGATATCTTCACTTCAGGTAAGGGGATTCTTCTCAAATTTCTTTTGAATGTTAAGTGGGGCAAAATCATTCTTAGATAATGTCTAAATATGAGAAAATAAGTATAGTTATAATGCTTAATTGAAATTATGCTAAAACATCAAAATTTTGGAGCAAGAATAGAGCATTCGGGAAAATAACATATGATATGTGCAAATAATGCTCCAAAATTACTAAATGATGATTTGGGATGAATATTTATGATAGTTATGATGTTGGAATGATGATATATTAATCTCATGATTTTTAGAATTAAGGATTATGCTTAAGTGAAATTATGTTGATTTTTATTATATGGAGAAAATGATTTATTTGGCCAAGTTAATAATGATAAATTCATAATTCATGAATTTCCCCATGATATACTAGACATAAGCTATGTAATGGTATTTTTTATTTTTGGAAAAAATGTCGATTTTTGGAACCTATGAACAATAACTCACATTGCTGTGAACAGTAACCTCGGGTGAACAGTGATGATGAACAGTAATCTGCTACAGTAATTATGAACAGTGAACAACGTGATTTTGGAAAAAAAATAGAGATTTATTTTTATATTTTATGAGGATATATGGATGAAAATTTTAAAGGATTTATGGATAAAAATCCATATAAATGAGTAATGATCAAGTATCTTTATAAGATTAACCTCTATGAGAATGAGGTAATGAATGATTATAAAGCATGCATGGAAAGCAATCTAAGACATGGAATAGATAGATAAAATATCTAATTTTCTTGTATAGGAAGAGGAAAGGAGAATGTTGAGGACACGGACTGAGAAGGTAAGCAAGCAAACTTTTTTTTTTTAAATGCGATTTTATTGCTTCATTGTAAGCAAGCAAACTATTTTGAAAATATGTTTTATTCTCAAGTATTTATGAAATGTGTTTAAGGGTGGTCATTCCTATAATGTTTTGAAATGATGAATGTTTATGAGTTTTTATGAAAAGTCATGTCGGCATTTTGATATTATGTGATGTTCATGGACATGTGCACGTGTATGATGCATAATGAAGAGGCTTTGGTGGAGGTAGAAAGCGGATCAGAGGGTCCCCTTTCACTATTGCCGAGTCATATAAGCTGTGTGCCGACGGCGTCCTCCCTAGAGGTGGAGGCAAATAAATGTTATATGTGAATGAATGCATTGTATTTTCATATATGAATTGAAAATGAAAGCATGGATTTGAAATGATGTTTTTAAGGGATTGTGCAAATAATTCTCTACATGAGAATGACAAGTTACCTGGTGTAAAAAGCATATAATGCCGGGGAAATCAAAAGTCATGCATGTAGGAGACCATGTAGGCATCAAGAGGAAGAGAGGTTCTCCTTGATGAAGCCAAGTCGGAGAAAGCCGGCGTATTGGACCATGCTATGTGAGATGTTCCCTGGGCTAGCATACCCGCACACGAAAGTTTATGTCGGGAATGGAAAGGAAGCATTTGCACATCTAATGTTTATGAAATGATTTTTATGAAAAAGTTTCTATTCCATTGGTAGTTGATCACTTACTAAGTGTCTCCTATCGAATGGAGAGAAATGCATTTACGAATGGTTTACATGAATGATTTTCAAGAATGATTTACGAAAATGTTTCTGTTCCATTGGTAGTTGATCATTTGATAAGTGTCTTTTTTCGAATGGAGATAAATGCATTTAAATGAAAGAAAAATGCTTGCTTATTGAGTTTCAATTCATGTTTTGTTTTTCCAACCTCAGACAGGTGTAAGGAAAGCTAAGAGATGAAAGACATGTGTTGCTAAAGGAAAAGAGATATCCACAAAGGTTAGTAGATTTTTGTATGAATAGATTCCCTAATGGGATATGATGAAAAAGGACATAGGTTGTATGAAATTATAAAGTTATGAATAATATGAGAAGTTGATAATTTATGATGATATGGATAAGTCTATTATGAATGATGATGAGTATATGTTTACGTGATGAAAGAAATGAAAAAAAATTTGAACGAAATCCAATTAAGAACTAACCGTGTGATCAAGGCAACAATTCTGAGTCACGTTTACCAATTGACAAGATCTTGGAGTAAAGACTATGTGGACGCCTCGGTTCGGAGCACTACACTATTAACGTATGTAATGTCAAATGAATATTTTTGAGATAAAAATTCAGAATATATTTGAAATTTGAAAATATTATAGACATTATTAAGGCTATGTTTGGCGTTCTATGAAACATGTTAATTTAAAATTTTTCACTTTCTATAATTACTTAATTTTCTAATATTTTTTACGTTTTCCTACACAACTACACTTTTTAATCATTTTCACTACTATTATATTATCGCATTTATTTTAACTTTATTCTTTTTACTCTTCATTATTATCTTATGATATCATATCACTCTTGTCAATTCAAAAAATTTTACATTAATTTTTTTTTTAAAATTATATTAAAAGACTTTGCTTCTATGTAAATGAGTTATATAAAAGCAGATTCATGTAACCCCTCAATTTTCAAAATTTTAATTCTCGATGAAAAATCTAATTTGTTCATTATATTTAATATCATTTGTTTATTTAGGAGCTTAAGTTTCATTCCGATCAAGTATGTTTATGAGTTACATTTGTTGAAAAATATATATTGATGTGAAATTATGAAAAACTAAGGTGCACACAAGGCAGGTTTTTCGTAACGGGGTCCAGTCAGTACTAGCATTTCGGACTTCTGAAAAAGTACTTAGTGCTTATTAGTACTGGGTTCCGGCTCGAAAGTGATTAGTACCGGGATTAGGAAAACTCAAAACCACCCTCATGAAAACCCAGCCTAGAATTGCACAAGGCAACATTTTTTTGTGATGGAACCCTTCCAAGATTGTTGCCATTTTCTGAATTCACTTGTTAAAAATTTATTCTCTAATTATTTTCTTTTATTAACCGGTGATATTCAAGATTTTTTAAAGCTTAAAACGTCAGAACTCATAATATGATATAACTTATAATTGCTTATAAAACTCCCATGTGCAGATATATTTAACATTAATTATTCAAAATTATTTTAAAAATGCAGAATTTGAAATCCTTTATCAATTTTGTTATTATAAATCACTAGTTATCACCAATTATTTCTCATTGTTGTATAAAATTTAAAGTTAGTCATTTTATTGCATGTTGTTTGAATTTATCGTAAAAATGTTATATATATAATCATTTTAAAATTTATTGTAGAAACATTCTCCATATAATTATTTTAAATTTATATTTTTAATCTATTATAGAAACGCTTTCCATATAATTATTTTAAAATTTATTGTAAAAATGTTCTTCGTATAATTATTTTAGAATTTATTGCAAAAACACTTTCCATATAATTACTTTAAAATATGTATTTTTAAATTTATTTCAGAAAGGTTCTTCATATAATTAGGTGGCGGGTCCCCACCTGGTGTGCGCTACTAAGGGTGTGTTTGGCAACAAGAAAAAAATGTCAACATAAAACTTTTCAATCTAAAACTTTTCACTTTCCATAATTATCATATTTTTTAATCATTTTTCACATTTTCCCATACAACTACCCTACTTTTCAATCATTTCTACACAACTACCCATACAATTACCTATCTATTTTAACTTTATCATCTTTACTCTTCATCATTACCCCTATCATATCACATCATTTGACAACTTTTACTCTCCAAAACTTTTCATCAAAAGTTTTATCCATTCCCAAACACACCCTAAGTTTCACCAGCAATCCCCGACATAAAAAATTTAACTTTGAAACCTATTAATGTCGGCGGAAATAAAAAATCTGATTTCGTTTTGCACATTGGGCGGGTTTTGCCCGACCCGGACCTTTTTGACCCGCAAAATACTTATTTTTTTAGAAGAAATTTCTGCTTTAAAATTTTGCTAGTTTTAACTTAATTCTGAGCAAAATAATAATAGGCAGGGTAAATTCGCATGCTTGTAAAAACCACCCTAAATGCGTAAAGGAGTTCCACAATAAGCCATTTATAAATGAAAGTAATAATATCTAATGGAAATTTTTTATATTTGAACGTGCTATTAATATTCAAAAATGGAAACGAGCTCCATAAGATTTACTAATTTAAGATTGCATCAATAAAATTTATTTTAGTGCGAAAAAAATTATCTTTCATAAAACATATATTAAATAAATTAAACAAATTAAACATATATAATAAATATTTTCCAATACACTTAGTCTAAAGATTGATTTATATCAAAATTACATATTAATTATTATAAAACATAATTTAAAAATTAAATTAGAGTATAACTAATTATGAATAATTTTAAAATTTTAAAAGAATAAGAATAAAATTAATTGTAGGTGCAATCTAATAAATTAACTTTAAAATTAGATCATTTTAAAACCTAAAATGGATCATCTTTGATTTTTTTAAATTTTATTTTTAACTCGATTCAAACTCGACCCAGGCCATTTCTAACCCATACCTAAATTGTTGGGGCATAATTTGGTATGAGGCCTGATCATTTTAGGCTGGACTTACTGCCTGCTCCGTGCGTCCGGCCTGAAAATCTATTTTTTAAAATTTTTTTAAAATTTAAAAAAAAAAAAATTTCATGGGTAAGTAAATCTAGGTGTATTAAATCTATAAACCAAATTTTAACATTTTTTGATGTTTTTAAGTATTTTTTTGGATTTTTAAACACAGTGGCATTTTAGTAATTTTTTATCTCAGAAAATTACGAAAATGCCACTGTGTTTAAAAATCCAAAAAAAATACTTACAAATATCCAAAATGGTAAAACTTGGTTTATAGATTTAATACACCTGGATTTACTTACCCATGAAAAAAAAATAAAAAAAAATTAAAAAATAGGTTTTCAGGCCGGACGTCTGGCCTGAAATGATCAGGCGTCATTTGGTATTGAGTTAACCTAGATTGGAATATACAGGGTTGGCATAGGTACCGAGTCCAGGTCTAGGCCGGGTAAATCCCACCCGGTGTACACTCCAGTGAAAAACGCTTAGATCCATTTACACATATATTAAAATATAATAACATTTTATAAAATTATTTATCTACATAGAAATAATATTTTAGATGGTTTAGATGTTGAAATATGAATTTAAAATTAATATTAAATATTAAATTATTTTATTATGTTGATTTTTAGCGGGACTCATGCACAATAATATTAGATAAATAAAAAAATTTCTAAGAGATTATAAATAATATTAAATATAATAAATATAGTAAATTTTTATTAAAAAAGGAGCTTGTGTGACCTCTTCTCAAATACCGAACATATTCTAAAGTTAAAAATAATGATATATTTGAAAAAAGCCATTCAAAACAGCACTTTTTGCGGCTCTTACCCGACTGGCAGACAGAACAAGTGCCACGTGGGCCGGAAACGACAACTTGCTCTCCGCAGTTCAAACTTCCAACAAGCACTCGAAGACACGTCAGCGTTCCCGACGCCACATCTCCTTTCGCTGGGTATTTTGCATTTTAAGCCTATTTATATTTTAAATCCTGAGTTTGCTCGTTTGCATTTAAAACCACAGAAACTTTGACTTCTTTATATTTTAAACCCTATGCCATAATTGTGTCTAAGATTCCTGTTAATGCATATGAATTATCATAAATGCCCTCTCTTGTAAAATACCCACTGTTGCTTGTCTTTGCACGTGGAAGTCTATTTCAATTTTTTATCACCCTTTTTTCAACAGTTTTGAAAGTAACCCATTTTTTGGAAAATCAAATATCTTTCAGCTCATCCTCATGCAACAAACTCTTCAAAACAACAACTAATTTCTTTGTGCTAAATCCCCAATCCCTGCACAATCCTATAAAGTCGACTATTGTCTGAAAAATAGTACTTTCAATCGATCAAAGGGTTCCAGAACATCCAATAGTAATCTCGAACCCAATCTCCCCTACCTTTTCCACCACCTGAAATTCCAAAATTACCAATTGTATATGCTTCCGCACGTGTGCAATGTTGCCGTTTTTCACAAATCTTTCTTGAGATTAAGAGAGGCGGCGAAGAGTACATTCCATGCTCAACCAACTACAAATTCATTTGACCCACGGGCGCCGATCTCCTACACCTAAAAATGTTAATATAGGTGTATTTAACATGTGTATAAATTTTTACCATTTTTGGAATATTTTAGATATTTATTTTTTATTTTTGAAAATCAGTGACATTTTAGGTAATTTTAAATTACGAAAATGCCACTGATTTTCAAAAATAAAAAATAAATATATAAAAATCTCCAAAAATGGTAAAAATTTATACACATGTTAAATACACTTGGGCTAACAAGTTTACGAAAAATTTTTCAAAAAAATAAAAAAATAGGTGTATGCGCCCGAGAGCAGGCAACATTGCTTGCTCCCGGGTGCAGGAGATCGGCGCCCTTTGACCCGCTGCCAATATCGATAGCTAGAATGGTCCTAGAGTAAACATGTAAGAATTTGGAATATATCCAACTAAAAATTGCTCTGCTCGTGGACCCGCGATCGCTATGATAGCACCAACCACTCCATCGTTCAGCTCGACATTTCCAACTCCAACTTCTTCGGCTATTTTCCCACCAATGATTTCCAACTTTGCAAGCCTATTGCACCTCTCCTTTATTGGTAATAATCTCATTAGCAAGTTCCCACTCTAAATCTAAAGTCTGACAAAAATTTGATTCCCGAATATATCTAGCGACCTGTTCAATATAAGCTTGGGGTTGGACTTCTCTTAGTTTAACTTGCTTGAAATATTTGATACTTACAACAACAACTTCAATGGGTCTCTTCCTTTGGCTTGCCAGAGCTACCAAAGCTACACCATTTGAATTTTGATAGAAATTAGATCTCTAGGAGGATTCCTTCTAGCTATGGAAGTTTTAAGGAGTCGAGCTACCTCAACCTCATTAGAAATGATTTGAGTGGTGTAATACCCCGATCTTAGGAAACTCACTAGCCGAAGACAACTCTATTTGGGCTACTTCGATATCTTTGATGTCGAAATCCCACCCGAATCAGGAAAGCTGGCTGATTTGCTTCATCTTAACCTGTCAAGTTGCGGTCTAGACTCTAGATGGCCCAACTCCTGTTGAATTGGGCAGACTCAAGAAACTTGACACTTTTCTTATAAATAAGTTAGCTCAATGGCTCAATTCCATCACAATTAGATAACCTAGGCAGCTTAAAATCTCTTGATCTCTCAAGAGACATGCTTACAAGGGCGACACCTATCAGGTTCTCAAACATTCGGGAGTTGGTGCTCTTGAACCTACACATCTAGAGGCTTCATGGGGAGAGATTCCAAATTACATGTATTGCAGCTATGGTCGAACAACTTGATTGAAGTCATTCCTCTCAAGCTGAGACAGAACGGGAAGTTTGTCGAAACAAACTTCAATCTTGGTTTCTCTCAAGCTGACCTCCTGCTTGATCTTGGCGACGAATTCAGATTGGTTTTCAAACTCGCATACAATAGATGTAGAGATGTCGAAGAGGGAAGCGATGCTAGCAGCTGCAGGATCTGGGAGAAGGATCAGAGGGTGGAGATGGAGATGGGTTTGGTTGGAGATGGGGATTGGACGACAATAATGAGGGAGCAGCTAAGGAGGATGGAGCGTTTGATGCGATCGATGATGAGGAAGCGGCTATTGGGAAGGGTGCAGACGAGGAGTATGAAGGTGTTGGAGCCAATATCGATGGAGGAGATAAGCTTGGGAGGTTGTGTGGGAAAGATGTGTTAGGTATTCATGGGATGATTTTTGGATGAGGATGAGATCGGTAGGAGAGATTTTTTAGGTGGGAAAGGCCAAGCTAGTGCTTTCACACTCCATGGCTCTTGAAAATCCTGCTATCGCTATTGTTTACTTGAACGTAGCCTACTGTAGCCATTTGAATACACCTACATGTGGAAGCTAAAAATCTCATTTGAAGGTTATATAGGTCAATTTTTAAAAAAAGAGCATGTGAATGACACTTTTTCACGTGCTATTTAACGGCGTTATAGTTTAGGGTTTGAAATGCAAAGTGCGAAAGTTTTTAGGGTTTAAAATGCAAACGGTCAAATTTTAAGAGTTAAAATGCAAATAGGAAAAGTTAGAGTGTTTGAAATGCCAAAAACCCCACTTTCCCTGCACGCCAACCAAACCTCCCCTAACAGTACTCCAGCACCGCTCGCTTCCGCAGTAGCCACCTGCTCCTCTTTTTCACTCATCTCCCCCATCCCGTATTCCGCCGGAATAGATGTGCACAAGCAGCACAACGCCTCTATGACCCGCTGCCACTGCTATTCCGGCCGGAACTCTCCGGTATCCGAGAACCCCAACTGCCCGCATTGCCCTACTCCCAACCGTCCATCTCCATCTCTGCCCTGCCCTACTTTCTTTTCGACATCCGACAAGGATTGGAAGAAGCTACGGAGATGCATCGAAGCTTCCGGAAAGGGCTTCGTCATTGGAGCAGGTCTGAAGGGAGGCCTCGCCGCTTTCTCCATCTTGGCTCGTCTAAGACGTCGCAGGTTCTAGGCTTTGCTGGGAGAGCTTGGCTACGATTATTATTATTTTCTTTTAATATGTGAGGATGTTCAAATTTTTATCGTAGTTATATGAATTTTGTTGTAATAGCAGGGGTGCGGGAACGGTATCGACCAGAGAAGCGGTGGTCATGGCTGCGAAGGAGACGCTGCGATACGGTCTGTTTCTTGGCACGTTTGCTGGTACTTATGTTTCTGTGGATGAGTGGGTTGCGGCCTTCGGAGGGGATGACAGGCATGTCATCGTTCTTCTTTCCTAACATGCAGCTATTTATTTGTGGATAATGGTTCTGTTATAGCACAGGCTACTTGCTGTACTTTTTGGATATCTTTTTATGAGAATGTTGGTGTGTATTTAAGTACGGTACCAAATTTAATAATTGTTGGGCACCTATAGATATCTTTTTACGATATCTTTTTACGAATTTCAAAAATCAACCATTTTGCTGTGAAAAATGATTTAAATACCTTGCTGTTGATTTTTAAATTCATAAGAAAAACACATTTAAAATTTGCTACGTGAATTAAGTATATTTGGGTTAATGTTTTCATGAAGAAGTGTCTGCTTGGTTACTCTCTCTGTGCACAGACTAGAAAACCAGTGGTTGGTTTCGCTGTGGGTGCGCCCTGTTTGTTAACAAGGAAAAGGAGTTTTTTTTTAAAAAATAAAAAATTACCATTACCGTTTCTTACATTTCTAATCATCTATCTCCTACTTTTTCAAGAAAAAGAATATCTTTGCTGCCCTCATTAACTTTATTTTTAATAATTTAATCTTGCTCTTTTTCCTTCTCCTGTCGCATTATTTGTCCCTTTCTCCCATATTACATTTTTTTTCCCCTTTTTTTTTGGTGGTCTGTAGCTTTCAAAAGTTGAACTGTCATATCATTTCTGCATGCTATAAGAAGAGGCTTCCATCCAATAATTGCTCTTCGTCGACTAGGTGCAATGTGTAACGGGATTTGTGTAGCTGATCATTTGGCTGCTGGAATGAATTGATGATAGTCTTTGAGATATTTATTATTTTCCTTTTCTTCCCTTACTTTTAAGGTTTTTTTATTTCTCGTCTGGGAGCTTGAATGTCCATTAGATCCTGATTCCTGAATAACTGAAACTCACATCAGATGTCTCTCATTCATCTGTATATTTTTGTGGAAGCTGATTCTGATTTTGGTGTAGGACGGCAAGTTGGAGATCCCTCTTAGCAGGGTTGGCTGCAGGGCCTTCACTCCTTTTGACAGGAGTAAGCGTGCAGCATACAAGCTTGACCGTCTACATTCTCATGCGTGCTGCTGTTCTGGCATCAAGATGTGGAGTAAAAAGCAAGAGATTTGGACGCATCTGCAAACCTTTGACTTGGTCTTATGGAGATATCTTCCTGATGTGTCTTTCAGCTTCACAAATTTTGTATGTGTTCCACCAGTCTCTCGAACTTTGCTACTGGATTTTTGAATGCTGTCCTGGATGCATTTGTTGGACCAGCTTTGCAAATTTTGCTGATTGGATCTTTGAATGTGGTGTGTGCTGAGTGGCATTTCCAAATTTTGATGTGCTCAATTTTATTAAGTTTTACCCTTATTTTCCTTCCTTTGATTTGTTGTTCTGTGTGTGCATTGCTGTCTGGCAGGTTATGTAGGTATCTATGACACCAACGTTAAGCATAGTTATTATTTTGCCCACAAATTGCCATCTCTGGAAAAGAATGACTGGGTTTATGAAAAATAGCTTTGTCGCTGCATATATCCATTTGACAGTTATTATAATGCATCATGTCATGTCAAAATTGTGGCAAAGGTGAAAGATGCAATCGGTCTGTTAGAGAGGTATCATTATCACTTTGTTGATTTCATGACCAGACAATGAGGTAATTCTGCCACTGAAATGGTCTTGGTAAGACATCTGCAGCCGCGGGCCATTGTCGATGGCAGAAATAGTCCATTAGGATCATAAGTCGTCAAATTTCTAGAACTGTTGTGTACAATTATCTTGTTGTGATACAGGTGCTTTATGTACAGGGCGCACTTTTTTTTCCCGGAACATACACCTGTTTGGATGAACTGTATGTTAGATGCTACTCCATTTATGTGTATGTGGGAGTAAAGCAATTCGGCTTCCACCTTAAAAATCATTTTGGGATTACGATTTTAGTTGTTCTGTAGGGTAAATGAAGGGATTGTCTCCATTAGTTTTTGGGTAAACCAATGATTTATCTCCATTACTTTTTTTTCTAGCTGTTACTTATGTGCCCTCTTTCTTCATCTTTATTGGTTTGAACTTCGAAGCAGGCTGCTCTTCTTAGACACAATAAATAATGAAATATTTTTATCCGCTTGGTAAGGAAAATCCATATGCAGGCCAACTTGGTCTTAATCCTTATGCAATGGCATTGATGCCTCCAAGAAGTTTTGTATGACCGTAACATTAGTCCAAGAATCTCATCTACATCTTTGTTTGTATTGATTTGCACAGTATCTTGTGTTTTCATCTCTCTAATCTCGGAAAGAATATTTCCATCTGTGATTGTTGCTTGTGTAATTTGCTGTAGGTCTGCATATATAATAAGACAAGACAGCTTGCCTTCATCATACAAGTCCTTTTTAAACAAGCATGGTGGAAAGGATGCCATCATTTTGCAAGGGGTGAAAGAGATTATAACTGGCGTGCCTTTTACTAATTTGAAGGGGATAGAGAAGTACTACAAGTCCCAGGGCATGGATTTAAAGCTAGATCAAGAAATGAAAATCCCATGTCCTGTATGTATTCCAAATATTTGCTATGATATTTTCTGCAATATCAAAATGTTTTGTCAATTCGTTCCTTGGTATTTAATTTCGTGCTTTCTCTACTATATTTCCTCATAGTGTGCCTCCGAGAAGTTTCTGACATGAGGTATTATCCTGTTGTATAGCTAGTCAAAGTTGATCATTTAACAAAGCCAAAGGGCTCAAATCTTGAATAGCTGGCATTTAATTTCTTCTTGATGGCAGTTCTTCCTGATTAGATATGTCCTATGTGGAAAAAGGAGGAAATGGGCAAAAAGAGGGAAATCTGAAAGAGAGGAAGAAATGGAAGGAGTCAAGGAGATAATGTTAACGACCAAGTGAATAAGGACAAAATATGTAATGTTGATGCAGAATTGTAAGGTTGCTAAGGGTAGTCAAGGCAGATAAATGTCTCTTCATGTTAAAAGGGCAGAAGAAAAAGGGAGGAAACATTCTCCTCATGCTATTGCAAATATCTAAGCAAGACTCCAGATTTGGCAAGTTATCACAATAAGGTTGCTGACTTGAGCAATTTCCGAAAACGTAGGGCTGCAATCTCATCCATTTACTGTGAATCAAAATTTCCCAAACATTAATATAGTGGGCACTTGTCTATTACAGAAACTTATATACAAAAGTATACAGTAAAATCTCCTTTCCATTATATCACTTTACTTGTATGGTATGACTGTCAAACCCCCCTGCTTTAACTGCAGTTATTCATATTCTTTCTTGCAGGTGGTGCATGGAAATCAATCATGTGCATGGCATGCCTTTTCTTTTCTTATTCAAGCGTATGGGAGAGCATTGCCACTCTATCTCCCTGTATATTTGATACCTGCATTAATAGTTCATCGTCAGGGTCTCATGCAAAAGTAATGTTCTTATTCACCATCATCTAGTCTTCTTCATTCTTATTTTTCCTCCTGAAGCTGCTATTTCCCAACTTACAATATATTGTTATTTCTGCGAAATAGAGTCATTGAATTTATAATAGTTTAAGGCTTTGTGGAACAGATGTTATTGTTTATAATGGTCTTGTCCACAACTAATTTACTAGGAAAATATGTTAGTCATCTCCTCTCCCCAGCATCATGGAACTGTCGGTGCAACTTTGGTTCAGTTCAACAACTGGCAGGACTGCTGTGCAATTTGGCTCTAATTTGAAATTCATTTTGTTTAGTGCTAGTTACATTATAAGTTCATGCATGCTTTCATACATGAGGTCGGTCTTATTTTATATTTTGGTAAGAGGTTCAGGTCTATGGGTGGCTAATTTTAATAGATAGCCATCTCCTTTCAATGTCCATATCATCCTCTGCTGAATATTCGAATTGTCTATCAGTGATCAGCTGATTTTGTTGATTCTATTTTTCCGGCTCATGTTGAGCTGTAGGGAACCAACTTTTTTGCGTTAGTCCTTTGAGTGAATTCCCGTAATGCTCTTTTAAGTGTTGGGAAGCACCTGAACTGTGATTCTGTCAGTCAAAAAGCTCAGTTCTTCCGGATGTATATTGTTTGCTATTTATGGAAATCTGCCATTCTCGAGCCCCTCTTTTTCATCTGTTGTACTTTTCATGCAACAGGCCTTACTCAATCTTAGGGAAGAGTCTTCTTGGTATTGCAAGATCAAGCCTGTTCCTCTCAGTCTACGTTTCATCAGCTTGGTTAGTATTCATGTTCCCTGTTTTTCATTCCGTATTATCAGTTATCTTGTATGCTTCTGATCTATAATAAAATAAAACATGCAAGTCAAAAACTGTTCATGCAAAATGAGAAATGGAGGTTACTTTTCATGCAAGCCATTGCCAGATAATCCTATCATGAGAAGACTGAAGATATCTAGGCAAGCGTATTAAGCTCTAGATTTCTTGTTTCCAGGATGTACACGTGCCTTCTTTTCCAGATTTTCAAGAGATGCAGCATTCCATTGCTTGCAGTGGGAACGGTATGCTACTCTTCCATTTCTGCTATTTCTGAGTCGAATCTAGTTCTAATGCTTGCTTGTTCTGAAGATGGATTTCCCCGTGGCAGTTTCCTTCTGGCTTGGCACTGGCAATCGAAAAGAAGAACAGGAGGATCGAACTGTCCCTCTACTGCCTTGCACGTGCCATTGAGATTTCCTCCACATGCATGGCGGATGCTGGCTACTTCCCGCAGTCTAAGAAATTTAAAAGAGCTGATGTGATTGTATTTAGCATTTCGACAAGCATCATCATGCACTGCTATGCAAGAGAACGAGAAGTGTTCCGATCAAAATATTTGAATGTGCTTGACTGGGTGTTTGGGGTGCCTCCTGCTGCTGGTCATTGTAAACCTGATTAATTGCTTCATCCTTATCCTTGTGCAAGTTAGGAATTGTTTTAAGCTTCTTGTGCCCAATTCATTATTAAGGATGTACCGATAGTATGTAAAAGGGAAGGAGAGCTGCTGATTGAAATTGAATGAATCAAGCGGAGAAGATTAAAGAAAATAAATAAGATTTTTTTTTTTTTTGATGGTTGAAAATATAGATAATGATGATATTAAGTTTTTTTTTTTTATATATATATATATAGAGGAGATGGATAACCATTAATTGTATCAGTTAAAAAATGACGTGAGAAAAGGACGACGAGAATTTCTATCCTTTTGTTTCAGAAAACGGCAAATGTAACTGTAAGTGAGAATGCTAATTGACAAAACCTTCCATTGTCTTCTGAATTCACACCAACGTAACAAGAAGCTCAAACCATTACAGCACACAAAACTCGTGAAAAGTTCGTTTGCCAGAAGATACTTAAAATCAGCAGCTAACAGCGCTGCAACAAAACCCTACCACATCTACTATCTCCCCTAGAAAAAACCTAATGTCGTTTCCTCGCTCCTAAAATCCTCTAGAAAACCCTAACATGAACCAACCAAACAAGAAATTGAAAATGAGCTTGATTGTCAAACTTCGTCTTCATGGAGGAGCATGTTGGGAATTCCCTTGTTGATGGGGAACCTTCGTCCGGTCTCAGGGCAGATGAGCGCACCCTCCTCCACATGGAGCTGGAGCAGAGCGTGGTGGAATTTCCTCAAGAAATCTTCGGAGGCAAGCATCGAGGAATCAGCTTCGTCAGGAAGCTCCGGGTATCCGAGGACGCGTGATGCATCCACCAGCGCCTTCCATTCAATCTTAGGGTACATGTTCTTGAGGAAATCGGGATTCATTTCCACCTCTTTCTCCACGAATTTCTCCACCTCAAGGCGGAGAGGGAAGCCGTTGGCGACACCCTTGATGTTGGAAGCCAGCATGTTGTGGGTTAGAAGCCTCATCCTCTCTCTCTCTCTCTCTCTGCTGCGGTGCGGTAGTAGAGCTGGCTATGAATTTAATGGGAGCAAGAAATATATCGCGCGTCAGGTGGTCAAAAATCGTGGAGGGCCGAAAGGCTTCAGCGGGAACAAAGTGAAAATTCGTGTAAAGATTATATTTTTAATTATCGAAAAATAATCAAACCGTTCATTAAATTTAAAATATAATCTTAATTGTTTACAGTGAAAGTCATACGAATCAAATATTAAAAGAATCTTAAATAAGTAAAATTATTAAAAAATGATATGAAGCAGTTTTAAGCGCATAGAAATAATTTTTAGATTATTTAATCAAAAATACAAATATAGCTTTTCAGATTACATAAATCATATTATATATTTTATGTATAATATTAACAGATCTACTCTCCATGCCTATCCAATTTTTTTAAAATTTTTGTAAAGTCAAACCATTTAATTCATTTAATTTAAAATCCGTTCATAGAAAAATCATAAAAATCAGAGGACGTAAATTTTTTTGATTGGTATATAATTACATATATCTCAACACATATTATATTGAAGATCTGAGACATTCTTACAAATCTGGGAACACATAACATCCCAAAGAAATTTGGAAGACACAGCTTCCAACAGCCAACTAAGAGACCACCTGCTCTCACACCTCTTCCACCTGGGAGACAACCTGCTCCCACACCCATCTATTTGGGACTGAAATCCCGAACAGGATTCGATCCCGCGCCAACCGCAGAAAGCCATTCTGCGCCACTGTTGACGACCAACCGAGAGAGGACGTAAATTAACGAAATATAATTGAAGAATTTTTATTTATTTTCAAAAATTCAAACCATTTAATTTAAAATTTAATTTTCACCGTTCATAGAAAAATCATAAAAATCAGGTGTTAACTAGTGAAATATAATCCAAGAATTTCAACCGTAGATATTTTAAAATTGCAAGTCACATATATAATAAGATTATATACTTTGAAATGTTATACATATGTATTTTAACTAGATAAGTCTAAAAAGTAATTTTTTTTTGTTTTTCCAAAATATACCAACTACGTTTGACCCTCATTCCAAATATATTAACTTTATTTTCAAAATTTCAGATATACCCATTATGTGTGTAATTAATTCTAAAAATATTCATTTCGTTAAAAACTGTTAGTTAAATTTTTATAAATACCCAAAATATATCTGTTATAAAATAATAAAAACGAAATAAAATAGAAAGAAAATAAAATTAGAACTCTCCAAATTTAGAGCTCATGTGTAATTAGGGGACTGGTAAGTTATGACATTTAAATTTTCAATTATATCCAAAATTTAATGAACATATTAGTAATTTCATATATTAACTAACAAATTGGGTGTTTTGGGGATTATTGGGTATATTTAGGATTTTGAAAACATAGTGAGTATATTTTGAATTATAGTCAAACATAATAGTTATATTTAAAAAAAGTTTTTTTTTTTTTAAATGAAACCTTGTCTCTAGGTCCACTCAATGGCTTCCTTAGGAGGACGCAGTAGAGATATGACGTAAAGGGACGTTATTAATGAGATGTCAATCTTTACCTAAAGAGTTAGAAATATAAAGGGGTGAGTTGTCCCACCGGACATGACCAGAATCAGTGGAGCTTAACGAAAACTCTACAAGATCATGAGCCGCTAAATTTCCAGAACTAAGAACATGAGAGAAAAGGCAAGATAGAAAAGTAGAAGTGAGCATACCTTGTCGACCACATAACGTACATATGAATGAAAAGGGCTCGTAAAATTGTCCATCTTAACGAGAATGGGAGAGTCGCTTTTCACAATGATGTTTTGAAATTGCAGCTCAGAAGCCCATTTCATGGCTAGCAACACGGCATTGGCCTCCATCAAAAGTAAAATATTTCTATGCGGTAAATTTTTTCTTTTATTATGCAATTAAAATTGATTCATACCATTTTTATATGATAAACATATTATTCTTATATTTTTACTTATTTAAGATCCTGTACGTATATCTGATTTGTATGATTTTCACTTTGAATAATTAAAATAATATTTTTAATCTAATGGGAGGCAATTTTAGAGGAATATTTTTAACCGAAATTTGTAGGGTTTATGTATAAGAGTAGGCGAACAGAGTTCACTTTCACTTCTGGATTATCTGCTATTCAAATTACAAAACAACCTCCTCTCTAAAACTCCTTTCCAGTCGCCATGAGAAAAGTGACTACGATTTTAGAAAGATAAATGTGATTTCTTAGAGGATAATAACTAAAAATTAAGGAACCTTAGGACTATACAAATAAGTGCATTTTGTAATAGAAATTTAATAATATCGAGCAAAAATTTAATTTTTTTGGTATTTTATTACCTTTTTTAAAATCTTTTTCTTAATAGAAAAGGTCAAAGAGAGCCTAAAATACCTTAAATTGTAGAAAAGGGATTAGTGGCGCTGGCCGGTGGTATACGTGGGCTGCAGCAGAGAAATGACTCTCTGCATCTCAAGTCAACGATGTGAGACAACCAGATGAGAATTTGGTGGGAATTACATGAATGATGTCGGTTTTGAGCAAGGAAGAAAACGATGGTGGTGGTGGTGAGAATTTGGTGGCGTTTGATGACTGATGAGAAAGGGCAGCAGCTCTAACTACTTGCAAATAGCAAGCGAACATATAAAGTGTTAGCATTTAGGAAAGACACGAATAAACTACATGCGAAGGGCCACAAGCTTGAATGATATACAAATTACAAACCAAAGCAACAAAAAGCAAAAGTTGCTCTTCAATGATGTAATTAAAAAGAAGAAGAAGAAGAAGAAGAAGTTGCTCTTCAATGCAAGCTGATCCTCGGCTGAAGCAGCATGCGAACTGCTCTGAGACATAATCCATTCGAAATGTCAACTGAGGAGAGATTTTGGAACCACAGAATGATATTTTCAGTTTACATCCTCGTAGGCATGACAAGTGATACTAAATCACGAGTAGATCATTGAAAAAAAAAATGGCAAAACTAGGTATGACGTTGAAAATAAGACATGCATAAATGATAAAACGTAATGCAGAAGATGCCATTTTGATACTCCATGGCGTTCCTACTCAGAAGAATACAAATGTCTCTGTGAAATTCGTTCCATCATTTACACTCCTTTATTGTTGCAACAAAGGACAGTGGGTTGCTTCCACCATCCACTGTACATGGAACCCAACCAAATTACCATCTCCAATCTCAACTAAATGATTACTGAGATCTCTCCCTCCCGCAGGATAGAAAGGGAACACAGGGAAAAAGATAATACCCCAAACCCCTAAAAGAACAAATCACTCAATTCTTGCCGGCAAGGCTCTCGTAGAACAAGATGTACCCATGATCAGTGTTACTTGAGTACTCCTGTGCTGAGCCAAAAAAGGTTTGCACAGCCGACTCATCAATCATTTCCACATTCTCATCGTCAAAGAACAACCAGTGGTTGTGGCTCTTCACAAGGCTCACATAATGGCCATGGTTGGGTCCACTCCCAACATGAACCACCACTGCAAACAGGGAGTACTCAGAATCTGCATCCTCCATGGTGTTGCTCAACTTCAGCTCGAGAGGGAACACAACCCGGTAAGAGAGCTTCTTGTACCGTCCAAGTTGCTCAATGTATTTGAAACGCTTCAGATGGATAACAAGGATAAATGGTGGTTTCTTGATCTTCATTCTCTTCTGAGCTTCTTGCAAGCTGTAAAGGACAGGGAAGAAACACAGCAGAAACATGACTGATGATGCAAATCCAGTTAAAATTTGACACCAGGGAGAAAGGAAGAGGAAGACGGAATCACTGGCAATTTATCAGTAAACAATACCCTAACTTGTGAAGTATACAAGTCTTCAGATGGCAGAAGCTCGCATATATTCTTTTGAGAGGGTGTAAGGAGAGAAGAAAAGAAAGAACAGGCAACAACACTAACCTACAGCACTTATCACAGAAGAATTTATCCTCAGCGTTCAAAGTCTCTGTGGAACTGAAATTTTTGAGGCAGCTAGTTATCGAGCTGTTTTGTTCAATGTCGAGGCTCAAGTCCAAAAAAGTTTCATCCCTTGCTGTGACAGTTTCGCACCGCAAGCATCGTGTTTCATTGGTTAGTATTCCCTGCATTTTTATGGTAGTTAATACACTGATTTAAGAAAAGCATAGGAAATTGCTTCAAAAAAAAAAAAAAAAAAAAGCATAGGAAAGCACAATTACATGGAAAAAACACCCAACACCATTTCTCAACCAAATTGTGAAACAAGTCAGACGGTCATGAAATGTCAGAAATAGTTTCTCAAATAACCTGAAAGATTTTGTGGACCCAGGTGATTGGCGGCTCCTTTTTTCCACCATTAGCTTGAGCAGTATGGGGTCCATTTGCAATCTTTTCAGACGGTGATAAAGTATCTGGAGAGTCTTTTACAGAATTGTACTCTTTCTCCAGGATGTCAACAAGCTCATTAAGCAGAAAATTCAGAAATTCATGAGCATCCTGCATGCAAATAAAACAGAGGAGATCATCCATATATTATTAGTAAGGTGGAATTAGACATCAGTATTGTAATCAAGGATACTTAAAAATAGAGGCATAGCATGTCAGAATTGGGATGCCACAAAGGGGCTGGAGGTTGTATTTCTTTTTCTCTTGGGAGATTGGAACCACTAATAGAGCAATGATATATGTGAACATATATTCCTCTCAAAATATATACTGTGAACATATAAATATATGCCAGGGTTGCCAGCACTGCATGTTCCCATGCCGTAACACATGCCCTGATCTTGTTCTCTTCTGTTAAACTTAAAGACAAACCTGATGCATGTAACTGCGGAAAAGTTCGTTCTGTTTCTTCACCCTCTGCACAAAACGCTTAGGAGCAATGACTCCTGTCTTTTTCTTCTGAGAACTGATCTGCACATCGTCAAATTTAAAATAAAATAAAAAATTATTTCCTACATCAACATACCCTGCAAAAATATGCTGAACGCAACGTGATTTGGAGTGTTGGACATTGACCAGCGGAAGTTCATGATAAAGTGATAGGTTTGCGGGAAAGATGTAAACGACCAGAATTGGTCAGCACTTAGGACAAGGTATTAGCAATGGTGTAAACACAGAGCAGTGATATTATTCTTTTCCTGCATGCACCAATTCCTCAGTAAACTAGAGGCGTAAAATGAAACTAGAGGTGTAAAATGTCTTCATGAGCTGTGTCTTTCTCTCATTCTTCTTCTTATCTCATTTTATATGCATATTCTTCAGACAGAAGACTTTCTACAGAACAAGCAGAGGCCATATTTCCTACATGCACAAAGGTATCTACAATGTTAAAGACACTCCTCACAATACAGTTCGTAGGAAACCCCAAATTGAATTATATGGCAGTACCACTAACGAATCAGCCAGTCCATAAACGGGGCACCTTTAGTTGTCAATGTCATCACATAACTTCTACCGAAAAAAATAATAATAATAATATGGTTTTGTCAGATTTTGAAACTCACCTCCATCCAAATAAAAGTTAACCTTTTCATAACAAGTTCAATGCATTCATTACAAAAATAAGAAGTCTTTGAAAAGTGAGAAAAAAGAAAAAAAAAAAAAATTCAATAGGCAGAAGGCGCCTGCAAAAACTAATGCAATCCATGTCCTATAAACTGAGACCATAGTAACATTCAGTCATACGCAGACAAAGTAGCAAACAAGGCATCATCTAAAAGGAATGGAAAAACCGTGCTATAGATACATATATAGCAATGTCAGCAAGCAGAGGACAAATGCTATGAAGAAAGAAAAGGTGGCCCGCCAAATGCATAGGACCCTTGAAGGGCCTACCCATAGTCCACTTCAAAATATGAACATATACTTAAAAAATAAGAAAAAATACTCGAAGGTTGAATAGTCAAGCCTTACTTCGTCACACACATCATTGATGCTATATTTATTTAGCATACCTGTAAATTTATCTTATCATTAGAAAGAAAACATCTAATTAACCTCAAAATGAAAATGTCAAAAAAGATCAACCCAATGAACTAGCATCTTTCTTTGCCCAGAGCCAAGATAATTAAAAACCAGAATGATAAATCAATTACTAATGCAGCTCTAACAACCACCTCCAGACCAAGGGCATCCCAAGCACATGCTCTTCCACAAAAAACACAGAGAAAAACAAATTGAAATCTGGCCATTCTCTCAAATTCCTCCACCTGCCTAGCCACTATCAACAAAACATGACAAAGCTCTGTCACGAAAACAAATTACAAAGTAACCTAAAAAAGGCAAAAACTGAAATAATAGTTCACCAACTGACAACACGATGAACATGATTCAAAAATTCAACGGAGACTGCAAATTAAAAAAATAAATAAATAATGGCTATAAAACAAGCAAACAACAGATGACCAGTAGTCCTTTCCAAATGGTTTATTGTCTTTATAGGCTTGTGTTAGGATGGCGTGCTGCTTAGTTTGTTACCGGGAATTACGAATGGTAAATAGAACTTTCCAACAAATTCCTACTGTTTCATTTATCTCACAAATGATTTGTGGTACAGACTTTGTTTTTGTATTCGTCCCGTGAGGACAAAAAAGAGAACCCCTTATCAATCTTTAAAAGAAAATATCCTCTAGGTTGACAAAGACAACCATTATCAATTAATATTATGGCCCAAAAGTGGAAGAAACAACCCCCACAATAGCAGGGGGGAAAAAATATATAAAGCAGCTTATATCCGCCAATACAGACTCTCTACCTGAGTGAACAGATCAGCCAAGCATGTCAGTAAATTCTCTTCTGCATCTCCTAGACTCTTGTTATTTGAGTAGTATTCCAGTAATTGATCCCGGAAAGGGACACAAAAATAAAGGGCCTGCAGGGAAAAGCAACAATTTTCACTTGAGATAAACAGTGAAAAAATAAATCAGTAAACATAAGTGTAAAAAATATGTTTAGACCATGAAAATGGAACGAGCAACTAGCAATGGACCAACGGCAGATCTGGGTCCACTTATGCCTCTTCTAAGACATTTTTAGAAAAAGGGCTCATTACGAAAAAGAAGCAGTGTGAAGAATCTCAGAAACAAGGTAAAATCAGAACTTCTAAATAACAGTTCTGGGGTACCCAATTGGTTTTTCCATAGTTGTGCTCATCAAGAGTTTTTTGATATATCGAGCCATTGCCTAAAACAGCATTTGGAAGAACATTCTGAAGGCCCATGAAATTCCATTTCTTTATTACTCAAGGGATTTAGTAGTGTTTGCAAAATTTTATTGAACGAGGAATCCATCTTCTGTATTGTTGGACTTTGGGCCATAGAGTTACAACTGTATATATGATGAGTTGGATTTGATAACCACCGTCCAAATTCAACCAGTTATCCCTTCTATACGAGAAAGGATAAAAGGAGAATTCTTCCTTCTCAAAATGATCTGCCAGTCGATTTATCATCCAGTAAAAACCCAGTTGCAAATAAAAGGCCTTTGACAAACAGGAATAACAGCAGAAAACAACTATAATTATAATGGATGTCCATTTATTCACTGAAATTCTTGCAGGAAATTTCTTAATGCATCGCACCTTAAGGAAAGAATCATTATGGAATCAACTGGTTTACGAAAAAATATCCTCATTTTGCGGCTTCCATTTCCGTTGTTTTCATCCCGAAAACATCAGTCTATCCACTCCACCGATCAAAGTTTGACTTATCTCTCGAATATTTATCATGCCGCACAGCAGAGCAATTAATTCCCCACTGGCATCGATCTAAACCCTAATAAGTGGAAGAAGATAAAAACAAGGTGGCCAGCACTATTTAATTCCCCAATCCTCCGATCAGAGTAAGACATAAATCAAAGAAGTCAAGCAACGCAGTTTAAATTCTTCAATCAAGCACCGACTTTTGAACGGAGATCAGCAAATGTGATGAAAACAAACAAAACCGATGCGATGGAAGCGAAAGCATTGACGAACCTGCAGGACGCTGTTGCAGTAACAGGTGTTGCCAAAATTCTCAAGGCCGAAATATCTCTCGCCTTCAGGGAACTGATCGCCAAGAGCCTTCTCGAGCTTCGAACCCGCAGCACCCATGACCATTCACCGTCGACTCTCCCTCCCTGCTTCTTGCTCTATACCAGAACCACCACAGGAGCTTCTTTCTTTCCCTATTCTCTTCCCTTTTTCAACGGATGTAGGGTTTTCTCGACATCAACACCACCTTCTCTTTTCGTTCTTGTTCTCTGAAGATTGCGAAGAGGAAAGAAGTCGAGATCGATTTTTCTAGGGCTTTTAGCTACACGATTGGGAAAATAAATTAAGGCGAAAAACGCTTTCTTTTATTTTTTGATATTTTTGTTTTTGGTTTTTTCCCCCTCGTTCTCCTCCTCTTTTCCCTTCGCCTCCGGAGAGCGGACGATCTGCCAGCCCTTCTTGTGTTTCATAGGTAGGTTTGACTGCACGGAAGTTGCGTACACCAGCGGTTGTACCGCGGCGATGCCCACGAATTATCGATCACTGCAGTGCAGACCGCGAGTAGGGACTAGAAATTCCACGCCGTAAAACATCATCCGTGCAAGAAAATGCGCGCTGTGTGTTGTGATGATTTTGCCTACTTTAATTTCGGGTCATGTGGTTTTGCGTGATTGAATTCAGTTCTAGCTAATTCAACGGTGAAGATCGCATCATCGGGCATCGTTCCTGATGAATGATGGATGGCTGTTGGATATTACGGTTTCTATATATCTAATGCTGTGATCTCTTCAGGCTACTGGTTAGAATGTTAGATGCGAATGTTTAAAAGGGAAAATAATTGAAAAGATAATTGAGGACGAGATAGATACAAATAAATATTACGTTCCATGAAAAAGGGAGCGAGAGGACAAGAGAGAACAAAATTCAAAATAGAAGTCACCCTTCCTCTTATCTGAAATGTACGTGCGAGTTTTAAGAGTTTCGATTTTAGGGCATGCATGACAAATACAAGAACTTTTGGATCAAAAACTTTTCACATCGAAATTTTACAATTTAAGATTTTGTAATTTACATAATTGTCTTATTTTAAGTATTTTTTACACCTTCCCATATAACTATAATACTTTTTAATCATTTTTACATTATCATCCATACAATTAACCTATTTGTTTTAACTTTATTTATTCACTTCTCATTATTACTTCTGCGATATCATGTCATTTTCTACTAATTCAAAAATTTACGCAAAAAACTTAGTCATATAAAAATTTTATTATTTCTCAAATATACCATTAGAAAATTATTATCTATATTTTATTTGTATTTATTACATGCAGGTGTTAACAATGCTATTTCTCATTTCTAACGTTATTTGCATTTTTTTATACAGTTTGTTCACGTCTTAAATGGAACGAAGGTTAAATGAAGATAAAATGTTATTTTTTATTTCTCAATAAACACATTCCTTATTGAAAAAATATCAAATATTTTTCTTTTTTAATACAATTTTTTATCGATCTTGATATACTCTTTCTTATTCTAAACATGAGATAATGTTTTTTCATCACATATTCTCATCCCATTGAGAATGCATTGAGTTGTGAATAGTTTGAAAATGAATTGAGAAAAAAGAACTAAAAAATTGTGTAGAGCCTATTGTTAGGGTTTTTGCATTAGGGTTTTTTTTTCAAGTATACTTGTTATGTTTATCTATTACATTTAATTTTAATCTTAAATATACCTACTACGATTCCAAAATTTCAGTTATTACATTTTCAGTTAATTCCAAAATCACTTGATCCGTGAGTTTAAGTTGTTAGTTAATATGTGAAATTATTAATATGTCCATGAAATTTTGGATATAATTGAAAATTGAAAGTCATAACTCATTAATTTCCTAATTGCACATAACCTCTAAATTTGACTGAGTCCTAATTTTAATTTTTTTATATTTTATTTTATTTTTCATTATTTTATAACAGGGGCATTTTGGGCATTTATAAAATTAACTAACGGTTTTTAATGGAATGACATTTTTGGAATTAACTGCAAGCATGTCGGTAAATTTAAAATTTTAAAAAGATAGTGGATATATTTGGAATTATGATTAAACGTAATGGATATATTTGAGAAAATTCATTTTTTTATAAAAAAAATATAAGCAGTAATGGAAAAGAGACAGTGCCATTAGGATTAAAAAAAATCAGTAAAAGCCATTAGAGAAGACAAGGTAAGATGAAGAATTTTCAACCTTTAGTTTAAAAGAAAAAAATAAAAGTTTATAGGTATTTTTTACCATTTGTTGAAAAATTTTCATTCCAATGTGAATTTTTTCATATAGTTTGATATCTTATCTAATTACTCTTTTTTATCATTATTTTTATATTTTAAGTATATCTACACTTTCTTATAATATAACTACCTTATCGTTTTAAACTTTTTTTTATTTCTAATTATTATTGGTTTTCTTTATTTCCAATTTCAGTCTTATTACATTACATCATTTTTTCAACTTTTTGTTTTCCTCAAATTTTCCTCAAACTCCCATTATCAAGCAAATCTTGCTTTCAAAATTTGTTTGAAAACAATGTAATACATATCTATAACAATAATTATTGTCATTATCTAAATTTCTAATTATTACTTGTTTCCTTGGACTTTCAACTTTATTGCAGAGATACAAATCAAACAATATTATTGATCTCTTTCTCTTCTCATTTCCATTTCCATTTCTCTCTCTTAAGTCTTAATTAGGAGTGTTAATGGTCATGGTCAACCCGTCAACCCGCTCGTCCAACCCGTTTATAAATAGGTCTGGGTTGGGATTTTTGAATAAGGGTGTATTTGGTTAGAGATAAAACTTTTGATGAAAAGTTTTTAGAGTAAAAGTTGTCAAATCAATAGGAAGTGATGTGATATAATAAGAGTAATGATGGAGAGTAAAGAGAATAAAGTTAAAATAGATAGGTTAGTTGTATGGGTAGTAGTGTAGAAATGATTGAAAAGTAGGGTAGTTTGTATAGAAAAATGTGAAAAAATAATTAAAAAATAGAGTAATTATAGAGAGTGAAAAATTTTAGACTGAAAAGTTTTAGTTGACACTTTTGTATCCTAAACAAACACACCCTAAATGGGTTATGATCCGCTAACCGGTTTAACCATTTAATTAAATAAATGAATTATGATTGAGATTTTATAACTCGTCAACCCGTTTAGTAACTTATTTAACTCATATAACCTGTTCAACTCGTTTAATTCTTTCAACTCGTTTAATTCTTTTAACTCATTTAATTCGTTTAACTCATTAAAGTTATATATATATATATACATGTAAACCCCTTGGTTATTTTTCCTCTCTAAGTCTTCCTTAAGTCACATAATTTTCATTTTTCCACTGCTGTCTTAATTCTATTTTTCCGTTATTGCCCTATTTCCATTTCTCCCACGCCGAGAAAACTCTCTCATCTCTCCCTGCGAGATCATCATCAACTAGAGTTTAAGCTTTCAGATTATTTATTATACAATCCGTTATCAACCCACCAATCCGTTTATTAAATGGGTTGTAAATGGGTTAGGGTTGAAGTTTTTTAAATGAGTTAATAAACATGTTAGGATTAGAGATATTTTAAATGGATTAGGCTCAAGCTCGTCCAACCGATCCATTAACACCCCTAGTCTTCACCAAACGTGTCCTAGTAGGTTTAGCCCATAAAGACAGTCCTGGCCCATATGGTGTGAAGCGGATTCAGGACCGTCCATGGTGGTTATTATTATTATTTTTTACCACCGGAGCGGAGCCGCGGAGCTCATTATCCGTTATCTGCTGAGCGAGGGTGGAGGTTTGTCTTCGTCCATGGGTGTGCTCTCTTTTCAGTCTTCGCCTTCTCCGGCCATTTCTCTCTCTTCTACTTCTTTTTCTTGTAAAGCCCTGCTCCCATCCAGAACTCCCAACAGATCCTCTTTCCATGGAATCAAAATCCAACTCCCGCCGTCTCCTCCGCCCCTCCGAATCCACCGCCGAAATCCCGCAGTCGTGATGATGGCGAAGAGGGAGGACGAGATGAAGGAAATCCGGTCCAAGTCCACGGGAGATATCAACGAAGAGATCATCGACCTCAAGGGCGAGCTCTTCATGCTTCGACTCCAGAAATCCGCTCGCGCTGAGTTCAAATCCAGCGAGTTCGGTCGCATGCGCAAGCGGGTATGATTCCAATCACCCCAATTTTACAGTTTTCTTTTATTCCTCTGTTCGTTTCTGCTCTTCACATCCCCTCAACCAACTAGCAGAAGAGGTGCTATGTAAGTGAATTTTACCCTGCCACGTTTTTGAATCACTTTGATCCAAGCACTGTAAAGATTGGAGCTTTTCTAGCATCATGTGGTTAGTTTGTTGAAAAAGGTTTGGATACTCGTTCAATTCTTCTGTGTGTCCCTATCCGCTGATTTGGGAATTGCTCCGGGATAGATTGCTCGAATGCTAACTGTGAGAAGGGAAAGAGAGATTGCTGAAGGAATTAACAAGAGGTTGTCCCGCAAGCTGGACAAGAAGTGGAAGAAGAGTATTGTGGTTAGACCTCCCCCATCCCTGAAGAAATTGCAGGAGGAGCAGAAAGCAGCTGAAGCTGCAAAAGCTGCAGAAAAATCGACGTGAGCCGATCAACGTTGTCAATCTTTACTTGCTTTGGGCATTTGGCTTCTCACCCCCGGAAAAATCGCCACCATTTTGAACCATTGGTCATTCTGTTTCTTCCTTTTTGATGTTTTGAGTTGGAAGCAATTTCTGTTCATCTGTCTAGGATTTCTTAATGGAAGATTATCATGGGCGGCCACATTTTCTGATGCTGAATCCATGCGGTTTTTGCCTTGTAGGTTGACCCCATTATTGGGTTGTACAATATTTTAGAAAGTGAATGTGTTTGATTTCTGTCCAGCCAACCATCTTACCATACCCCCCTATCAGTTCTATGACATTATTATACCATTTCGGCTGGCCGTGACAAGGATCACGCCGTCATGGCCATCTTATCTTTTTGGATATCGATATAGCTGGCTGAGATGTGGTTGACATAAACAAGAACAACCCGTTCTGAAAGGATACCATCTGCCCATGGCCTTGGTTAAGAGCCAAACCTGCATGGGTCAGGCATGCTTTCTGGCTTCAGATGATATCGAAAACACAACCATACTATCTACCCAAGCGCAACCGGCGGGGTTGTTCATGGTTAGGATGTGATGAACTTGGAATGGTATTTTCCATTTTCCAAAAATACTTTTTCTATTACCAAAATATAACAATTTATATTTTTTATGTTCAATACAACTTTTTTCAATTTCAGTACATTTTTTTCATTCATAATATACTTTTATTTCAAATTCTCATCTTATCCAAGCTCTCGGAACAGTAAAGCTTCATCTACATGGTGGGGTAATCGAATTTTGGTCATTGATGCCCAGCTATCCTTGTCTCAGACTTGGAGAAACTGACCTTTTAAGGGGAGGAGGGGGTGCTGGAAGGAAAGGCTTCTAGCTAATCATCTTGGGTTCACAGTCTCAAGCATGCACAGTTGGGAAGTGGGTGAGAGGTTCATTCAGTGACGAAGAAGCCATCGGCGTGTTTCCATTTCCCGGTTGTGACTTTGCTAGGGTGAGGGTCGCGTATTATTCAATATGAATGGGCTGTCAGCATGAACAGCTTCTTCGAGGCGTACGATGGTCCAGTGACCAAAGCCTCTTGCATGCTGGGGACATCTTGCATGAATAGCCATGAGAGCAAAACCCTCTAACAGACACTAGTCAAAACCAAAATAAACAAGAAGTCATTTGCACGCTCAACAAAGAAAAAAATCAACTTATCCTGCGTAATCTCTATACTTGTGTTCGATACTTTTCTCTCACACAGATGCAAACTTGAAATCCAGCCGAAACCCGGTAACCATGAGAGCAAATCATGGAACAAACATCGAGCTGCATTTCCAGTTTCCAATAATAAGTTTGAAATCCACCTTCTTCTCGTCTCACGTACAAGGAGGTCAAGGGCTTCTGACTATTTCTGCCTAGGAATCAATGGAAGAGAAAAGCGGAAGGTGTGGACTAATTCGTTATGATCTGCCACCACTTGTATACACCGAAGCTGTAGACAGTAGTGTAGAAAACCAATCTTATGGGATATATTTTAAACCTGCATAAACAGATTCAAAACATCATTAACAACTAATAGTCTTGTCTGGCATGATGGGTCTTAGCATGTGATTTTCAGGTATTTTCTTTCTTTTTTGGTGATTTACAGCACGCGCTTGATTCTACATGTATGCGTTTGAGCTTCAGATCAACTCTAAATGACATGGCCTAGGCACTGTTCAGACTTACAATGTGAAGAGTGTTGAGAAGAAGCCTTGTCATGACAGTTCTGAAAACATAGGAAAGGAGATGAGTCAGTCCCATCCCATGCACGTTTGGTCATTTGGGTGAGAGAGAAGACTTAAAAGGCTGCTTAGAAAGTATCCTATTAGCATGGAGTCGACTTGGCTGGGTGCTGGTGAATTTCATCCCAGAAGACACCTCAGAGAAGAGAAACCCCGCCATCTTTCCTCCTCCTCTGCTGAGATGGATAAAGAGGATATTTGTCGGTAGGAGCAGGCAGACCGTTTCCAGCTAAGTTGAGATTATAAAAGAAATCCATGCTTCTCTTTCATTCATCACCAAGCTCTATTTATATGCATACTGGTTGAAACAATATGATTCCTATGCTAAGCTACCTTACTACTGCATTTTCCTACCCATATTTGCTCATAAATCCCATTGACTTGACTACCGAAACTGCCTTTGCTCATACCTTTCCTGTCACCTTTCCCTGTTGCCTTCTGTTACTCTCCCTTGTTGTATCCTCAACACTCAATTATTCTCCCTTGTTGTCTTGTCTCCTGTAGTCTGATCTCTTTTGCTGTGTTGCCTCAGATCATGGCTCCTTATCAGGCTCATGTGTCAATTGCTCGGTTTTGACCATAAGCCACCTTCGAATGGCTAATCTTAACAATGAAAAGAATATCAAGAGATCTACCTAGTCATTAAAAGATTCATGTTTATTGATGATGATGATGATGCTCATCTATTAGGGTGTTAAAATAATATAGTTTGTGGGTAGGTGATGAAAGGAAGTACCTGTACAACTAAAATGTGGAGGTAGTAAAACAAATACAAAAGAAATTCTCCCCTAAAAAGAAAAATACAAAAGAAGAGATGGACCAAAACAAAATAATAACAATTGAGCATGAAAAAATATAAGATTGCTTAGAAAAAGATAGATGGGAACAAATAGCATTAAGAGTTATTTGCACTCATACTTAAATTGCATAAATTATAGTTATGCTTATGACAAAAAACTTATTACAAAGTACACAAATGGATCTTTTAAAATACTTACATTTCTGCCTAGGCAAATGTGGACTTTTTCATCTTGGTAAATCATGATACTTTTGATAAACCCAAGTCATCCATTACGTTTAATAATGTTTATTACCTAAGATATTAAAATCAACTTGATTGGATGCCTTGGTAGGCCTTGATAAATATGAACTTATGATATTGCTCTCAATTAAATTATAGCCTACCATGATATCTAATCAAGGTGTTTTTTAATAAAAATATCAGCTAAATACACGTTAGTAAACATAATGAGTAGCTTAGTTTTATCCAAAGTATTACAATTTACAAAAACAAAGAAGTCTTGCATTTGCATAGGCACAACTGCAAATACTTTGAAAGATTCATAGGAAATTAGGAATGTTTGCAATAATTTTTGCTGGGCATTACCACAATTTATGCCAAAAAAAAAGTAAGTAAAATCAATGATGACAAAGATAGATTTTTTTTTTTTGATGCTAATGACAAAAATAGACTTAACTATGAAAAGACAGTGAAAAAAAAAACTATGAAAGGATAAAGAGATAATCCAAGAGTCTTTAACTTAATTATCCGTGAGTAAAAGATAGTAAATGTTTGTGCCACGATGCATAACCTGCAAGTCTGTAACCGTCGCACTGCCTAAATAGGTTTCTCCGTCTTAAAAGGTGCACTTAAAAACTTGAGTGGAGGTCAATACGAAGGTCATAAAGATGATGACATGTCATTTCTCGCGGAGATTTAGAACTCATCGATGTACTCCAGCCATTCCATTTTTATCTAAACGTGTACTTGTACGCAGTAGGGGTGTAAATAGGGTCGGGTTCAACCCGAGCCCGCATCAACCCAGACCGATTTATACCATGGTTGGGTTGATATTTTGAAAATTCGGGTTCAACCCGACCCGATTTTCAAAATCGGTTTGAGCCGGGTTAGGGGTCGGTCGACCCGAACCAACCCGATTTCATAAGATATGTATTTGGATCTATTTATGAGAGTGTATTTCATTCATGTTGTTTGGATATTTAAATAAAATTGTGTAGAGTTTGGAAATATGTTTGACAATTTGGTTGTGAAATGTTGTTTGGAAATATATTTGGTTAATTAGTTGTGAAATTATGTTTGGATTATTTGGTTATGAGTGTGTTTGGTAATGAATAAAACTTTTAATGAAAAGTTTTGGAGAGTAAAAGTTATCAACTGATGTGATATGATAGGGGTAATGATGAGTAATAAAGAGAATAAAGTTAAAATAAATAGGTTAGTTGTGTGGATAGTTGTATATAAATGATTGAAAAGTAGGGTAGTTGTATAGGAAAATGTGAAAAAATAATTAAAAAATATGATAGTTAAAAATATGATAATTGTAGAGAGTGAAAAGTTTTAGATTGAAAAGTTTTAATTGACTTTTTCTTTCAATTGCCAAACATACCCTGTATTGCATTGTAAATAG